>JACGDI010005692.1:639073-682677 GCA_014898725.1 Jacaranda copaia
AATGTGTACATATAAATATATTAAAAAGTTGTTTTTTATACTAATACACAGCGGCCGTTAGCCGCAGACCACTGAAAGGATTTGGCCAGTTGTATATATACATATATAATATTGATATATATTATAATATATATATAAGATATGCTGTATATATGTGTATAAATGTATAAATATTTTGTAGATAATTTTTATATATCTTATAAGTATTATTCCATTTGGATAGTTTATTTAAATAAAAAAATCTAATAGTTTATATAAAAAGGGCAAATAGTCATTTTATATTAAAAAAAAAAAACTATAACAACTTGCATAAAATGGTGCATTTACCTCACTTCAGGCCTCAGAGGGATTTTTGCATCTTTAATCGTAGATGGTTGCCAACTTTGATTCAATGCAAAATGTACAGTGATGTGCTGTACACGCAAAACCAATCCCTATGCCAACATTTATAGTTTTAAAGTAATAATTGATTTTCATATTCTCACTCGACATATCTTTTATAAGAAAATTGTCATGAACTCCCTATGATCGTTGAAATAAGTTCAAAATTTTCCTATAAAAAATATATACACACACAAAAACAACATTCTTATATTTCTTAAAATTATGCAGCAAGCACCCCTAGAAGTATTGGAGTAGCTCATGCATAGGCATATGCGACCAGATATGTATTTTTGTGTATAAAAAAGTAATTTACTCTTACTTATCAATTGTTGAATATTTTTATGAAATCAACGATATAAATTAAATTATATTATATTTTTTTAAAAATATTAAAAACATAGAAAATATATATCATATATATTATCAAATCCTGGTCCCCCATCCCCCTAACAACACCACGGGCTACCATGGTCGCTGGCTAGGCTGGCAATATGGCAGCGAGGCAGCTATTTTGCTGCCATGGCAGTCATCCCCTGGCAGCCATTCGGTTATTGATGACAAAAAAAAGAAAGAAAAAATGAAAAATCAATGTTTGCGGCAGGGGAATATTATGTCTATTTTACACATCGCATGGGTAAATTGCAATTAACCCTATTTTTTATGTGTACCTCAATTCTACCTTCAAATAATGCATCACTAGCTCCTTCATTTGTTTCTGTATGAGGCGCAAGTTGATTTAATTGAGTTTACTATGCATCTCTTTGAAATAGATAATTATTTATTCAAAGTACGTAAAGTTTGTTTCAAATCTAAAATTTTATTTATTTTCAGCATTTAAGATTTTTTTTTTTTGACTGAAAAAATGGAGATCTTCCATACATACGCAAAATAGATATAGATTGGTTCTACATATATGTAGTAATATGTGTACTAAATAAAACATAGAGCATGTAAAACTGAGAAACTGATAAAACTATTTATGAAAAACTACAATTTGAAGGAATTTTCTAGATGCATGCAGATAACCGTACAGATTGCAGCAGAAAATTCTGAGTCTACCTAAGCTGCAGAAATCTGATAAGAGGAAAGAATTTACAAATTAAACATCAACTCATCGCTTTTGTGAATAGGCATTCAACAATAAAAATTAAAGAAAAACTAATAACAACTATTGCTGACACAATTAAAATTATGGGAAGGGAAAATTTTGTGTATAATAATAATGACAGTTATATATAGTATTGGTTGTTGGGATATAGGAATGTGTATTTATATATTGTAGATAATCTGTTGTTGCACAATGTTTTATGATGTTATGATTGTTTTAGTTATATGTCTAATGCGATTGAAAAAAAAAAAAAAAAACAACGCAGGAAAATCAAGCACTACCGTTTACGTATATTTTTTAATGAAATTAATGAAGCGGAAGAATAAAATTTTTAAACTCTCTCGCTCTTATTTTTTTTTATATACGTCTTTGATAATTTCGAAGTACTGATTGTCAAACAAATTTCACAGTAAGTGTGTATTCTTAAAAATATCGCAATCTACAAGTACATAAAAATTAACCAACTTTTTTGAAATTCTTTTATTTGATCGTGGTTATTAGCAAAAGAACAACCAACTTACAGTATATTCTATCTTGGTCTTTATATGTATTAATTATTTTGGCGCACTTGATGTGTGGGCTAAAATTTCATAAAAATTCATTCATTTTATTAAATATTGTTATAATTTTCAATATTTTCAATGCATTTATTTTTAAGTGTTAGTGATAAGTAAAAGGAAAAAAAAAACAAGAAGGAAAAAAAATTAAAAAAATTGGAGAGAAAAAATATTTAAAAAAAAAAGAGAATTTTATACAATGGGTGTATTTTAAGAAGGCCATCCCAAAATATACCAAAAAGGGGATATGTGCCTTATACATAGTATAGATATAGATATTTAATAAGTTTAAATCAAAACATACTTCTACGTTTAAATGACAATTAAGTTTTGCTAACAGATAAGGATAATATGAGACCATATATCTATTATCTAAACATATATCACGAACAAGTGCTTTTTACCATCATTCCTTTTTAACCAAATTTCATCTCATCCCATTCTAAGATGGTGAGTACAATTCCTTCTGTTCCACTCTTGTGCTATCCTAGCAAGCCATCTATGGTGCAACAACTAGATATCTTCCTTCTCAAAAGGTATTGTGGCTTTGCCATAGGCAATGTCTGAGCCTTACTTATGGTCTTCAATGTGCATTGCAGATCAAACTCCCCCAAATTGACCACCCACTTCACTAGCCTTCCCATGGTGTCTATCTTGTCCAAAGTTCGCTTTAGTGGTTCATTCATGCATACAATAATCTAATGACATAGAAAGTAAGGCCTTAACCTTCTAGTGGTGACTATTAGTACCAAAGCTAGTTTCTCCATTTTTGAGTATCTTAGGACAACAACATGCAAAAGTTTGTTGACATAATAAGTGGAACAGTTGCATAGCACCATCCTCCTTTATCAAGATCAAGCTTGCTTCTTGTTCTAATGTTGCTTTATATAGAAATAGGGTTGTCCTATACTAGTTTGGTTAACATTGGAAACTCTGCTAGATATGTCTAAAGCTCCTCGAATACAGCTGGTCTTTTTCTCCTAATTCGAACTTTCCAACTTTTCTTAGAATCCTAAAGAATGGCAGGCTCTATCCACTTACCTAAATATGAATTTGCTAAGTGCAACCATTCATCCAACCATTTTTTGTAATTCATTGATATTATACAGTTGTCACATCTCTTGTATTGCTTGAATTTTCTCTGAATTTGTCTCAATCCCATGCTCTGTAACCAAATATCATTAGAATTTCCACCCCTAACTCTGAAAGCACACTTGATAGGTTCATCCTCACTCAAGATTTCTTAAAAGTATTAAAGGTTTCTCTCAGGCCGTCCATGTTGTTAGCTTGATGCCTATACTTCACTAGCATGTCATCTACATAGACCTCCATATTCCTTTCAATTTCAAACTTAAGTCAAAAAGGTGTGACAACGCAACAATAGGTACCTTTTGATCTTATGGAACATACCCTCTTGCAGTTTTTAGGGTGTAACAGCATCTAATGGTATCCTTGAGAGACATCCATCAAGATGAGTAGCATATATCCAAAGGTTGAATCTACTAACTTATCAATTTAAGATAATAGGTAGAAATCCTTTAGGCTAGCTGTGTTGAGATCCTAAAAATCAATGCCCATCCTCTCCTTGTTCGCACTTTTGGTTACCAAGATTACATTTGAAATTCATTCAAGGAACTATATTTCCATGATCACTGCAAAAAGATTTGACAATTCAGGTGACTTCCGATGGAATGATAAATTATCGTCAAATCTCTGATGAATTTTTTCTTGTTGGAAAAACTCTCATCACAAATTTTTTTTGGTATGATTTCCAATTGACAATTCCGTCAAAAAATTTTCAATAGATTTTCATCGACTTTGAAATGGAATTTTGATAGTGTCCAATTGTCAAAATTTCATCACATTTTTTATGGTTTTTTCTGCTAAAAACTTTTTTTATGTTGTTTTGTCAATTTTTCAATGAGATTTTCACACTTTTTTGACTTATTTTTTATGTTTTTTGACAAAAATTAAATAGATTTTTTATGGATAATTATCAAAATTAATTTTTATTTATAATTATTCCCGTCAAAAAGTCATTCACTTTCCATTAAAAATTTATTATTTTTTTAAAAAATATTTTGAAAACTTTTGCTTAATTACTGTGGCAACCCTTCCCAACCTAGCACCTAATCTGAGGTGCCACTTAATTCAAACTTGAAATACAGTACAAGTAATAACTAGAAAACCTAAAATTTAACCATCTCAAAGGAGAAACAACTCGGACTAAACCAAAAGATCACTCCATTGAGCATAATACACACAATCAAGTGTCTTAGGTTCCATACAAACATTCATAGAACAACTCTGATATAGCTGTCTTGATGAAGCTTAGACTATATATACAATCATAGTGCCTAATCTATTACAAAATAAACTTTGAACTAAAACATCAGCCTCTACTCCTCACTAAGATCTGCCTGGAAAAAAAATAAAGAATACAAGGAGGATAAGTCCTAAAAACTTAGCAAGGAAAAAGAAAATGACAGGTTTGAAAAGAAAATTGGTGAGATACAACAATCAATTAACAAGAAACACACATGCTATCAAGTTCAATATACTCTTGGTCATTTCAACCTTATTACTCCTAAATCAAATCATAATTTCTAGTACCGGGCACCAACACATTATAAACAATATTTCTTTATCACTCTATTGCTTGAGCACCCAGCTCAATGTGTAATAATTTGTTATATGGCAGGATCGACCACATGCCGAATCTTGCTACTCATAGTTTGCTACCTCCAACTACATATCAGTCAGGATTGTACATGGGTACTAGCGGGAAGAGATGTCTCTATTGGTCTGTTTTGCCTAGCCACACTTTCAAACCTAGTACTGGGCCCAAATCTCCTTGTGGCATCCCTCTAGGTGATATCCGCCCATGGCATCCCATAGGTTAATATATTGTAATGCCAACAGACAAGAATTTAACCTTTAAAGCAATAAACATCAGTAGAACCAAGTAAAGTCTGAAAGAGGTCTAGTACTGAAATCCAGAGATGCCAATAGGATAGACTCAAGAGGGGCCCCTACTAGATATGCCCTATCAACTAGTATGGCTCTTCACTCTACGCAACACATATTTTATAGTACTAACCGAATAAAACATTTAAAAAATTCAAGAATACAATAAGGTACAAGTTTGGAACAATTAGTATACACAATATACTAGCCAATAAGGCCATTTCAAGTTATAAAATGATTTAATACGTAATACAGGTTAGCCTGAAAGGCTGTGGGGTACAAGGGATAGAAAACAAACATTATAATAAGAGCTTTGGACACCAAAACAAAAATAGAAAATATCCATCATAAGGGTATATGTCAATTAATAGATAACAAGCAAGATTTTAGATAATGTATGAATTTTCAATGAGTACCATATAGGAATAGGAACCCTTACATGGGTTTATCCACAAGAACCAATAGATATAATTAAGGCCAGAGTGGTAAACCCTCACCTTCAAAGTTTCAGAAAGCCTTCATAGTCAATAGCTTACTAGTTCGTTAGACCCACTTCCTCGTCACCTAACCTAAAGAGTATAATTATAGTCAAAATCTATATTTGACCTCAATAATCACTATTATGCTTATCATTAACCTAAAATCACTAATTTCTCGATTAACATGATAATTTTAGGTCTTAAATGGTACTATCAACCTCAAATGGCTAATAAGGTCATTATTACCAAAATAATCCTAATTTTTATATCAAGTATAATAATAGAACATAAACTAGTCCTCAATTACATAGTATGTCTCATAATATCATTCTAAACCACAATAATAGCTTAATTTCCTTGCAATTAATCCCAAACAATGCTATTTATGTCCTAAATTCATGAATTAAGGTTTAATTACTTTTGCTTTTTTGACACTAAGGTTTATTCACTTAATAAACTTATCTAGTTCAAATTTGGTATATAATATGACATATCTAGGTCCACTAACTATATAACACTCCATGCATGGAAAATATATACATCAATCATATTTTCGCCCTCTTTACCCATGATTTGATCAACGAAACCCTAGATTCATGTACTATGAATACCATCACGAACTTCACGATGAGGAGATGATACTATCTCTCTGCTACTGCCGTCAAAAAACACTCAATCACCACCAAAATACTACATTCAACCTCCTAAACATAATGCCTGTAACAATTTCAAGTTTTACAACTAAAACAACCTTCAATTCTTGCCTTGAAACCCCAAACACCATAACCTACCATTGTCTCAGTTCTCCTATTTCTACCCCAATCAATAGTTAAAACTCAAAACCAACTTCACTAATTGCTCCTTTGAGCTAAACCCATCACAAAACCCTTTTGTTCCATCCCCAAAAATAACTCGAAAAAGCATCCTGCCAAACTCTGTTGTGCCAGATTTTAGTCTTCACATTTTTTGGTGATTCGTAGGAGTTTATGTGTGAAAAATGTATGGTCATGAAGCTAAGGTCAAGGAGAAAAGGGTGGTTGAAGTAGTTTTTTGTTTTGGGGTGTTGCCGAAAAATCATCAGAGAGAGGGAGGAAGGTGCTGTGGCGGAAAAGAATGGAAAAATGGAGAGAAAAATGAAAAATTGATTATGTAAATGGTTATTTTCTAAGGTAAAGCCCGAAGCATATCTTTTAATATCCAAATGACCCTTTCTAATCAGCCATCAATTTGAGGATGGGCGACAAAGCTAAATTGTAACTTCATTCCTACATGTCTCTATAAACGCTTCCAAAGTCTCAAAGTGAACTTTAGGTCCCGATTGGACACAATATTGATCAAAATTTTGCGTAATCTCACAATCATCTTGATATATAGTTCTACCAGTTTCTCAACTTTATAGTCTATTCTGCTCGAGAAAAAATGTGCAAACTTCGTAAAACGACCCACTATCACCTAAAGATACTATCATATCCCTCTTTAACTATTGGTAGACCAGTCACAAACTCCACAGTCATTTGCTCTCATTTCCAATTAAGGATATGAAGTGGCTATAACAATCCCGATGGCCGCTAGTGTTCTACTTTCATTGACTGACAGGTCAAACATTTTTACATATACTCTGTTGTATCTCTTTTCATCCCATTCCACCAAAACTATTTTTTTAAGTCCTGATACATCTTTGTTCCTCCTGGATGTATGGTTTATCTTACTTTGTTGGCCTTATCCAATAGATTTCTTCTCTTTATCTCTTTAAGCACACATATTCTCTAGTACAATAAAAGAGTGCCTTGACCATCTATACTGATTTTAGGCTTTTTAAAACTTCTAACTAATTCTTTCTACTTCAATATCCAATTATCATTGGCTTAAGCTCGTCGAATCTCATTATATAGCTTTGGTTGTACCTTTACTCCTACAATCCAACCTCATTTTATTCTAATCACCACATTTGCTCTTAGACTTTCTAGTGTTTCTTTTTCCAACATGTGGGCTATTTTGGCCTTCGGACTTAGTGCATCCACTACCATATTCACCTTTCATAGGTGGCAGATAATGAGAAGTCATAGTCCTTCAAAAACTCTATCCAGCTTCATTATCACATATTCAAGTCCTTTTGCGAATGTAAGTACTTAAGGCACTTATGATCAATGTATACTTCAAATGTAGCTCCATAAAGATAATACCTCTATTTTATTAGGGCGAAATTATTACAGCCAACTCCAAATCATAAGTTGGGTAGTTCTCCTCGTGTAGTTTTACTTTTCTAGATGTATAGGTAATAATTCGCCCCTTCTGCATCAACACACATACAAGCCCTTCTTTAGAAGCGTCAGTAAACACGATGAATCGTTCTGGAAGGACCAAAATTGAAGCTAACATCAATCTATTCTTCAATTCCTGGAAACTTTGTTCACAATTATTGTTTCAATTAAATGGTTGGTCTTTTGAGGTTAATTTAGTCAACAGCCTAACTATTTTAGAAAAGTTTTGTAAAAATCATCGATAATAGCCAGCAAATCCCAAGAAACTATGAACTTCTATTATAGTTTTAGGTCATTTCCAATTGCCATCATCTCTATCCTGAAGGATCAACCTCTATCCCATCTTGAGATATAATGTGTGGCAAAAATGCCACATTATCTATCCAAAACTCACACTTACTAAATTTGGCATACAACTTATGCTCTTTTAGAGTTTTGAGAACTAAGCAGAAGTGCTTTGCATGCTCTTCTTTGAATTTGGAAAATACTAGAATGTCATCAATGAAGATGACTACAAACTAGTCTATATACAGCCTAAAAATCGATGCATTAGGTTCATGAATGTTGCTGGTTTGGTCAGTCCGAAGGGCATCACCATAAATTTAAAATGATTGTACCGAGAATTGAAGATGGTCTTTAGGATATCTTCTTTCTTGATTTTTAGTTGATAGTACCCCTATCTCAAATCCAACATCAAGAAGATTCCTAACCCTTGTAGTAGATCAAACAACTCCTCTACATGTGGTAAAGGGTACTTATTCTTGATAGTGACCTTGTTCAGTTCTCTATAATCGATGAACATCTTTAGAGACCCATCCTTCTTTTTGACAAATAGTAATGGCGCTTCCCAAAGGTATGTGCTTAGTCTAATGAATCCTTTTTCTAGTAGCTCCTAAAGTTGATTTTTCAGCTCTTTAAGCTCAATAGGTGCCATTCAATAATGAGTCTTAGAGAAAAGTGTGATCCCAGGGAAAGTGTGAATGATAAACTCTTCTCTTTGTTAGGGGGTAGTGATTCAACTCTTCAAGGAATACCTCTGAATACGCAACTGCCACCTCTACATTCTCAAATTTAACGGTGTCCTAAGGTTTATTAATGAGGTATGCCAAGAATTCTTGTCCACCTTCCCTTAAAATCTTCTTATCTTCTGACACATATATAATTAGTATTGGGAAAGTGTTGTTTGTGGAATGGTGTGTTGGTATTGGTAGTTTATCCCCAAGAGTGAAACACTTAGTGTAATAATTCACCTGTGCCTGATGTTTGTATAGCCAATCCATCCTAAGGATCAAGTTATATCCTTGTATAGGCATTTGTATAAGATTAGCTAAATACACTCTATCACCTATCAAGATCGGGCAATCTCGATAGATGATGTCAACATTAATCCTATTCCTAAAGATGTCTGAACTTCTATCTGGTAGGCCATGATTTTGGGTTGCATTTTTAATTTTTCAAACATAGTTGAAGATATGAATGAATATAAAGCACCAGGATCGTATAGGGCATTTTCATTAATTCGAAAAATAGAAATCGTACCTTTCATCACTTTAGAAGAATCTGGCATTTCTTCTTCACTTAAAGCATATACACGCGCTTGGACCTTTGGTTTCCCACTAGTTCTTATTGCTTATTTCCCTTTCTCTGTGGAAGTTGGTTTTCTTCAATTTGGGCAATCCTTGAACAAGTGTTGATCACTACCACAAACCACATATCTATTTTACTTTATCCATCATCCTAATTCTTCATGGCCTGGTCTTCCATAAAATCCACATATCTTTGGTACTGGATCTATGGCCCCATTGGTCTATAACTTCGATTAATTTTTCCCAGGGTTGTTTTGCCCACCAAATGGTTACCTTTCTTTTCTCCACTTATCTTTGATCTTTTTATTCTCCTACAAATCTGATTCCACCTGTAGTGCTTTACTCACTACACGATTGTAGCCTAAAAGATCACATAAGAGAGGGCCCTATCTAAGTTTTAGTCATAACCTTTCTATAAACTTGCAAACCTATTGCCTCTCATCTGCAAGTATATAAGGTGCATACCTAATCAGTTGGCTAAATATGGTTTCATACTAACTAATTAATGATGTTTCTTGGATCAATTCCATGAATTCCCTTTCCTTGGCATACTTGGTCACCTCTAGTATATATTTTTCCATAAACACCCAAGTGAAGTTTTCCCAAGTCCGATAAGTTCCCACCGCAGTCCACCTACAATTGATCATTTGCCACCAATCATGTCTAGAACTATCCAATAGAAATGTAGCATATCAGATCTTCTGCTCATTTGGATAATGCAAAGTTCTAAATATCTTCTCCAAGCTCTTAACACACATCTCAGCTTTTTTATCATCAGGTTCCCCTAGGAATTTTATGAGTTGTAACTAAAGAAATAGATCTAAGGCTTGGTCTTCTACTGAGACTCATTAATATTCCCTGCTTGATTCCTCCACTCCTACTGCTAGTAAAACTGCATAAATTGTTGCCATATCTAAAACATAGGCTCTACTGATTGGCCTACAGTAGGTTAATTAACTTGTGGGGTTTGTGAAATCTCTTCTTCTGGCAAATTTTGTGGATAGGCTGGTGCTCACTGCCTATGAAAATACTATGCAGTAGGCCCTATAATAGGTGGTCTATGTCTTCCCTACCGATATGCTCGAGGCAATTAAGATATATGAGAGCCTTCATGGGATGCCATTATCTTTCCTAAATCATCCTTTATTCCTTCTTAACTTACTGCTATCAAGATTACACAATGACATCTAAAGTTAGTGTCAAACTTTAATCTTTTAGATATAACAATAGCATTTTTGATAACCAAAACCAAGTTTATCATAACAGAAGTTAAATCATTAAAGGCCTAAATAAAAATGCTCATTATCACTCAAATCTCATTCATAATCCTTTCTTGACCATAAAAAGACATCCAATCCCATACAAGCTAAACAAATGTTCCCTTCTCAGTCCAAATATAATCCCGTACTTCCTACGAATTTGTCATGTATCACCATAACACCCATTTGCTTAGGTCATCATCAACCTAAGCTCTAATACCACCTCTGTGGCACCCTTTCCTAGGATAGCAACTAAGCCACTCAGTTCAACCTTGAAACAAAGTCCAAGTAATAACTAAGAAACCTAAAATCTAACCAACCTAAAAGAGAAACAACTTGTATTAAACCAAAAGATCACTTCATCAAGCGTAATATGTACAACTAATTATCTTAGGTGCCATACAAACATTAATAAAGCAACTTTGATATAGTTGTCTTGATCAAGTGTAGACTATATATACAATCATAGAACCTATCTATTACAAAATAAACTTCCAACTAAAGCATGAACCTTTGGTCCTCACTAAGACCTATTTAGAAAACAAAATAAAGAATACAAAAAGGGTAAATCCTAAGGACTTAATGAGGGAAAAGAAAATGCTAAGTTTGAAAGGAAAATTAGTAAGATACAACAATCAATGAACATTTGGTGACAAGTAATATTTCTAATACAAGTCAACAAGATACGTAGCACTCATGATATCAAGTTCAACAAACTATTAGTTATTCTAATCTTATTGCTCTCATATCAAGTCATAATTTCTAGAACCAAGCATCGATATAGTATAAATAATATTTTCTTACGCTTCATTGCTTGAGCACTTAGCTTAGCACATAACAACGTGTTATATGGCAAGGTCGACTGTATGTCAGATCTTACCACTTATAGTTCGCTACCTCTAGCTACCTATAAGTTAGGATCGTATATGCGTACTAGCTAGAAGAGATATCTCCATTGATCCATCCCACCTAACCATCTTTCAGACCTAGTCCAAGAGCCAAATCCCCCTATAGCGTCCCTTCAGGTGATATCCACCTATGGCATCCCATAGGTTAATATAATGTAATGCTAACAAACAAGAATTTGATCTTTATAATAATAAACACAAGTATAACCAAGCAAAGTTTGGAAGAGGTCTAGTATTGAAATCCAGAGGTGCTAATGAGGACAGACTTAAGAGGGACCGCCACTGGACATGCCCTATCAACTAGTATAGCTTTTTGCTCTGCCCTGCACATATTTTATAGTACCAACCAAACAAGACATTTAAAAAAGTCAAGAATACAACAGGTACAAGTTTGGAACAATTAGTATACATAATATACTGGCCAATAAGGCCATTTTAGGTAACAAAATGATCAATAAGTAATACAGGGTTAGTTAGCAAGGCTGTGGGGTACAAGGGACAAAAAATGAACATCATAATAAGAGTTCTGGACACCAGAATAAAAATAGGCAATATCCCTCACAAGGGTACGAGTTAATTAACAAATAACAAGCAAGATTTCAGATAATGAATGAATTTTAAACAAGTACAATATAGATCCACAAAAACCAATAGATATAATCCAGGCTAGAGTGGCAAACCCTCACCTTCAAAGTCTCAGAAGGCAGTCACAATCAACAACTTACTAGTCCACTAGACCCACTTCCCTGTCACTTAACCAGAAGAGTATAATTATAGTCAAAATCTACATTTGACCTTAATAATCACTATTATGCTTATCATTAATCCAAAATCACTACTTTCTTGGCTAACATGATAATTTTAGGACTTAAATGGTACTATCAGCCCAAAATGGCTAATATGCTTATTATTACCAAAATAATCCCAATTTTGATATCAAGTCCAATAACAGAACGTAAACTAGTCCTCAATTACATAGTCTTTCTCATATTATCATCCTAAACCATAATAATAGCTTAATTTCCTCATAATGAATCCCAACTAAAGCCACTTGGGTCTTAAATTCATGAATTAAGGTTTAATTACTTAATAAACTTAACTAGTTCAAATTTGGCATATAATATGACATATTCAAATCCACTACCTATATAACACTCTATGCATGGAAAATATATGTACCAATCATATTTTATTCTTTCATTCTTGCCATAATATAAAGCTAGTGGAAATGATGGTATAATTTATATATATATATAAGCATAATCCTTTTTCACTTCTTTTACCCATGATTCAATCAATGAAACCCCATATTCACGAACCAAGAACACTATCACAACCATCACGATGAGGAGATGACGCTACCTGTCCGTTATTGCTGTCGTCAAAAAATACCCAATCACTACCAAAATACTCCTTTCAACCTCCTGAACATAATGCTACTAACAATTCCAAGTTTTGTAGCTAAAACAACCTTCAATTCTCACCTTCAAACCCCAAACATGATCACTTGCCACCATCTCAATTTTCCCATTTTCACCGCCGCCAGTGGTCAAAACTCAAAACCAACTTCACCAATTGCCCGATTTTAGGCTTCATATTTTTTGATGATTCAAAGGAGTTTGTGTGTGCAAGGGGTATGATCATGAAGCTGTGTCAAAGGAAAAAAGGTAGTTAGAGCAGTTTTCAATTTTGCAGTTGTTGCTAGAAAATTGCTAGAGAGAAAAGGAAAGGTGCTGCGATGGAATGAAAATGAAACATGGGGAGGAAAATGAAAAATTGGTTATTTAAAGGGCCATTTTATAATATTTTTGAATTGACCCCAAGATTTTATAGGTTCAATCAATTGAGTCCTTTTGATTAAATGGAATTACGACTTTAACCCGATTGACCCTAAAATAGCCATGCAACCCCAAATCTTGTAGAAGTTTATTCAATTAAGTTTTCAAAAATTACAAATCAAAACTATTTAAAATGAACAAATAATCGAAATACATGAAAACAAAATTAATGGCAATTAAATTCCACCAATTATGAAATTTTTAGGAAAGTTACAATTACACCCATAAATTGTTCATACATCTTGAATATAAAATAACATACAATTACAATACAAGAAAATTTGAATAAATGGAACAATAATTTAAAATAAAATGTAATTTTATAAATGAAAATTTTAAAATTTATAATTCATAATTACATAAGTAAACAAAAAAATATTTCCTATTTAGAGTCTATTAGCATCAACATCATCATCAAAGTCAAATAGTCATCCTACTTGATGCTATGCTGATGATAGCGATTCTCACCCTATCATGGTTGAAGCTATTGGTGGTAGGTCGGGGGGGATGGGTGGGGGCAGGCCATCGGAGTATCCCTCTGCATGACCAGTTAAGAGATCGAATTCTACATCACGCCCAATTGCTCTAAAAACATGCTATAGATACCATCAATATAAACCACAAATGGACCTCCAAGCATGCCTCAAACTAGGCAACAACTAATACACTAGGCTCTTCCTGAGGCACGTTGGTGTAGGAGGACGACTATTGGTAACTCAACCCATAAACTTGCCCATTCTTGTTAGGGCTACCCACAATCTGAGTCCACAACTTAGCTTCAAACTATTAGGTATCTACACTACTCCTAACACCCTCTGGCTGAAGCTAAAACTGTAATGCCAACTAGAAGCTCTCCTACAAGGTATAAAAATAAATATATGAATGTAATATAATGTAATTAAAATGATCTTATATCATATGTAATAAACTTATAGCAACTCTCCTTGCCCTTTTATCCACCAAGCTTCTATCAACCCGTCTCTGGTAAGTATGAGCAAAAACCTCCTTTATTGGTCAGGGGCCTTTGCAACACTTAAGCCTACATAGAAAACAAGAATTAAAATAAGTATCTTTTATACACATAATACTAAACCACAATAATTTTAAGAAAACAAAATCGATAAACCCTCATATAATTTGGTCTTTGCCAAACCAAATAAATGATAATACATTATCATTTAAGAAGGGCACCGACCCTTTCCTATCAACCACATAAATGAATAATAAATGGGAAAGGCACCTACTCTTCTCCATCAACTATGTCATGCAAATATTGTAAACATAAATCAATTATTAAGAAAATAGAATAAATTTGTTAAAGATTGAAAGTTAGAAAAATTAATAAACACTCGGGATGTGTTCCAATGGATATACCCCCTCTAGTATGAAGGGATCCACTAGTTTCAAAAGCCTAAATCTTCTTGGCCTAAGCAAACTTCTTTTGAAAATCTTAGGATTGGTAGTGCTAAGGAAACCCAAGTATCCTCGCCAATGAACTCTTGGCTCTTGCCCATCTTCTGGGCATCTCCATATATGTCACTTAATTGGTAACCCTGTTATGTCGAAAGCCCTCTAAAAATGGCGCTCATGCTAGGGGTCCCAAGTGACATATCTCTATGAAATAAAAAAAAATTAGTTAGTGTAATTATAATACATAGATGTACTTAATTTGTAAAAATAAATATATTTATGGCATTCATATACATTCCACTCACTGAACATCAAGTCTCAAAGGGTCTGAAGGATATCCAACCAGATCCTATAAGGCTACTGTACATTGCTCTTAATCACCCTCCTCAAGAACATTATACCCTCTAGCGAAGGCGTGTACCTATATAAAATAATTCTTAAATTAACATTTAATTATTAAAATAATAATAAAATAACATTTATATAACAATTTGAGCTCGCGCATAGTGTCCCTCAGGATATAAGTTACCCTACCAAAACTGTGGCATAAAGGCTCTAATCCTACTCCATTGAATGCCTAGCCAACTAAAAAATAGATTGCTAAGGATGTTACTACTAATCTGGAATGATCAAGTAAAGTAACAAGGGATGGCTGAGTGCCAGGTGGAGTAATAGATTATGAAGAAGTGCCTACAAGTGAAGTGGATGGTGGCAGGGATGAATAATAATGTTGTGAGTGTAAATATGGGGAATGTTATGTGGATGACCTCACAATAGCACAAAACGATGAAAGAGGAATAATGTTCTAGTAGAACGAAAGCATGAGGTAGGCATAAACTGATGATTAGCTAACTTGTCGACTGGAAAGTGTGTATGATAGGTTAAGGAATTCTTCCCCTAACCTCTTGACCAAAACCCTGACCTTAGCCAATGGTAAGGAAATAGAAACCAAACCGGTCTACCATCTATAAAACAAAAGCATAACATCACATATAGACAATAATTTATATTGTTAAAACAACTTAATATTTACATACTTGAAGTGCATAAGAACGGTTAACAACTAGACTTGATAGGCCACATTAGTTTAAATTGAAGTTTAGATATATAGAATATATCATTCATCCTTTAATTCTTCAATCTTTCTATCTATCCGAATCTATTATTGTAATAAGAGGACAATTTTAATGGTTCATTGACATTCCAATCTCTGATTGATTGTCATTTACAATAATAGATTTGAGTGGACAAAAAGATGGAAGACTTTATGTAATGAGTGAATGAATTTTTGAAAAGAAATTTTGATTAAGCGTGTAAAGTTATTGAATATTCTGACTCTTATAATGCTCCTTTTCTAATCAAATATTATTTGGTTTAGAAATTATATAATGACTTGCTACCAAATATACCAATACTATGGAAAATTCATAAGTTAAAAATTCACTTCAAGTCAACCTCAAGTGAAATTTCACCTTGTGATCATACTGGCATTAATCTTTAAAAGTCATTACATTTGTCTTTTCTAGGGTTGTAAGAATAGGTGTGGTTGAGATGCAAGTATGAACGAGTTCGTTGGTATAATAGTCTATTCTAAGAATTAGAGGCAATGATAATTCGATTACAGTTAATAGTGTACATCATTTTTAGTTATGTTTTGAATCATTTAAGTTTAAAACAATTTATAAGATAACCATTTAAAATAAGATGGAAGCTAATTTCTTAAGCTATAGTGGTTATTTCGGATAGCTTTGTAATATCACTATTCCAGTTGTGAGCTCTAATAAGGAAAGAGAATAAAGGATTGATGACTACACAAGAGATTTAAGATCTTGATGGGGTTTTGCTAATAAAAGATTTGCTTTCTATAAATCTCATTCCATGTTTTGGGAAGAAAGAATTGCTAAACAAATCTTGCGTGAGTGAGTAGACTTGAATTTTTCAAATTTGTTCATGATAAGGTGGAGCTTGGAATATAAAATTGTTTACTTTAGATTTTTTTATGGAATTTTTTAAATTAAATTAATTTTAGGTATATAATTGATGTTTAAGAGTAAATTTTATTTAATAAGTATTAAATTTAATTTTTAAATTTTCTATTTTAGAAGGAAATTTATTCATAAGTCATATTTGGGGCGTAATTTGAAATTTTATAATGGGTATATTTTTATTGAATTATGTATGAAGTTCATATTCAAATGTTTTCCGTAGAGAATTATGATTTTTCAATATAAGATGGTTTTAGGCTGAAAATTCAACTAACATATTAATCTAAACATATTACACATATTAATTTAACCAACATATTAATCTAAACTAAACATACTAACATACAAAATTAATATATTAATCTTAATATACAAACATATAAAACTAACTAAATAAATACAAATATTAAAAAATTATGAAATTAACATATTAACTAGATATCAAAATAATAACATTCCATGTAGGCATATTAATTCTGCCCAATTGGAGAGTGACATGTATAAAATAATATGCTAGTTATTAATTAAAAATTTTATATTTATCTTGAAATTTATTAAATTTAATTCCAAAAGATAAATTGTTAATTTTAATTAAACTCCAATATTTATTTTATGCTTAAATCAAATACTAACAAGTGTCAAAAAAGAAAGTCTCTACGTCTATAGACCAATCAAATCAAAAATATTTGATATTATCTATTAATATCTAATATTATCTCTTGACATTTAATATTATCTTACCAAAGAAGTTCAAGTCTATTTAAAAGTTTCCCATCAAGCATCTATATGAAGGGGTGGACCAAAGCTCATTCTATACATAACACAAATTCTAGCAAGTTAAAGGAGCTTTGAAAGAATCCAGCATTTCTCTCAAACAAATTTAAGGATATCCACAGCATTCAAGACATTTTTTGTAGAGCTCATCATATTTTGGCGTTTTATTCAAGATTAAGGTGTGGAGCCTTTGAATTAGCATTATTTTGTTCAAATCAAATTCAAGGAGATCCACGTGCGTTCTAAGTGTTCTTTGCAAAGCTCATATATTTTTTTGTATTTGATTCATGATTAAAGAGCAAAACCCTCGAATTGGCATTATTTCAAATTAAATTTAAGGAGATCCACCATGTTCAAGGAATTTGTCGTGGAGCTCACCAAATTTCAAAATCATATTTGGAGGGAAAGAATCAAAGGATTGAATTAAAAATTGAATCCACTATTGTTAAGTTTGAATTTCATTTTATTTGTATAAATTTTTCTTGTTTTGTAATTTTATTTATTGCAAACAAAGAAATTTACACTTTCACATCTTTCTCAACAAACCATAGAAGCAGGAAAAGATCAATTTCATATGACAAATAGGAACCATGCAATATTGAAAGCTCTATCAACATTTAGTTGCAAGAAAAATAATATTCATGACTTTAGGTAGGGCAACAATATAATCAATCTATCGACTAAGATAACTAAATAAAACTATATAAATACAAGCATCGAATAAATTAAGAAAACTGACTGATGGATCCTAAATATGGCAACGGTGGCTAGCTTGGGTGATGCAGACTAGAGTGGCAACGGCGGTGAAGGACAGCAGGGAACAGAAGGAGGTAGGGAATATGAGAGCAGGGAGGAAGAAAGAAATGGGAAAGAAGAAAGGGGTGCAATTGATTTAATTTTGTTTTTTGACAAAAATTTTCGAAGGAAATTCCATTAGAAAATAACTTTTTAAAATTAAAAAAAGAAATCAACTTTTCAATAAAAAAAAATGTCAGACAACTTATCCAACAGATTTCCAATGGACAATTCATCAGATATGATGGCGCCTTTTCCCGTCAACTTTCCTCTAAATCTACGTACGGTTTTTCATTGAGTTTTCGTCGGAGTTCTAACTGAGTCGTTTGTTCTCGTAAATCCGTCAAATATCCTTTGAAAATTTCCATTTCCATCAGAAAAACCATTGTTTCTCTGTAGGGTGTGTGGCTTTTCCATCTCTCTGGAATGATAAGATCTTTGTCAAGGTCGAAATATCTTTCTTCTATTTTATCGGCTTAACCTTTGGATCTATGTTTAATCTCTGCTCTCCAACCTGATGATCTATACCTATTAGATCTTGGTTGAGAAGGATATATTATTAAGAGATGAATTTAATTTTAATTTTAAATTTTTTCTAATTTTTTACTTTTTTATTTTTCTTTAATAAATAAGTTTTATTAAATTTGATTAAATTTTTATTTTTAATTCAACTTGCATTCAAAGATTATTCAATATTTAAAAAAATTATTAATAATAAAATATATTCAAATTTATTATGAGTATTTTAAACAATGTTGAAATTACACCCAAATGATATGAAAAATATTACAAATAAGTTTAAGGGCATTTCCATCTAAAAAATAATTAAAACAGTTATCAGATGATGTTCTTAAATTTTCACATAAATTTTTTAATGATGTTAGCAAATTTATTAATGGAGATTCATGGTTCTTCAAAAATGTTTGGCTAAGCAAAATATTAGGGGCTAAGCAAAATATAGGGGCTCAATGTAATTTATTTGGGTTTATTTGTAAATAAGGAAAATCTTAGTGGTTTCTATATAACTAACCCAAATAATGAAAGATAAAAAATATTAGTGGGTTTTTTCACAAATAAATCAAACTTGAGGGTTTTTTTTAATAAATATTTAATAGCTTCCATCAATATTTAACAGCGTGGGACCAAAAATGTTAAAAAATTGTGGAATTTGGACAAAAGTGTTCAAGTGCTAGTTTTTTAGACCAACAGTGTGCACACAGTAATATTGTGGGACTAAAAATGCAATTTTTCTTGAAATTTTTTTGTATCAAAAAGCATCTTTAAATGGTTAGTATAAATTAATAATTAGTACACGCATGCAATTATGATGACTTGTGATATTAATTATCCAGAGCAATTCTTCAGTTATTGTACTAAAGATATATAGTTGTTCTTGATAAATTTTATTATTATGACATAATAAATATTTTTTTAAATTTAATATATCTAATTAGCAACACCTTCAACTCGTATCTCCAATTATGTATGTAACTTTTCTTTTTTCATGATGACATGCAAAAATGAGAAGAAGCTGAAATGGGAAATAATTGATTAATTTCATAATACCAGCATACAGACCTGAAGGAACCTGTTTTCTGGATTAACTGTTTGCGGAGCCCATCAATAAAGCAAGCAGCTGCAGCACTCGATCGGATATTATGTGATATCTTTGAGAAAATTAAATTAGCACTAGTAAATATGGAATGGGAAATTAAGCCCACAACAAATTCATATGTAGACAACTAATAATGCCTGAAAATATTTATACATCTATATATATATATATATATATTCTCTAGAATGAAGAGAATATCAAGCATAGTATATAGCAGGAAACTAGAGATTTAGTGATGAACATGACTAACACGTTCCTGCAACTGAAAAGCCGTTTTTCTAGAGTCCTAATTAATTAATTATTTTTTCTGTTATCATATAATCACTTTTTTATTTATGATGTTTCATTTATTACTTAACTCAACCTTACCAATTATGTTAGTGCTTTTCATTATTGACTTTGTTTATTTGTAAATCCTAAATCTACTCATTTGTTTTAACTTTTTTTTTTTTTTGGTTAAACTCTAAATTTCAAATTTACTCATTTGTTTTACCTAACTGATTAGTATTTTCATATTTGAATTTGATGCATGATTTGCATTATTAAAAAAACATAATATTAATGATAAAAAATTAAAAAAATTATTATTAATAATAAAAAATATAATAGTAGTGACAAATATGAATGTTGGCAAGCCCACAAGAATTCGTATATGGACAATAGTGCTGCTGTCTGAATTTTTTTTATACATCTATATATTCACTAGGATAAAGTGAAGATCGAGTCAAGTAGCAGGAGAGAGATTCGGAGAATTGCATATAACCACCTGTGAAAATTCAAATTAGCTAATAATCCCTTCTAAAATAATAAATTGTTAAAACCATGTCATGTTTTAAGAATAATGACTCACGTGCCCTAACTATGAGTTTACAACTATTTTGACCCTGTGAGAACAATAATACCCTTGTATACAAAACATTCAGTCAACTTTGATTTTCAGACATGCATTTTCCACATTCTTCAGTTCTTCTCCAAATTCTCTACTCCCGCCAGCAAAAAAAGCCCCAAATCAAGAACCCTACCATTCATAGAAAAATAGAACATTACTTCCATTTCGATTAAGTTACTATTTCTTCATTATTGAGAATAATGGAGTGGAGATTCGATTTAGTAGAACGAAGAAACTAGGGCACAAAGCAATGTAGTAGAGACAAAGAATGAGGGCACGAAGAAATTGTGTTATAGGTAATGCCATGTTCTTTGTGTTTCTATGGTTAAGCAGTTTCTTTTTGTTTGTGTGGTTAAGTTTAGTAGAACCCTATATATTTTAAGTAACCATAATGTGCTTCAAGAGCTAGGCTATTGTTTATATGTCGTAATATTAAGGGACATACGGTGTTGATTTAACGAATTCACATTCCATTTTGTTATTGTAAATTCATTTGAATGGAGAAGTTTGTTGTGGTCCCATGTAGTTTGACTAAATGATTTTTGAAAATTCTTTTTTGTGATTAGATAATGAATATACTTCAAATTGTTTTTTGGAATCAATTAGTTGGTCTTTTTCATATGAATGCCATTTGCTTGAATTTTCTTTTTTAGCTATACGACACTGATGAACTCTATTTCGCCATTTTTCTAGTATTAATCTAGACCATATGATCTGATATAAATCTTATTGATAATATTATCTTAACCAATTTTTCCAATTATTCATTTCATAACTTGGAACTTTCTTATCCCCTAACTCAGAATAGATCTTAATTTATACGAGTTACTAACTTGGATTTGTGATAATTTGTAAAATAAATATGCTTGTGACATGTAGGATAAGTCATAAAAAATAGATGAATTTATTTTACTAATATTATCAAGTGACGTTTTGGTTGTGGTCCCATGTAGTAGTCTTTCGGCTTTGATAAAGTATACCTATTTGACTAAAATGGATATGATGACAAAGTGGCTTTGTTAACTGTTAGTAAAATATCCCATGTTTGAGTCAAAGACCTTAATGGTCCTCTCTTGAGGTTTTCTTATATGTTGTAAGTGGGGTCCCATGTCTACTGTTTATGTTTATTAATCCATTTTTGGTGGTCCCTAATGATGGAGTTAGTTTTCTATTGTTGTTGGCTAATGTAGTGCTTATGATATACCTTTTGGTACTTGTCTTATTTAATTAAGGTGTTACATTTATTTTATGCATTGTTTCAGTGAATGTGGTCCTTTCTATGTTGCGGTGTCATTTTGTCAATTTTCTAATATGATTTATTTAATTTCTCTAGATCATTAATAATGGAGCCATTAATCCACCTTACCCTATTTATAGGGCGTAGATTAGAGAGATCTCCTAAAACTAGATATGTTGGAGGATCAAGGCATGACTTCCTAAGGTTGAATCTAGACTACTTGAACCAAGATTTCTTATATGAACTGTACACTTGGACTGATGAGAAAGCTATCAATGTGGACTTCTATTATGTCATCCCAAGCATGTAAATGGAAAATAGGTTAAGGCTTTGCAATGGAGATTTAAGAATATGTGACCTTATTTGTCATTTCAACGAAAAGCCTAGATGTACTTTATATATAGATAACAGTCAAGCAGAGCCTTTACATGTTATTAACACTCAAGGGAACATTACCATCAATGAAGAAGCTATTAGTAAAATGGAGGATAACAATGTGAGGGATGCTCTGAGAACTAATATAGATGATTTGTTGAGGGACATCAATTTTGATGATAGTGATGAAGAGAATGGAACTCAAGCCTATTTAGTAGATACAGATGTCGCACATGATATAATGGATGAAGAAGATGATCAAGAAGCACTACAACCTGAGCAATCATTTGAGGTAGTACACAAAGAAGAAAGGGAACAAGCAGAACAACCTGAACCTAGTGATAGAGTGCATGACCAAGTTACTAAACAAGCTAAATAATCTGAGCACATTATGCAAGATGAATACAATTAGCATATGGAAGTTTCAACTCAACAAAGTAGCTTTGGTCAAGGTGAATATAGAATCAATGACAAGCAAGAGCAAAGAAATACTGAGGTTGACAATGTTCATGAATTTCTGGGTGATCAAAGCTAAGATGCAGAGCCTAGTATTAATGTTTTAAGTAGAGATAGCCAAAATATAGAGGCTAATTTAGTTGGGGTAACATCAAGGAGGAACTTTGAAAATAATATATCAAGATCAATGGTACCAAAAGTAAGACAATCAAGAAAATAGATCCTCGGTGAAAAGAAATCCAAAAGGGCAGCAACTAATATGGAGTTTAAAAATGGTGAAGAATATGATGAATTATTCTCTAACTCTAATGATTCCAATTATGAGGTTTTATCACTAGAAGAGTCAATAGAAACTGAATTAAATGCTCCTACTAAAGCTTTTGAGGATATAGAAAGGTCAGATGATGATGACATCTTCATGAACAAACATCTTTCTAAGAAATAATTGCTCCAGAAGATGAAGAAAATAAGAAAAAGTTATCAGAAGGCAAGAGCAAAAGGAAATAATCGATAGCTACAACAGAAGAGTGTTGGTACAGTAATCCTGGTGAAGAAAATGATCTAATTAGTTTGGAGGAATTAGATGAAGAGTTTCCAACGCTCCCTTTTTCAATGAAAGGCAAAACTTGAAATATTTTGAATTAATTGTGAGCTTAAAGTTCAATGGAGTTAAAGAGTATAGGAATGTACTGAGGGATTGGTGTGTCAGAAAAGGTTATGAAGTGATCTATGAATAAAAATGATAGCAATAGAGTGACAGTTAAGTGTGCCAAGGGATATGACTGGATGGTCCATGCTTCAAAGGTTCAAAGCTCAAACATTTTCCAAGTGAAGACCATGAAAATAAAGCATACATGTGCTAGAGGTAGTCAGAACTCTCTTGCTAACTATAGACATTTAGTAAAGAGAATTGAGAAAATTATCAAAGATGATCCGGATACAAGATTAACAAAGCTGCAAGGGATAATTGAAAGAAAAATTGGTGTTGAAATGATAATTTGGAAAATACTAAGGGCAAAAAGAACTGCAATATATAAATTATGGGGTGCAGACAGCTAAGAATATGAGCTTCTTTGGGATTATTGTGAGACAGTTAGGAAGAGTAATCCAAACAACAAGATTATATTGAGGAGGAATCCTGATTTGGAAACTCCAACATTTCAGAGGATGTACTTTAGTTTACATGATATGAAAGAAGGTTTTTTAGCAGGTAGTAGGCCAATTATTGGGCTTGATGGATGCTTCCTAAAAAATGCGCACGGCGGACAGTTGTTAGTAGCAGTTGGGAGGGATGGCAATGACACTATATATCCTATTGCCATTGCTACTATGGAAGTTGAAAACAAGGATACATGGACATGGTTTTTGTTAAAGTTGTTGGATATTAGTGGCGGGGAAGATCTTAGGTGGACCTTTATTTCTGACAAACAAAAATGTTTGATTAATGCCCTTGATGAGCTGATGCCAGGGTGTGAACACAGATGTTGTAGAAGATATCTCTATGCAAACTTTAAAGAGAAGTATTGCTCTACAAAGTTGAAGAAATTATTTTGGAAGGCTACAAATACAGCCAACAGGGTAGAGTTTGAAGCAACCATGAAGTAAATTGAGGTTATAGATCCAAAAGTGAAAGTGAATGTTAAAACTATAGCAGAGTAGTTGAGGAAAATACCACCAATACACTGGATGAGATCTCACTTCTCCATAATATGGAAGTCAGACATTCTTGTGAACAACTGATAAACTGAATCATTCAGTAGATACATTCTAGTTGCTAGGGATAAGCTTATTATTTCTATTTTTGAGTGGATTAGAGAAAGGCTTATGACACGAATACAAGTAAAAAGATAAGGAATGGAAAATATGGTCGATTAGCATGCCCTAATATACTAAGGAAACTAGATAAGTATTTCAAGATCTCAAGAAATTGTGTTCATGGTGTGGTGAGAATGAATTTGAGGTCTTCTCTCCAATAGGAAAGTATGTGGTTGTCTTGGACAAGGGGTACATATAGGATGTTTCAATTAAATGGCTACCCCTATCCACATGCATGTGCTGCCATAGCAGAGAGAAGATATAATGTAAAAGATTATGTAGATGCATATTTAAAGAAAGATATGTATTTAAGAGTATATGACCACATCATTCATGGAGTTAGAGGACAAAGTGACTTCATCAAGACTAGTTATACTCCACTACAACCACCATCTTTCAAGAGAAAAGGGGAAGGCCCAAGAAGATGAGGTGAAAAAGCCAATATGAAGTGCAGTCACAGTCTACAAGGAAGGGTCTCACATATACTTGCTCAAGGTGCTTACAGCTTGGACACAACATTGGGACATGTAGAAATGCAATTCATCCTGACTCCAAATTGCTAAAGGTTAGTGATTAAGTTTATTTGTTTGTAATTTTATATTGTGACCAACTTTATGCAATTAATTTTATTTATTTGTGTGTGTAGAAAAAGGGGATAGTAAGTAGGAAACCGCACAATAATATTCCAGGAACTATGTCAGAGCCTACCACTCAGCTTACTTCACAAGCTATGTCATATCCATCTTCACTAAGTACTTCATATTCCAGTCAAAGGACAAGAAATACTTCAAGGGGATCTCAAAGGAAATCTCAAAGTAGATCAACAAGGCAGCCAGGAAATAATGTAATATACTTATGTAAATTTAATAGACTCATTACTATATTTATTGTTGTTCTAACCTTCTGTGGAACATTTCATTTTTCAAATTACAACAGGATAACATGAACCAAGCTTCCCAGGGTAGTGACACAGGAGAAACCCAGGGGAATAGTGGATAGCACAGAAGAAATGAAGGTGAAGGGAGACATGACAGTATACCCTCTAATACTAACCAAAGAGGTTCTACTTCAGCTTCAGCATATGCTACTGCACACTCTACTTTTAGGATGGCAACTGCACATGCTTCATGTTCTGGGTCATATGCAAGGGCTTCATCTGGTTTTGTACACAACAATAGTGCAGGACCTTTCTTCTATGCATGGTTCACAATCATCAAGTCTTATTAATCTCCCTCAAGACTCTTCAAGACAACCTCAGCCACCAATTAATGCTTCTATTGCATAGATAAGTATAGTTATATTTATATTTTTTATACACGCCTTAAGCATATCTAATTTATAGATGATGTGTTTCAAATTTCAAATTTGTTTCAAATAGAAGAACCAAGGAGAAAGTGGGAGACTGTACATAAGTAGGATGAACAATACTTTGAGAGGAAAACAAATTAATGTTGGTAGCAGTGCAAGAGAGGGTTCTAGTGCAGTTAAGAGGCACCTTTGTGTCAACTGTAAGGGTGCGAAGGCCAAGCTTATAGCTACTAGAAAATATAAGAAAAAGAGTAAGACAGAGAGCAAAGGGTGCTGAAAATATATAGTGTGTGTCAGATGGAAAAACAAGTTTTGTTCATGGACAAGGAGATTTAATTTATGTTAGTGGTACAATGACTTTAAAATATTTTTTGTTCTAACCCTCTATGTTGGGATGATTTGTTTTATGGATGCAATGGAAGATTAATTTTAATTTCGCTAATATTTGGTTGGTTTCATGGATTGATGACTTTTACATCTTGCTTTGGTTGCTTTGAATTTGGGATAATTGATAGGATTTTTGTATCCATTGCAATGTGGAGAGCTTTGTATCCTCTATTTCCAAGTTGTCTCAATTTGATATTTCATTTTTTTTTCGTTTACTATTTCACTTATTGTTTTGCTTTGATGTCATTTGAGTTGAGCATAATTGTTTTTACATGTGCTTTCATTTGAGTATTTTACACATTTCAACACATTGCAAATTAGCAATTAACTTGCAAGTTAACAATTTGTAAGATAAATTGTATCCATCATAGTTTTGCTTTGGACCACAAAAAAGTACTCATTTGGAAATCTAAAGATTGCATTTCCATTCCATTCAACTTCATATAATTATATTAAAAACCAAGTCAATAGAACGTACACTGAGGGCTTGTCCCAAACTACAACTTCTTCCAAAACATTCTTACATCGTCAAGTACAACAACACTACAATGAAGAATAAAATATTAGTGAAAATCTAAGGGAGAGGGGAGCAGTTTACATGATTTTGTGTAACAACTCTTGGCACACTTGACACCTCCTCATGCACATCTTCAACAACATCACTAAACCCCCCAGAAAATCCATCCATATGTGTGGAATGTAGGCCTTCAATCGGATACGTTACAAGAACTCCTAGAGATGCCCAAGTTGCAGTCTCTGGAGAACACCAACCAAAGAAACTACATCTTTGATGCAAGCAACTTTAAAAAAGCCTCCCCTTCGATGCTATTTTCTGGGACTCCACAACTCTAATGGCCACTTTCAAATTGCAATCACATAGTGGAGTGGAGGCATACCTTAGATCTAGTGATGGTCTGAGACATTATTTCTTCTTGAAGCTACTACTATTCAATGAAGACATATTGAGAAAAAAAGATAGAGCAAGAGATGGAGATAAGAAATGGAGATGAAAGTTTCTGGTCTTGGCCAATGGAGATGAGAAAAGGAATATTTGGTTAATGTCTTATTTTAATTGGATTTTCAGCAAGGGTATTAATGTAATTGCATTGCCCAAATTGCAAAACTAATCCCACTTCCAGGCGCGTTTAACACACTGCTTAAAGTTGGATGCACTGAGTCATTATTCTTAAAACATGAGATGTTTTTAGCAATTTATTATTTTAGAAGGAGTTATTAGCTAATTTGAATTTTCACAAGGTGGTAATATGCAATTCTTCCGAGAGAGATTAGTGATGAATGTGAATGACACATTCTAACAACTAAAATGCAGGTCTTTTGTAGCCTTAATCATTAACTATTTATATCTATTATCATATAATCACTTTTCTGTCATCGATATTTTGTTGATTAAATCTCAAATCTTACAAATTGTATTGGTCCTAGAACAATATATTTCTCTCCAAATAATTCATTGCTAACTTTGTTTATTTGTTTAACTACAAATCATGAATCTCCATATTTGTTTTGACTTTGTTAGTTGTAAACCCCAAACTACCCCTTTTTTTGTATAATTGATTAATGTTTTATATCCAAATTGAACATAAGATTTACACTATAAAAATGATAATATAACAAAAAGTAAGTGATTATATAGCAGTTGTCATTAATGAAATAATTTTTTTACTTACACTTACTCACTTATCAAAGGTTCGTTAAGTCAGAACCTCACACTTGAATTTGTAAGGGTGATACCAATGAGCTAATTAACTACATTACTTAGCCCCCTAGTGACGTATATTTTATTTTATTTTATTTTATTTTTCTTTGCCATTAGAATGATACTCTTTTTTGTGACAATAACTTTTGATTTATCACAATATAACTTAATAATAGCGCCAAAAACTAATATTTTATGTTCTCACCATTAAAACTTAATGACACACCTAAAATCATAATAATAGACCCCTACTTGTTTGTCCTTTGTATTGGGCATAATAGGTCTACTATTCAACCCAATTTTCTTGAATTGAATCCAAACCCAATCTAGTTTTTTTCTATTTTTTTTTTTCATTGGTGTTGGGGGAAAAAGATCTATTGCTGCTAGTTGGTGCAAAAAGTTTAAACTTATTTAATATACTCCACTTAAAATTAAACTACCAAAAACAAAAATATGAAAGCAAAACTATAGCAAATTTCTCAAATCCAATCACAACAAATATGTGTGTGTGTGTGTGTGTATAAATTTAAATTTTTAACAAATCAATCTAACTAAAATCAATTTCAATTTAATTGCAAATAATCATGTTCAAGTCATCTCACTTCTAAATTTGAAAACATGAAAGAACACAACACTTAATTTACAATGATATAGTTAAATGGCATGATCTTAGTAGAATGGACGATTACATTGTTTACCAAAAATACCTGGGCCATAAGTTGAAGAAATTAGATCCACAAGAAGGGGGAATTGTAATAGCACAAATGAAGTGACTGGCAAACAAGCTAGTGCAGCAACTGGAATAAGAACCCATGCTTCCTTTCGACCAAACACAAGATAGAGAGTGGCGCTAAAGGCCATCATCATAAACGTTATGGAGAAGAAAAGGGTGCCAAGACCAACTATTAATCTCTTTGGTAGAACATACAAGAAATCTTCCTCAGCATAACGTGATGTCAAGATGGCCAAGAACATCAACAGAGAAGTTGCGGATGTAAATAGAGAGACAGCATCTGAAATAGCAAACACTATGAATGCACTGTGTCTAGAAAAGATGGGGAAACCATTACTGCTATCATTGCCACCCGGTACTGTAATAGCTGCAGCAAACATCACTGTAGCAATTAATGCTGCTGCAATCGTACATGAGTTGGATGTGTCTTTCATCCATTTCTCTCCTTCTTTTTTCAAGATTCTGTGTTCCTCAGTGAAGACCATCTTGGGAGATTTCCTAGCATTGTTTAGTCGTTCTCTAGAATGAGGATGAACAAAGTTTTCCACTTCCTGTGCAATGGCTAGTGACCAATGAGAAAACAAGAAAGACTAATCTTTATGCTATGTCTAGCATTTAGTTTCTTGTATAATGATGATTATATGAAGATAAACTCTAGCATAGCTATGGAGCTCAAGGTACTAAGCAAGAAGTGTACTATTATTATCACTAGAAGAAGTGTACTAGATATAGGATTCATTTATACAATTTTCATCTTTTACATCATGTATAACTAAACATCTGCAAACACTAATACATCTTAAATTGTGAGAACATTACAACCACATATAGTCCATGCTCTCTATGTTTGATTATGTGCGAACTGCATTAGCATAGTATAGCATAATCAAGATTCTAATCCACATGATTTTTTAATGAACTATATTAAAATTCTAAGCAAAGTGGAAAAACTTGGGGAGGGGGTGTCATGGCACCCATGAGTTATACAGCAAAGCATAGTCATCTAAGTGAATGAATTATACAACAAGAATGAGAATTTGTTACCTTGTACCATTGTATTTCATGTTGCATTTGGAGAGCTGCACCAGATATCTCATTGAGTTTGTGAGGTGGCGCTAATTTTCCGGCCAAATGCAACAGGTTGTTCCCATTAAAGTCTTGTAAATCTGAGTATAAGTGTTTATGATCACTCATTTGGTAAGTGAGATTATAGACACGCTCAGAGCGATTTTCAACTGCCACGTGAAAGATATATTGATTGGAATCGCATGTTGTACAATTAATAGCACTTGGGAAAGCCTCCACAATCTCTTCAACAACCTCATGGATCCCTAATTCTGCTGCTAGCAGGATGGCATCAAAATAAATGTCTTTAGCTTCCATAAAACTCAACAATTCAATTTCCTTGCACAAAAATTGCACGAGTTTTAAAGCTTGTAGCTTCAGCAATTTCTTATCCTTGATGCTCTTTATTAGACCTAAAACCAAAAACGCTTTAGAATATCAATGGTAAATTGAGAATGTCGTCCACCTAAAATCAAGAAATGTATGTATATAATACTAATATAATAAATAGCAAACTTGTAGGGTACTTGTAATACCCTTCTATTATCGGTATAGTAAAATCTTATTGCAGGGTAACATAAGGTTTTCTAGATTGTTTATGATATCAGAAAGAGTAGTACAATTCAGTAACTTTGTCAGCTGAAGCATATAACTTCGGCTCCCCTAACATTTTTCTTGTATCACAGGTTAAACCTGTATTCATAATAAAGATATTTTCCATGCTCATGAAATCAAACATTCTCCGAAGTTTAGACTTCAGATATTTTCTAACTCCTACCCAAGCATTTTTCGCACTTAATTAATTTAATCTAAAGATTATTTCTAAAACTAAGCTTAGTGTAAAACCAAACAAGTTAACCAAATTCATGTGTTTCATTGACTACATTTAAGAAATAGTGGCATACTGTTGAAGTCTTCATATGACCACTAAATGGTGCCATCTCTCATGTTTTGATCTTATGTGAGGGTTTTGGGGGATGCAATTTTGGTCTTTTAACTATTGCCAACTTTTTAAATGGACATTGTCTATTGGAACTTTCGTGTTTAGTCCATTATCTCAACTTTTCCATTACATTTAATCCATTTATTTGCAAATTTAGTCCAATGGAGTGTTTAATTTAAAATTGAGTCCAAACTATGTCCAATAACCTCTAATTGGACCAAATATTTAGGACTTCTTAGCCATATGTACTTAGATGCCACATCAACTTAAAATTTAACTAAATCTTAATTTGAAGATGTAATTTAGGAAACAATTGCTGCACTTATTTTTTTTTCATCTAAAAGAAATGAGGGGGGGGAAAGAAAAACAAAAAAAAAAGGAAAAGAAGAAAAGGTCTAAGAATAAAACCCATATTTACATCTTTTCCTCTTTGTAAATGAAGGGATATTATATCATTTTCTTCATCCAGATACAATTACAAGATTCTAGGACAATCATTAGTTAAATTCTTCATCCCCAAATTGTAGGGTTACAAGATTCTTTATTCTCAAATCACACAAAAAAGAAGACATAAACCTTGTATTTGGGGCAACCATGAATTAAACCCACTAACAATTTCTTTGAAAATAATAAAATTAAAACTAAATCACCAACTGCAAGACCCAAGATATTAGTCCAATAGGTTGGGAATGCATCTTGATGATGTAAAAGGGAGAAGAAAGACAAACATGGCGACGCTTTACGCGGCCCAAAAATGGCTAAATAAGCGAGAGAATGAAAGAGATAGAGGTAGAGAAACTAGTTAGTTTTTCCCATATATAGAGAAATGCATTTTTAGTTTTTTTTCCCTTCATTGTTTTCTTTTTCTTTTGTGCCAAAAAGTAAAAATAATTGCAACAATTTTTTTCCTAAATCGCATTTTCTAATTTAAGATTTAGTTAAATTTTAAGCTAATTGTTAATGATGTGGTATAGAGTACACATAACCAAAAAAATCTGAAATATTTAGCCCAATGAGAGGTTATTGGATATGCTTTGGACTCAATTTCAAATTAAGTGGTGCAAAAAACTAAGTTCACAAATAAATGAATTAAATTCTATGATAAATTTGAGATAATGGACTAAATACACAAGACCCAAAAGAGCATGAACCATTTAAAAAGTCGACAATAGTTAAATGACCAAAATTGCATTTTTTCCAGGTTTTGGGCTTTAAGGACTTTCACACAATCTAACACCAGCCTATAAACCCATGTAATGTGTATGTATGTGATTGTGAGCATGCACGTCTCAATGAAATTGAAGACCTTATTACCTAATCCATCCAAAAACTTGCATAGCATGGCGTGCAAACTCCGGAACACTGCAAAATGAGAAAAATGACCATTAAAATTGGAAAATGGAGGGATGCTTTGCTAGAGGCAAATATTATTTCATTTTTAATATGTTTGGAGTTTAGAAGCTTGTATTAAATTCCCCAAAATAATCCAAAGTTACCATAAATAAGAAAAAATAATATAATTATATTTTATTGCAACACTATAAATTTTGATATTCACATAGCATTTTCGTTAGATAGGGTGATGGAAAGCCATTGTTGGAAAGAGAGAGTATAAGACCAAAACAAGAATATGAAACAATACATTTTCTATGTGGGAATAAGGCAATTTAAGAATTTTAGGCATGTAATTCTTAGATGTAGTTTTCAATATGTATGCTTGTAGATGTTAACAAGATTTCGAAACTAATTATTTGGTGGGAGAACATTACGAATCGAATAGATTATAATGAGGCCTAAGTTCTGGGAGTATGTAAAAAAGAGTGATAAGATTCACTTCTTAAACAAACTAAAAAAAGATCCACAAATGCAATACAAGTATAATTTTTTTTCCTAAAAGGAATTTCTTGATTAATCATCAATGACATCACATGGAACCATAAGTATTTAAAATAAAAAGGTGATTTAATGAAGATAAAGAATTACTTTACCTGCCTGGCAATTATGAGCCATGCTCTCTAAGTCACAACTATTTCTAAACTGAGCTCTAGATGTAGTCTCCACAGAAACACCTTCAAGGCAATAATAATATGATAGTCAGAAAAATTAAGCTTCATGCATGTGTGAAAAAATAGATTTGCATATCCTTTATGGAATTCGAACTTCCATACGTCTTTTTTAATATATATTATATGACTTATACTAGTTGACACACTCACGGGAGGAAATAAATCGTTGCCAGAAGTTGAAGTTTCTTCCACTGAAAAAAATAGACTTCTTTGCGGTAATCTTTTTCAGAGCAGAAGTATTATCTGAAAGCTTCAATCTTGCCAAGTCAGGGTACTTCTCCACCAAGTATAATGCAATATCTATTAGAACACATTAATTAGTAATTCTACTCATTCAAAACCACAATTTAAGAGCAAAGATAAACATGTACTTACCAAAAAATTCAGCATCAATGACATAAATAAGAAGCCTAAGTCCTGCTAAACCAACGTAAGGGTTTCGACCAACATCATCCTTGGTGATAGAAATCAAATATCTAAGCATATCTCTTTGCGCATATAAAGCTGCAATCTGGATTGGAAAATTATCAAAGTTGTTTGGTATGTAGAGTAAATTGGGCATTCTATTAACTAAAACAGCTGCAGCTGCTATGTTGCCAACAGCTGCAGCAACACTCAAAGCAGTGCTGCCAACATCATCCATGATAGCTATTGAGTCTTCGGGCATTGCTGCCACTAATTTTTCCACAAAATGAATTGCTTTCCCAGTCCCAACGGCAACATGTAGTGCTGGTGCTTTGATGAGACTAATACTTGCTATAATTGCACTAGGATCACTACCAAATATTTGTTTTGCTTCCTCCCAATTACCCTGCAATGCAGCTCTATGTAGTGGCAAATACTCTTTCAAATCTTTTTCCCTTGTATTCTGTTCAATTTCAATATTTACAGTTGGATCTGCACAGTAAAAAAATATAACTGACTATAACAATTTCTTTTATATGCAACATCCAATGTTAGAAATCTACTTAGATGAATGAAGAATAAAGATCTTTATTTTAACTTATTTTAATTCCACAACACAAATACCCCCTTACCAACTCAAAAGGCGATGCCTATTTGTGTACCTTGGCATTTTCTCCTTTCTTCCATTTTTTTTTTTTTTTGAATACTAGAAAGGTGCACATGTACAATACATGTGACTAGTTATTTTTTTTCGTTTACGTTTGTTTGTTTTATAAATTATTTTCTATTTCTATCTCATTCAAATGCTTATCAAACAGACAAATCAAAAATAAAAAGTAAATTATCATTTGAAGTTGTAAAATATATTGAGCCTCTAACATAGTTTAAAAATAACTTCAAGTAATAATTCTTTAATCTATGGGATTTACAATGTATATATGACCTATTGCATTGTTTGCTTCCTTCCATTCCTAATGTTTGTCCCAAACATAGTATTTTACTAATATTCATATTGTTTGAAGCCCCACTAAAAGATATTAAAAAATAATTCTTTTTCAATCATTTGTTATTGTAATTTAGACGAATTTGATAGGTGATGGTGATAGAAATCAATCTTATAGTTTTTAATTTTGTATTATTAAGTTGAAGACCAATAATAGATTTTTTTTCCCAAAAGGATCAATGGTAGAGACTTGATCTTTGTATAAATAAATTATAATTTGCAAATATGAAAATTTTCACATGAAAAATGTCTACAATTTTGATAATAAGGAAGATAAATATATATTCACATTAGTTTAAAATTTAGAATTTTCAATTTTATAAGTGCTTCACATGTAATTTTTTGCATTGGTTAAACATTGTATGTTAATTAAAAAAGAAAAAGAAATATATCTTTTCAATATAAGAGTAATAAATAATGGAATAAACCATAGAATAGGATATAAACTTATTTATTATTCTCCAACAATGGTTCACAACCTGTAAGAGTCACCTAAATAGATTCATTCTTTTGGATTGCATAATTGGATGTTTTGGTACTTTTTTTTCTAAATATTTAGGTGTCATTCTATATCACATCGTGAAAAAAGAAGTGGACATTATAATAAGTCGCAATATTCATAATAATGCATTATTCTATGTTTATGACCTCAACATGCATGGATAATAATATCTTGTTCCATTAATATATTATTATGATTTTTTTTCAACCAAAATTGCAGCAACTTGATAAACTAATTTCATGTTTTTTTAAAATATGGAGTTGAATATCGTTTATTGAAAAATAATCAATTGGCCTTCTAAAATTTTTTGCATATGAATTTATCTCCCTAAATTTTATAAGTTTTTTCATTGCTTATGACAAATTTGATTCTTTTAGTATTTTCTATTTTCAAGCTTATTTTCTGTTTTGGCAAAAAAAATCTAAAAGTTATCGTGCCTATTTTCATTTGTAAATTAAGTCTAAAAGATCATGACATTCCATGTCTTGTGTTTGGAAAGTATAACTCCACCTTATATATGCAAGTTCTTTATTTAATTTCACATCAAATGAAGCAAAAGAGAATATACAATTCAAGACTTAAATATTTTTTCATAAGTTCATAACCTCATATGATAGAGAGATAAACAAGTTATACAATTTATTTAACATTTAAACTTAAACAAGTCTTATTTTTTCTATTGCCATAGTGAAATGTGCGAGACAGTTTTAAATCCTACAACATTACAACAAATGTAATTAAGTACCTTGTTTAATTTATGAGCCTTTAAGTACACAAGATTATAAATTCTCAAACCTAATCAAAAAATGAAATAAAAATTTAAAATTTTAGCATATGACAATATTTGCCCACATATATGATGCTTATTGAAAAAATATAGATTATATATTTATTGAAAAATTATTAATATTTTGATTGATAAGAAATCAGCTATGCTCTTAGAAGCTATAAATTGTTGAAAATTGATAATTGAATTCTTTATGAATTAACTCTTTTTCATTGAAAGCTATGTCAAAAAGAATATACTATGCCAGCATATTAACTTTTATGGGTTTTTTTTTCTCCTTTGATGATTTAATTGATTTTATCATTTTCTGTGACTCTTTAAATTTATTTATATATGTCTATTTCCATACAGTACTCAGTGTAGCATGGTTCCTCTTCATCTCATCTTGTCTTTATTGTCAAAATAGATATGCTATATAAACAAATATGCTATAATAATATTACAAGAAAATTATATCCATGTATCTAAAAATATAGGTGAAAGTTTTTATAAATAGCTCTATACTATAATGTTTTAAATATATATCACAATATCCAATACTAAATCAACTAAACATAAAGTTGATTCACAATAAATATTTATCAATTCATTACCACTTTGACAACCCATTACTGAAAGGTGGAACAATGAAAGCCTATGAATTGAATAGAATGACTAAAATAAAATATATCTTAAAAAACTTAACATTTAAAAAACATGACTTGTATGTATCTCTTACAATATAATGATTAACAATAGCCGACTATTGAATTTTTCGTTTTTAGGTGATATTTGAATAAAATTTTATTTTTAAATTTATTCTCTTTCATTCTCATGAATTAAATTTTTGCCAATAGTTATTCCATAATTTTAATTTAATTTCTATTTTTATTTTTTTAATTGAAAAATTCTTTTTGATTTCTTAAACAATAAATTTCAATTGTTAGGATACGAAATAAAATTAAAAATATGTTTCAAATAGATAAGAGCAATTTATAAATTGGCTTCTTTTGAATTTAGATAAATAAATGAAATTTGTATTCTTTATTTAATCTTACATTTTTAATGGACCACTTGTTTTTTATCTTAAAAAAAAATTATGTCTTCGATTTATTTATAATGATTCTATTCTCATTTTCGTCTCATTTTTGTCTCTTTTTAGTTAAGCCAAAAAGAAAAAAAGAAAGTTAAATTCTAGTCAATTTTAATATTTAAATATCATTGTGCCAAAAAAAATATTATAATATTTTATAACTTTTTGTTTAAAGAAAGTGCGAAAATTATTTCTTTAAAAGTTTGCTAGTTTATAAATCTGTAAGAATTGGATTATGAATTAAGTTGACTATTAATATAATATATACTTGAACTTTTAAATGGACTTCACTTTTTGAAAAACAAATATTTGTATTTTTTAAATTATTTGATGTTTAGCAATCTAAAAAATAAGAATTTTTTACTATTGGATACTATGTATTTAATGGAATATATACTTTGCACCTAAGGATATATATTTTGTAGGGTATGGGACATATGGGCTAATGTGATATTTTATCCAAGAAAATATATTTATTGATATTCTATTTTATATATAGGTAGAAAATATTTCACTATGTCATATTAATGTTATTATTAAATTGAATATATATTTTTAAAACTTAATAGTTTGAACTGCATTACTACATCCAACAATATATATTTTTTAGAAAAATTCAAATGTTAATTAAATATGACCAAATTCAAGTCAATTATATAATAATGAATTATACTTGTTATGTCGTTAATGTATACTTTAAGTATGTTTATCATCTCATTTGTTAAGTCATGCAAAACTTGGTCTTAACAAGGTCTTCCTCATCTGTCATGCCCCAAATAAAAAATTTAGTTCGATCCTTCAAAAGATTATTTGATAAAAATAAATTTTATATATATTTTTATCCTATTATCTTTTAAAAATAATTAAAGTTAGTAATGCCACATTATTATTTCAATTGGAAAATAATTTATTTAAAAAAATTATTTAAAGAAATAAAATGTTAGTTGACTCTTTCTCACAACTTCTAATAGTGATATCAACTACATATTCTTTTTTCTTTTGACCTACGTTTTATCTTTTTAACTTAAATAAATAAGGTTAATGAAATTTTTCGAAGTTATGATACAAGAAAGCATCTTTCACTATTAGTTTTCAAGAAAATAAAATGTGTAAATCATTATATGTAAAATAAACCAAAATATATTTCAAATATATATATAAATACACAAATAAATGAAAAAATAAAAAAAATAAATAAGCTTAGTTTATTCGTTTTTTATTATCATAGTAAATATAATGTTACATATGAGTTTGGCACCTAAAAAAATATCATAAACATTTTTCTCTTCCCATATTTGTATGAATCATTTATGAAATATCATTCTTTTTCCTCATCAATTAAACATGTTATTGTAAGATTTAATCTATTCTTGTTCATTGCCATTTAAATTTACTATTAAATTTGAATTGACCACATATTTTGATATAAGAAAAATATTTCTTTTCTTATTTTTGAAGGAGAGCGCAGAAAAATATCTACACAAATGTATTTATGAAGTATCATTTTTTCCTCATCAATTGATTTTTCTTAATTAATTCAATTCAGTTATTATTTTCCAGGAATCTAATTAAAATAAATTTAATTTAGTTGTAGTTTACCCTACAACTATATATAATGAATATGACAGTACTAGTCTCATTAGATGGGGATATAATTTAATTGCTTAATTTTAATTTATTTTCTATTTTTTATAAGTCCAATTAAATATCTTGGTAGAAGAATAAATTTCAATATACATAATTTTATATTTGCTAAGCGGGAAGTTTTGACTTAATTAATTTTAGTACAATTATTTTCTGTGTGTGTAATTAAAAATATACTTAATTTGGAATAATAAATATAATGTATATACATTTGATATATATACATTTGTTAAGCGGAAGGGCTTGATTTTATGTGAGTTTAATAATAAATAAACTTAATTTGGTTGTAATGATTGTAAACTATGTGCATTAAACATAATAATTTCAATAGATAATTACACATGCTAATTAGAAAATTTATTTAATTAATATTATCGTAATTATTATTTTGTATAATTCTAATTAAAAATATATTTAATTTATAACAAATGTAATAAATTTCAAAGATACACATTTGAAGTATATACATTATTTAAAATGAAAGACTTGATATAATTAATTATAGTTATTATTTTCTATTAATCTAATTAAAAATAAACTCAATTAAGTTGTAAGTATCATTAGACCATGTGTATTAAATTTGATAATTTTATTAAAGGAGAATATTTTTATCCTCACATTAAAAAAAAAAAAGCAACTCTACTTATTCATATTTTTGTAGACAGTATATGATATAGAAATAGACATAGATAAAAGAACTGTTGAAATTCGTTAACAAAACCACAGTACTAATCCGTTATCTAGTATAACAAGAGTGCAAATGCTGACTAATGATTTGATTCATAGTTTAAATTGATTAGGAGACTGAATTATGAAAGCACATTTAATGAGGAGAGAGAATTACCAAAGCCTAAATGAAATGACAAAAGACATTGTTGCAACCCTCAACTTCACCACTTTCAATGATACTTTATTGACAAACATAACAAGTAGTTAGAGATTGTTTCGACCAATCTTCCGATTCAGCAAGATAATATATTGTAAGATATTTCGAGTTTTGATGAAATCTTCGACGTGTGAGCTAATAATTAACAGAAAGCACAAAAAATATATTGTGAAATAAAGTTAAGCAGAAGTAGAAACACTTTTTGTACGCTAATGAGTATAATTGAGATAAGCTTTACCTGCAGGTCCGCTAAGAGGAGTTAAGTTGGAGAGCCGTCGCCATCCGTTTTCCAGCCCCAACCAAACGTCTCTGGAAGTTTTCAAGGCAGAAACAGAGTAAACAACGTCGTCGTTGAGCGAACACAAAATCCATCCCTTAAGAAGCATATCAGTTCTTCTCCACAGATTATAATCTTGGCGGCTCTCAATGGCCGCCGTCGTACCATCAGCCGGATCAACGACGGTTTCAGGCGGAGGCGTGTTGGTGCCGTCAATGAAACCAAGCAGTCCTTGACCCTCGATGAGGCAGAGCATCTGCTCTTTCCATGCTGGGTAGTTTGTACTTGAGTAGTTGAACCAGAGCTTTGTGGGTACAAAATTTGCCGCATTGGCAGTTGATACCCATGGCTGCTCGTGCACCATTGAAGAAGCCATCACTGATTATGCAAGCTCCGGAGCACGCGGGCTGGTGGAAAATTTATGGGCCGACTTCCCCTGCTCAGTGCTCACCGCACAAACTCTTTTAGTACTCTAATCTTCTTTGGAAATATTATCCATACATTTATGAAGGGGCCCCTCTATATCAATAATTTAGTTTACTGTGCAAGTACAATTGGTGTCTTCAATTTTAACTGCTATCTCTCACATCAAAAATGAATGAGTTTGGTTGTTACAAGCACGCGAAAGCAATAAAATATTGGATTTTCAGCTTTCTAATTTACTTTACTATTGAGGGGGTTGCAGATCTGTATCCTGTCAACGCATGCCAAATACTCTTCGTTGAAATTTGAAGAAATAAACATCGTGATGATTTTTATTTTAATTTGGTTATTATTGTTATTCAATTAGTTATATCTACAATAATTGAATACTAGTTTTATATATATCATCAACAGAGTTCAGCGGACTCTTATATATATATATATGCATAATTAGCATATATCTCATACTGTGCACAATATATATTCGATTAATTAACTTTCGAGTATGATCAATTCATTGTATTTTTATAAACATAACATTATAAATTTTACATTCAATCAAGGAAATTTTACTATTTTTCGTGTAACGCTCTTAACCAGAGGTGGGAACCCCTGATTGGAGCACTAGTAACCCAACAATCATTCCGTAAGAGAGTATATGAAAAAAGACATTATAATGAAAGGAAAAGTTTTAAACTTCATATTGTTCACTAGTAGTCAAATTGTACAGCAATATCACATGCAAAACAATGTCTTCAAAGCATACTATATCACACAAAAGGTTTTAGCGCTTTAACACTATCTATCTACAATAGCCAAAATTACATACAACATGTACAAGTATAACTAACCCCATGAGGCTCGCGTCATCTTATCTAGGAGGAGAACAAAATGAACAAGATAAATTGTAAGTCCAAATGACTTAGTGAGTTATAAAACAACACAAGTTGTACAGTTATACAAAGTAGCCACCAAGTGAATCAGTAATTTAATATAGAACAACGAGCTACAGACAGTGACAACCAGACTCGTTCTGGTGAACATATTACATAAGATTTCAAAGTAGTGTAGTCACAACTGCCAGAACTAGTGGGAAATACAATAGCAACAACAAAAAAATTGAATAGCGAATATAAGCAAAGAACACAAAATAAGATTAAATCACACTGAAGATGAAATCCATAATACTTTTACAAGACATGTTGTTGGTAGTTCTCCTACCTTGTCTCTCCACTTTCAAAAATGTAGAAACCCTTATTCCTCCAGCCTAAGTGATTAGCTCGAAATTATACATACATATGGCATGACCAGCTACATACCTTATCCTACTCGTAGACAATTACCTCCAATCGGCTAAGAGACAAGATAACCATAATAGAGTATTGGCCGGAGACTAACCATTGTTGGCCTATACCGCCCAGTAGTCTTTCAGTACTGATCCCAGAGCCCAGCCCCAAGGGTATTATTCATATCCACTAATAACACAGAATATATCCAACAACAACTTATAACACAAATTAAAATGCCATGTTAACATCATTATAACCAAATCTAGCACTATGTTGGTTTCCAGGGAGACATGGTGCTACAACAAATATTTCAAAAACACTTTTCAACTTTCTCAACACAATTGCCAATTTCAAATAAAGCAACATCGAACAAAGTCAACAAGAAGTGCTCAGTGAGAAGGGGCGACATGGAGTACTATTTTCACAAGCAATTATTTACTCAAAATTTGTGCACATACGCAAAATTCAATAATCTAGAACAGGAATGAATCTCATGTGAACATAAGTTAGTAACCATTAACGAAGAGACAAGAGGCAAAATCAAGATTATCATAATAGCTAAGGGTCGATGAGTAATATAGAATAACAACAACAATGATCGGTATCCACACCAACAAACTCAAGTAATAGTGATACACTAACAACTACCTATGTTCTTTTCCTAGTAATAAAAGCTAATATAAGCTCACCTAACAGTTCTTGTCAAACGTCGCCCTCTTGACTTTTTTCAATATCTGCATCCCTGTCACCTAATTTATTAAACAGGGTGTTAGAGCCTGATTCCAACATTATCATATTACTCATTAAGTTGTCTCATGTTGCTGCTCCAAAAATGTTTATGTAGGTCCTATTCATGTGATTGACTCCCAAGGATGGGTTACTCTTAGCTATATACATATAACTTCATTATAACTTTTAGCATTAGTATGATAAATCACTTAACTCTCATTATCAAGTCCTAGAGTTGGCATATCACTTCTAACCTTCCTCAATAACATCTATTTAATCTATTTTATTTTATTTAAGTTTGTTCCAAAATAGAACTCAGCCGGAGCTTATAATTTGAGGTTTAATCATATAAAAATTACATTTATGCTATTCAGGTCAACACTCAAATCTCAAGCTCAAGTCAACTCATTCCAATTCAAATTGATTCAAAGTAAATTTAATCTGATAAAATTGAAATTTATCCAATTGAACTAAATCTAGTTTGATTCAAGGTTCAATTTCAGCTTGGACACGTTGAGGACGAAGAGCTGAAAATTCTGCCTGTTGACCACTGTTGACCACCACTAGAGTTCGTCTGCCGCCACCTAGAGCTGCACCTCGCCATGCTTGACCAAACCCCAAGGTCAATTTTTACTTTTGTCATCTCCTCGCCAGTTAATTTGCTCCAAAACCTTCCTTGCCACTATCCACCGCTACCCCTTCTACTTCAAAATTCTCCCTCCTCTGGCCTCCAATCTCTAAACCGAAGGTACCAAGATGTTACCTACAATGAGTTCTACATGACTAACCCAAAATTTCAAAGCTTCAGCCCATAAATCAACAAACATGTTTCCGTCATCCACCTTCTACCACCAACCACTAGGTTTTTGTTTTTTCTTGGCTATTTTTAGAGAAATTTGGTATGGTCGTGTTCCTGGTGAAGTAAGAAATAATATGGTTGGTTTAGATTTCAATTTTGAGTTGAAACAGAGAAAAATCGAGTGTTGGAGGTTAAGGGTATGAAAGTGAGAATTAGATAAAGTCTTGTCCTTAACTATAAATAGACCAAGCTTTTCCATAACTACACCAGCCACCTTGAACTTTCTATTGTCTATATTTCCTCCCCAAACTTTTTAACCGCCTTACACTTAAGCCCACGTCTCTCATTTCGGCCCCTAAACTTCTATTTATTATATTTTAACCCCCAAAACTTTTAAATTTTTGACAGTTAAGTCCAACTAATTTAAATTTTCAGTCCCCCTAGTTTCCATAATTTTATTAACCTCCCCATCTAAATTTTATTTATTTAAAGCCTAATTTCAAATGCCGTATTATTTCATTTTCCTAATTATTATCCTAAAAAAAATTCGGGATGTTACAATATTACTCTAAATAGCACTCATTAGAACATTAAACTAAAGACAATACAAAGAGAGTACGTAAAGTTGATACTCAAATTGAGAGTGATAAACTCCTAGGAAGAGGATCAGACCATTTTCTAAGCAAATATCTAAAACAGTTATTGCTTATGGGATATTTTCCTATTTTTGTATCCTAAGGACATGAGATATGCACAAAAATGTGTTTGGATGTAAAATAAAGGACTAGTCTTTGAGGTTAAGAAATCAGATTGTCTTAAAAACCACCCTACATGCCTTGACCTCTAAAGCAACTTCTTTCTCCTCCTCCTC
>JACGDI010005692.1:682731-714150 GCA_014898725.1 Jacaranda copaia
GATAAAATTAGAATTTAAATAATTCACATACATTCATAATTTATCCATAATCTAATATTTTTCGTAAAAGTATAAATTTTTTGATTTTTTTTTAATTTTGAAACCTAACTTATGGCAAAAAAAAATTTAATATCCAAAAAGAATCACAAAAGTAAATTCTTTTCTTATGATTTTTTAAATTATTTTATGAGGAATAGAAACAATTTTTCAAGAAATAAATAATTTAAAAAATTCAGATTTTAATCAATTATTATTATCATTTCTAATTAATCCAATTAATACAGTATTCTATTATTTTTATTAATATTTTTTTATCATTTTCTAATTTATTATTAAATTTATCTTTTATTTTATTTTTATATAACTATTCTTCATACTCAAACAAATCAAACCACAAAATATCATTATCTTAAACATCTCACAAGCAACCTTACAAACAAAAACAACTTGACACTACATCAATATAATCATTACAGTTTAAATTACAACCAGGCAAAACCTTATTTCTCTAAAATAGCAAAACGCACCCAATAAAAAAAATAAAAAATAAATTTTGGCTTATAAGCATTTTTTTATTTATTTTATGAATTATTTAAAAAATTATAAATTTCTCACTAATCTAATACATAAAGAATTTACTAAAATCAATTTCACGAAAAACAAATAAATAATTCTTCAACTAGTTGGAATTATATTTTTATAAATTAATAAATTCATTCAATGTTCATTCTTAAACAATCACAACTTTATTTTCTAATTTATGTTTTTAAAACATCAAAACAACCCCAAGATCTTATGAGCATGAAAAATGAGGCATTGCCTCACAAGCATTAATCACAACCTAAGCATACGATCCAACTGGGGATATCAATAGAGATATGGTTCCTACACAAGTTAAAAAAAAAAAATTGATGAGTTTTTCTTTTCCCTAGTTGCCAATATTTATGCAATTTTCTAATGTAAAAGTCACCAATTTGTCTTCAAATCTGTTTTGTATTCTATTGACATAGAAATTCTTTTATAGCCACCACCCTAAAAGTCCTTTAAAAATACAAATTAAAGCACTAAAGTCCAGCTTGTTTTGTCTAATAAATAATTTACATACGTAGAAAGAGTTTTAACTATCAAGATCAGAAGAGGTATTTATTTTTTCCTGGTGAGTCTTAAGAAAGTAGGGGAAAAAATGTCCAAGATTTTGTTTTGAAAGATGATTCCCTTTCCCTGAAGCTTGCACTATGTGATTTGACTTTATGATGAATTGAAAATGAATGTCTTAAATAGTAATTTGAAGCCACAAGTCATAGCAAATAGGTCTGACCGGCAGAGAGTTAATAGCTTGCTGCATCAACAACCTGAATGGAAAATGTAAAGCTGCGGATCATTAGCTGAAACAATAAACTGAAGAGAGAAATTCAAAATGATAATATATATACACCCACACACCTCAAAGCCCATATTCTGATACAGGCCTTATGCAGGCTTGTTATTTCTATGCGCATGCGCATACATGATACGGTGGCAATGAATGCTACCATCATAAATGTTATGGAGAGGAAGAGAGTGTCGAAGCCAATTATTAGTCTATTTGACAAGACATGCAAAAAATCTTCTTCTCCATAACGCAATCCCACGAGGGACAAGAACATTAAGAGAGATGTCGAGGTGGTGAACAGAGAGACAGCATCTGAAATAGTGAATATGATGAATGCCTTTTCTTTGGAAAAGATACGGAAGCCAGTGCCACTTTCGCTGCCTCCATGGCTCCAGCAAACATCACTATGGCAATTAGTGCTACTCCAGTTGTATCTGAGAGACCCGTATCTTTCAACTTCTCTCTGCCTCTGCTTTCAACTTCTGGTGCTCTTCTGTGAAAACCATTCTAGGAGTCTTTCCATCGTAGTTCAGTACTTTTCTAGAAAGAAAATGGACAAATTTTTCCACCCCCTGTGGAATAAGTTGGTCATGAAAACAATATTGCAATAAGTTTTAGTAATTATATATGTCTTTTTTTTTCACCACTTCAAATTGTTAATTTCTTTTCTTAAATATTGTACCTGTGCAGCGCACATGTTCCTTACGAACTAATTAAGAGCTATAAATCAATGCCATATATCAGGATTCTTCACTCCTTTTCTTTTATCCCTTGATTTGGAGAATGAAAACTATTAATTAATTAAATCCTTTAATTTTAAGAGAATTAAAGCAATAACTACTTACTAAAATAATTAATTAGTGAAAAAAAGAGTGAAATACAAGCACCCTTGCTCTAAAAAGGAGTGTGTATGTATATGCATGCTAACAAATATGAAATAATTAAAATATGCCACATCTATTGCACTAGGTGGGTTTGGACGATTTATCAGAAGAAGAATAAAATGGTGTTACTACATGCATACCTTGTACCATTCCATTTGACATTGCATCTAGAGAGCTGCACCACAAATGTCATTGAGTTTGTGAGATGACAATAGTTTTCCAGCCAAATGCGACGGGTTGTTCCCATTAAAGTCTTTTAAATCTAAGTATAAGTGTTTATGATCACTCATTTGGTAAATGAGATTATAGGCATGCTCAGAGCAATTTTCAACTGCCACATGAAAGATATATTAATTGAAACCAAGTTTTTGACAATAAATAGTACTTGGAAAAGCCTCTATAATCTCTTCAACAACCTCATGGATCACCAATTTTGCTACTAGCAGGATGGCATCAAAATAAATGTCTTTAGCTTCTATAAAACTCAGCAATTCAATTTCCTTGCACTAACAATTGATGAGTTTTAAACCTTGTAGCTTCAGCAATTTCTTATCCTTGATGCTCTTTGTTAGACCTGAAATCGAAGAAGCTTTATAATATCAAGGGTAAATTAAGAATGTCTTCTACCTAAAACAAACAAATATACATATATAATACTAATATAATAAAGAGCAAACTTGTAGGGTACTTATAATACCCTTCTACTATCAGTATAATAAAAGTTTACTAGAAGAGCAACACAAGGTTTTCTACATTATTTATGCTATAAGAAAGTGTAGTACAATTCAATAACGTTGTCAAGTGAAGCATATTACTTTGGCTCCCCTAATATTTTTCTTGTATTCAAGGTTAAATCAGTAGTCATAATAAATATATTTTCTATGCTCATGAAATCAAACATTCCTGAACTCTATGCTTTAGAGATTTTCTAACTCGTATGCTTAAACATTTGCAGTCCTCCTGACTCAAAGCATCTTCTACACTTAACTAATTTCATCTGAAGATTATTACTAAGACTAAGCTTAATGTAAAACTAAATAAGTTAACGAAATTTGTGTGTATCATTGACCACATCAAAGAAAGAAAAAGAAGTATGACATACATAAACTACATTTAAGAAATAGTGGCATACTATTGGAGCCTTCATATGACCAGCAAATGGTGCCATCTCCCATGTTTTGATCATATGAGAGGGTTTTGTTTTTGTTTTTGGCTAGGGGGGGATGCATTTTGCTCCTTTAACTATTACAAACTTCTTAAATAGACAATTTCGATTGGAGCTTATGTTTTTAGTCCATTATCTCAACTTTGCCATCCATTTAGTTCATTTATTTGCAAATTTAGTCAATGGACTGCTTAATTTGAAATGGAGCACGAAATATATTCAGTCAACTCTAATTGAACCAAAAATTTGGGACTTTTTAGTCAAATGTGCTTAGATGCCACATCATTTGCTACATCAACTTAAAACTTAACTAAATCTTAAATTTGCAAATGTGATTTAGGAAACAATTACTACACTTATTTTTTTGAATCTAAAAGAAAGAAAAATGAAAAAAGAAAAAGAAGAAAAGGTCTAAGAACAAAATTCACAGTTACATCTCTTCCTATATGCAAGTGAAGTATCTTATATTATTTTCTTCATCCAAATACAGTTAACAAGATTCTAGGGCAACCATCAATTAATTTCCTCAACCTCAAATTCTAGGGTTACAAGATTCTTCATCCTCAAATTACACATAACAAAAAACATAAACCTTGTATTTAGGACAACCATGAATTATATTTACTAGCAATTTCATGGAAAATAATGAAATTAAGACTAAATCACCAAGCATTAGACCCAAGATATTGGCCTAATAGGTTGGGATGGCATATTGATGATGCAACAAAGAGAACAAAGATGAAAATGGTGAAGCTTTATGCAACACAAAAATGGCTGAATAAGGGGGAGAGAATGAAAGAACTAGAGATAGAGGAATCAGTAAGTTATTCGTAAATATAGAGAAATGCATTTTCAGTTCTTTTTTTTCTATTTTTTGTTTTTCTCTTTTTTGTTTTCTATTTCTTTTGTGCTAAAATATGGGCAGCAATTTGTTTTCTAAATCACATTTTTTAATTTAAGAATTAACTAAATTTTAAGTTGTTTGGTAAATGATGTGGCACTCAAGCATACATGGCCAAAACAACCGAAATTTTTGGCCCAATAAAAGGTTATTGGATGCTTCGGGCTTGATTTCAAATTAAATGGCCCTATAGACTGAATTCATAAATAAATAAATTAAATGTGATGGGAAATCTGAGATAATTGACTAATATGCAAGTCTCAATAGAGCATGGATCATTTAAAAAGTTGACAACAATTAAATGACTAAAATTGCATTTTTCCTAAGTTTTGAGCTCTAAGAACTTTCACATAATCCAACACCAACACATTTAATCTATATGTATATGATTGTGAGCACATGCATCTCAATGAAATTGAGGAACTTATTACCTATTCCATCCAGAAACTTGCATAGCATGGCGCGCAAACTCCGGAACATTGCAAGAGGGGAAAAATGACCACCAAAATTAGAAAATGGAGGGATGCTTTGCTAGAGGTGAATTTTATTTTGTTTTTAATATGTTTGGAGTTTAAAAGTTGGGAATTGGATTATCCAAAATAATCCAGAGTTATTATAAATGAGAAAAAATAATATAATTGTATTTTATTGCAACACTGTAAATTTTGATATTCGACAAGCATTTTCATTAGATAGGATGATGGAAAACCATTTTTGGAAACAGAAAGTATAAGACCAAAATAGGAACATGAAACAATACATTTTCTATGTGGGAATAAGTCAATTAAAGAATTTTAGGGATGTGGCACCCCACTCAGGATAATCCCTAGCTGAGATGCCATTCAATTCAGTCATAATTTAGGCCCATAATGAATATTTCAAACTTATCTAAAATAGCAGTAGATTTCAACTTAAGCAGCCTCCACAAAACACTATATACAAGCCTTAAAGGATCCCATAACATGCAACATACATACTAAATACATGCCATCAGTGGTTCCAAAATACCCATCACATAGCATTATATACATACTACAAATCTCAAGTTAACCCTACATGTTATAACATCTCTAAATTTCACAAATGTCTAAGCATGCCCATAAGCAGTTGTGCATGTCTATTCTATACAAACTTTATATTCACTAATCCAACTTGGAGACCAAGCTCATCACTTAATCCTATTTGAGAAAATTAAAATAAAACAGGGAGAGGGATAAGTCCAAAAGACTTAGTAAGTGATAATAGTAAGCATAAGCAATAGGGATCTATCAAGAAAAAATCAACTCAACAGATCAGAATTTAACAAATAAATGGGTACTTTTCAAGACACCGGTAATAACAAGTCCGATAAACAGGCATTATCATATTCAAGACTTCTAATAGGTACTAGCTCGAGGGGTGTGATTGTCGACTCAAACGGCCCAGCTAGCTCAATCGATTTACTATGGTAGGTATCACCTTTGGCTAACTCAACCAATTTACTACAAGAGGTATTGTCATCAGCTTGTTCGGCCTAAATATCAGCTTAAACTAAACTAGGAACTATGCCATCCTTATTGCTCGATGAGCAATCAAGATACAAGTACAATCAAGCAAACCTACATAAAATATGCAGTTTAATAGATTAGAATGAAATATGCATATTTGATTCTCCTTATTCCAATCAATCAAGTATTTTTACTAAAGCATGGCAACTTATACAATACGTTGCCGATGCCTAGGGAAACACCCTTGACTCATAGCTGAATACAAATGCCCAGGGAAAATCCCTTGACTTATCACTAATACCCAAGGAAATACCCCTAGTAGCATAGCTGATACTTAGGGAAAAGCCCCTTATGTACCACTAACATATCCAAGCATTTTGCTGGGATTGGCAATCGGCCCAAACATATCTCGCACTCAGCCTAAACATATCTCCATACATATAACATATCAATCAATCGGATTTGCCGATGAGATAATACAATAATGATTAATAAATACAATTAAGCTATCATGGCCAAATAACATGGTATGAAAAAGCAAGTATCTCGGCAAGGCATTCGATAATAATATAGGATAAGAACAAGTACAGGATAATAACAAGTACTAATCGAGAACAAGTACAAGACACGTAACAATAGAAAGTTCTGGGTGCCAAAACAGATAAGAATGAACTCATATCAAAGAACAATCAAGTACTAACCAAGAGTATACAAGTCATTTAATAGAGAACAAGTAAAAACACAATCAATTACAGATTTCAATAAATACGAGTAAGTATAGTTCAAGCACATTTAACCCTCACATGGATTTTTCCACAAAAAACAATAGAAATAGTCAAGGCCAAAGTGGCAGACTCTCACCTCTGTAGTCTCAGAAATGCAATCCATAATCAGTACTCTACTGGTCCATGAGACCCACTTCTTCACCACCTAACCAAAAGAATAAATCCACAATCAAAATCCTTAATTAATCTTAATAACTTCCAAAGTTAAAATCGATAGTTATTTACTAATATAGCAATTAGGCTTTGATTAGCAATATCATTATGGAACGGCTAATTATGCCATAAACATGGGAATATTTATGGGCTTATATCGTACTAATGAAAGGGAAAAATTAGGTCTTTATTTATATAATCAACCTCATATCAACACCCCAAATTAAAATAATAATCCAATTACCATCACTTGGTTCCAAATCCATAAAATCCACAAGTTAGGGTTTCAATCCTTCAATTAAGTCAATTACCCAAAATCGTCATATTTTAATTCAAATTCAGGTCTACTACTATGTAATAATCCATGCATTCATGTCACATATATATATATATATATCCAAATCCTACATCAACTCTTCATTTCTTGGCAATATATAAGATTTATAAACAAAATGGTACAACATATGTGTATATACATATATATATAATAGAAAATCCCCAATTCAACTCTTTACCCCAAGATATGTTTAAGAAAGGCCCAGAATCTCAAATCAAGAGCATCACCACAATCACCACAACAAGGCAAAGAACTACGTCAAAGTCGCCACTGGGCCGCCACCATCCACCACCACCGAAAAATGTTACTACCACCACCAAAAGATGTATCTCGACAAGAGCTATCCAATCGTCTAATCAATTTTTCCAAAAACTGTCGAATTGAAGTCCAATTGAAGCCCAAAGTTATTGGGTTTCAATTCACTATCATGTTTCACCACATCAATTCCTTCTCTGCTATTAACCCAACTCCAAAGTTGAAGGCATTAGCATGTTCCTCCAGCTGAGCCCATTAGATTACACTCCTTGGTCATGCCCAATCCTCATTGGGCTAAGATTCCCACCACCATCGTCGATTGCTCATTTTTGGTCTAACGTTTATTCACCATCCGTCAATGTTTGTATGTGTATGTGGTATTGGCATGCTCACCATGAAGAGAGGAAGAGGTTGATATGGTTGGTTTGGGGTCTCATTAGTGACCAGTGAGGAATCACCAATGAGAGAGGGAGAGAGGCCACGGTGAAGAAGGTGTTGGAAATGGGGAAAATGGCAAAATTTAATATTTAAAGGAAAATTTTCTAAAATTCTAAATTAACCTTTAAAACTTTGTCCAACTTAATTAGCTCTATCAAGATTTCAAAACCTTCACTTTGGTCCAAACTTAGTTAGTGCCCTATGTTAGCCCCTTTGACCCAAAGTAATTACTATGCAACCCCAAAAATTCTAAAATATAATACAATCAAGTCTTGCCTTTATCCAATTTGACCCCAAAATTTTTAAAATTCCTGCAATTAAGCCCTTTTCATTTATTTTTTGAGCCCTAAAATCTATCCAACCAATATCTTGATTTCTAAATTCTTATTTTTCAAAATATCAAATTTTAGGGGTGTTACAAAGGATGTAATTCTTAGATGTATTTTCAATATATATGCTCATAAATGTTAACAAGATTTTGAAATTGATTATTTGGTGGAAGAACATTGCGAATCAAACAAATGATAATGTGGCCCAAGTTCTGGGAGTATCTAAACTGAGGAATAAGATTCACTTGTTAAACAAACTAAAAGGAGATCCACTGACGTAGTACGAGTTTTTTTTTTTTTACCAATGACATCACAAGGAACTATAAGCATTTCAAACAAAAAAGTAATTAAATAAAGATAAAGAATTACTTTACTTGTCTAGCTGTTATGAGCCATGCTCTCTAAGTCGCAACCATTTCTAAACTGAGTTCTAGATATAGTCTCCACAAAAACACCTTCAAGGCAAGATAAATATGTTTCTCAAAAAAACTAAGCTTCATGCTTGTGTGATAAATCAAACCTTCATATCCTCTATGGAATTTGAATTTCCATATATGTCATTTTTAATATATACTAATATATATATATATATTATATGATTTATATTACTTTACAAACTCACGAGAGGAAATAAATCATTGCCAGAAGTTGTAGTTTCTCCTACTAAAAGAAACAGACTTCTTTACAGTAATCCTTTTCAAAGCAAAAGTATCATCTGGAAGCTTAAGTCTTGCCTAATCAAGGTACTTGTCCACCAAGTATAATGCAATATTTGTTGGAACACATTAATCAATAACTTTGCTCAATTCAAAATCAAATCACAATGTAAAAATATCTTAGCAAGGGTGAACATTCGCTCACCCAAAAATTCAGCATCAATAACATAAATACGAAGTCTAAGTCCTATCAAACAAGCATAAGTGTTTTGGCCAGCATCATCTTGAGTGATAGAAATCAAATATTTAAGCATGTCTCTTTCGACGTAAAGAGTTGCAATTTGAACTGAAAAATTAACATACTTGTTTGGGATATAGAGTAAATTGGGCATTCTATTAACTAAAATAGTTGTTGCTATTTTGTTGCCAACAACTGCAGCAATGCTACCAATACCATCCACAGCAGCTATTGATTCATCGAGCATTGCTACCACCAACGTTTCCAAAAAATGAAATGCTTTTCCAATCCCAACAACAATGTGGAGTGTTGTCATTTACATTAGATCAATACTCGCTATCATTATGCCTGGATCGTTGTTGAAGATTTGTTTTGCTTCCTCTAAGTTACCCTACAATACAGCTCTATGTAGTGGCAAATAATCTTTCAAATCCTTCTCCCCTATATTTTGCTCAGTTTCAGTGTTTACTGTTAGATCTGCATAGTAAGAAAGTATAACTGACCACATTAATGTTTTTTATATGCAACATCCAATGTTAGAAATCTAATTAGGTGAATGAAGAATGAAGGATCTTTATTGTAACATATTTCAATTCCACAACACAAACACTCCCTTACCAACTCCTAAGGAGATACTTATTTGTGCGCCTTGGCACTTTCTCCTTTCTCCCTTTTTTTGAATACTAGAAAGGAGCACACGTCTAATGCACATGACTTGTAATTTTTTTTCTTTTATGTTTGTTTTTTTTATACATTATTTTCTATTTCTATCTCATTCAAAATACTTATCAAAGAGACAAATAAAAAGTAAAAAATAAATTATCATTTGAAGTTGTAAAATACGTTGAGCCTCTATCATAGTTTAAGAATAATCTATGGTAATATATTTTTGGGAAAAAAAATATTTTTCGTCCTATAAGATTTTTCGACTTTCAATTTTGTCCTATATGTTACGTAATATCAAATTTAGTCCTATATATTTAAAAATACTTACACATCTGGTCCAAAAATTGTCAAAATTTTAAAAAGTGGCTGGAATTACTGACGTGGCACCTGAATGGATTTTTTTTTGCCATGTTGGCATGTTTATATATATAAAAATAAATAAATAAATAAATCAAAAATTAAAAAATATATATTTGGGAATTTTGCTAAATTGACAAATTTGCAATTGATGTTGCACCTTGTTGGAAGAGATTTTTGCTGACATGGATATATACACATATATTTATATAAAAATATTACATATATATACACACATAATTACTTAATCCCATTTTCACCCAAAAAACTCAACATAAAAGAATTGATTGTACTACTAATATAAAAAAAATATTTTTCCCAAAACATAAACAAACATACCGAACTCCCCAAAATAAAATTTTAACTATTCCTCAAAACATAACCAAATATCCATTACATTCCCCAACACAACTTTTACATTCTCCAATTCCACTTTCAACATTCATTCTTACAAGGTTAAACCTAAAGATACGAAAATCAAATAATAACTATATTAAATTAAACAGCTACATAAGCCATGTTATTCTCAAATTTAGTCCTACAGAACTTAAAGCTTAATTGCTTATTTTCAATCTATTTAGAAAATTAAACTTAGCTAAATTTAATCAGAGCATCAAATAAAGTAATAATGACTCGAGGAAAGAAAAAGACATGGCCCTATAAAATCTTACATTATGTGTAAGTTCCATCAATCCCAATATTTTACATGGTTTAAAGTATTTTATAATAAACTTGTCCCAATTTTTAATCTCCAATAGTGCCTGAACATTATCACCCATACAATATATGTATAAAAGTATCTTATGCCTAACCAACACCACATATATTAATCATAACACACAACGAAGCTTTCTTGCCCACAATACAGATTATGCATGAAAATTGACACCTCAAATTGTGGCTGCAGGCTACAGGGTGAAATAAATAGGGACAATGTCCCCAAAGTCAGCCATAATAGCATTCATTGACCCACTCTTATTAGATGCCAAAAAAAAATTAAAACTAAAATATTTATAGATAATTAAAAGGAAAAATTAAATAATATATAAAATTAAGTACAAGAAATTAAGCCCAACGATGGTACGATGAGGGGCCACATGCCCTGCTAGGTATAAATATTAAGTGGGGTAGTTTCCTAATAAAAGCATGAAGTGTTCTTTGAAATTAATTGCAGGTCAAACATTTACTTACCCAAAATTTTATGTCTGCCTCATCCCTTTTTTTTTTCCCTTTCTTTGGCAGCCCAGCCATCGTGCTCTATATCTTCCCTCTCAAATTTCTTCTTCTTTCTTCCGCCGTTTTACCTTTTTTTTTTTTCTTTTATTTGTGATACCAGAATTTTGAATTATAGGACTATTCATACAAAAGAAGTGTTTTACTTCAACTAGAACTCTAATTATTTATTTTCTAAGATTGAAAAAATCCTATGATAACTCTGATATCTTTATTAATAATTTATAAGGTCTCAATTATTAAATCCTAATAACGATAAAATACTAATTTTAAAAAATTTATTACTTTTTTTTCTAAAGATTGAAATATCTAATATAAATATATCATTTGCTAACTGATATAGTAAATAAATAAAATTAATAAAAATTAGGAGTAAACATAGGATAAAATAATTAATTAAATATGAAGAAATTGTAAGGTATTACATTTTTTAATTTAAATAATAAATAAAATAAAATAAAGTAAGATAAAGTAATTGATTAAATACAAAATAAAATTGTGGGGGCACTACATATACACATATGTATAGCATTATATGTAGATATATAAATATATATTACATACATATATATACATTACACATATATACGTCCCCAACACCTAGCCCAGCTTCATCTAATGTTACAAAATATGATAAACAGTATATTTGTTGATGGTCGAGAAGTTTACCAAAGATGAGAGCTTGGGTGAACATTTTCTAGGTCAAAGGGTTAAACAAAATAATGGTATGAAGGTCGTTAGATAGGAATATTCAGTGTATAGGTGAGTGTTTGATGCCATTCATTGATCTCCCCTAGCAATAAATAAATGGGTATTTATAGTTAACAGTTCAGTTGGCTTAGTATTGTTGGGTCCACATGTTCACTCTCTTAAGCGTACAGGTGGCTGCTTTGTAGGGCCAAGATCTTTTCAGGTTATGGAACCAGGTCCAGTGGTTAGGTTGACCCATTTAGAAAAATGCGGATCTTGGAATTATTTTAAGGTTTTGGATAAGAATAGGGGCATTTTAGTCTTTTGATAATTCCTCATTATCATTTTTCCCCCAAACTTTCTCATTTATGAAAGGGGTACTCATAAATGAGAAAGTTGATCTAAGCCATTGATCTTAAGCGTCTTCTATCAATAGCCGTTAGATCCTTTCATGCTTTTCAAGGATATAACCCTTATAAATAGATCCCTCTAATCATATTTTCTTTGTTCATTTCCTTGCTTCCATATCACCCTTTTAGATCGACAATATTGACTTTCCTTATAGGAAAAATTTTATCCACCCTCGATTTGCTATAATCTCCTACCAAATAGGCATTGATCTCTCGACCTCCCCACCAGTAGATACCTTATTTCTGATCAATGACAGATATTTGGCAAATAAGTGCTAATCTTTCAACCCCTTGGTTTTTCTTTTTCTATCGCTTTCTAAGAGCCATTTTTTATCATTTGTTACATTGTTATTCGTTGACTATAATAATTGCATCATGGTCACTAATTCTCCATCTCCTTCTTCTCTCCCTTCTCCGAGGGCAAATAGACGTAGTAGTAGCAATAGCTTCTCCTCCTCTTCATTTTCCTCATGGAACTCCAACTAAAGTGGTCATAATATTGGGTTACCACATCATTTCTTTATGGACCCTAATGATGAGAACGACCCCCTCATGCTCCTAGCAAAATTGGTCCCAAATTTTTCACCTTTCTTCGTAGCAAATATTTTATTCCAGAGAGTTATAGGATCATAATGCCTCAGGCTGGGTAGAAAATGTGTCAACCTCCTCCAAATTGTCTAGCTTTCCACCTTTCTATTTTAGAAGCTAGGTTAAGGTTCTCAATATTCGAGCTTTTAGTTAATGTCATCAGAACTCTTAGGGTCTGCCTAACTTAATTGGTACCAAACTCTATTCGTAACATTATAGCTTTCATCGTGATTATGCATTATTTTAACATCAACCTTCTTTCAACAACTTTTGGTATCTTTTTCATGTCAACCCCTCAACTCACTCAAGAGATCAGGGTTTTTACTACGTGATAGTCCGTCAGAGTTTTAACTTTCTGAGTAACCTCCCGAGCTCTGCTGGCTCTTAGTGCAATAAATGGGTTTACATCAAGCTCGTCCGCACAACCCATGAAACGTCCTTCGCGAATGGTGGGACCATAAGTTGACCTTTTCTTTCGACGATGAGCCTTCTTGGGGGAAGGTTTCATCGATGAGCATTTAACCACCCAGTAGTTTGATTTCCCAACCCTCTTCAGTAAGGAGATCCTTAAACTCGCTGACCTCTCTCATGCTAAACTTTGACCTAGGTGACATTAGGTAATTATAGCTATTCTTATTTTATTCTTCATATCTCCTAACTTCATTCTTACTTGTTCATTTTTTGCAGAGATGATGGGGCTTAAGGTAATGACCAATGACTTAATGAGGCAGAAGAAAATTAAAGCTGTGGCTACTAAAAAGCATAAGAAAGATGAAAGGGCCTCAAAAGTCACTTTCAATAAAAGCTCTAGGCCTACCGACCCCTCCAATGATACCAATCTTCTTTCTATCGACACGACCCCTTAATATGCTAAAGGTACAAGGTTTATCCCTCTGGACCCCACACTGCTTAGATTTGTACCCCCGACTTTCGATAAGCTTGCCAGCCTAAATCTTTAAGTCGAAAAGGTAGCGAGAGAAAGCCTGACCATCACTATAGAACAAATTCTTAGCAAAGGAAAGGCAAAAGTCGAGGTAGAAACTTCATTAGCAAGCCCTGACAGTCATTCCATAAAGTCTAAGAGCCCCAAGATACGCATCAAACGTCACCTTACTGCTGGGGTCTTCGCCAGCCTCCATGCTCCTCTATCAATGACCATTCTGCCCTCTCTACTTGTTCTCCCTATTAGCAATAAGGCCCTAGAAAGAGCTCATCGACTCACTCAAAAACTAAAGGTACTGCATTTGGCCACACACTAAAATACTGTGTTGACTCGACCTCCAATCAATATCCCCTCCATTTTAGGTAGTGAAGTAAGGGGCAGGTCCCACAACCTCTATAACAATGCATTGCATGAGCACAACTAGGCGCTACTAATGTTGACACACTACTACCTTGTCGAGCAATATCTAGCACATAATTTGATGCAGATGTGTCATTAATAACCTACTTTACTTCTATTTCTTCAATATTTCTTAACCCTTATCATTTTGTTTCAAGCTGTTACCTTAGCTCGCCAACTAGCCTTGCAATGTACATTCTTCTGCGATCGTCAGGCGATCACAGATGCACAAGTTGGTGATCGTGTGTTGAATTGGAGAAACTTTGAGATGAGATCTTGGCTCATGATTCCATCATGGTTGAGAAAGATCGAAAGGTTGAGTTTTTGGAAAAATAGATCGAGTAACTGAAGAATGACCCATCGACTCCTAAAATAGAGTTAATGAGCTATCTACCCAGATGGATACCCTAAAAGAAAAGTATTTTAAGGCAAGTCAAAAGAAAGACCTTGAGATGTATCCAAAATCGACCTCCTTCAAAGACCAACTCCTCGATGCGCAACACTCAGAGGTGCAGGATTTTATGTAGTCGTAGGTTTTTACCTCGACAATAGCTCAAAAAGCCAGTACCGAGGGGTTAGATAACTTCTACAAGTGCTAATTCCAGCTTGATAAGTTGGGTGGCCTAAAGGATGGCTTCGATATAGACCTTATCCACCTTGGCAAAATACAAGAGCTTAAAGATTACCCCCGACGTCACACCTCCAAACATTTCAAAAAAGCGTTTGGGTACTTCTTTGAGAAGTTGTCCAACCCCAAAGGTGAAGTCCCTAGCATGTCAAAGCCCGGCCCTTCTGAAACTATCTTTACACCCTCAACCCTAAAGTTGCCTTCGATAATCTTTTTGTCTTTTCATTTATTTTGCTTTCATTTAATGATTTACATTTTTGACCTAGTTATTGGATAGGATGATTGTGTAAAATGGTTTATTTGCTTCATCTTTTTGCATATTTTACTTATATCACAATCTCCCTAAGATATGCTTTACCCTATAAGGAGGTTATAACTTGGTGAACATCAAGATGAAACATTAAATGAAAATTCCTTTCTTCAAATACTTCTTTTTTTGTTCTTGATCATTTTTAATTTCCACAATTTCGTAACTTCGCAAGGAAGAAAAACCATCGGGTGCTAGGCTTCTCAATGTATAGTGTTGTTATTAGCCTTTTTATTAGCATTATATCTACTTGGATCGGTGCTTTGTCAACCTTTCACAGGTCGAGATCTTTCAACCAGTTGTTTATAATACAACTCCAAAACTATTGACCTTTTCCAAGTCAAGTCTAGAACTATGGGTTATTGTTGAATTTTGCCATGATCTTAGACCTTAAGACCTTTTTCAGGTCAAGCTTAGAATATCTTGGCCTATTATTGACTTTCATTGCAGTCTTCGACCTTTTCCAGGCCCGGCATATAATATTTTAGTCTATTGCTAATCCTTGAGGTAACTTTTAACCTCTTGACCTTTTTCAGGTCGAACCTATAATATTATGATCTATTATTGATCTTTAGAGTAACCATAGACCTCTCAACCTTTTACAGGTTCACCATAGTTGCAGACTTTTCAACCTTTTCCAAGTCAACACTAAAACATTTAGGTTACTATTATCTTTTTACATAATCTTAAACCTTTTAACCTTTCTCAGGTCTGGCTTAGGATACCTCAATCTATTATTGATTTTTGACGTCATCTTAAACCTTTCGACCTTTCTCATGTCAACTTAGGATATCTCAATCTATTGCTAATTTTTTATGTCGCCTTAGACCTTTCAACTTTTCTCATGTCAGGCCTGGGATGTCTCAATCTTTCAATCCTATTAAAAATGTGAAGGAAAATAATAATGATGACATATATGCAATAACTATACAAACGCACCCACATACAAGATGTGATAATTTATAAAACTTTAGATGGTAGGACATGCTTAAACATAGAACTTCCTTAAATTCTGTATTCCCCAAGGTCGTGGGAGCTCTTTTCCATCAAGTGATTGCAACATGTATGCTCTGTTCTTTGTTATTTTCACAACTTTGAAAAGCCCCTCCTAATTTAGATCCAACTTGCCTATATGCTTGTGTACTTCAACTTTCTTTAGGACCAAATCTCTGACCTCCATACTTCTTATTTTCACTTTCTTGTTGTAACCTCTCACCATCTGGCTCTTCTACAATATCATTCTTCTCGCCACTGTATCTCTAGCTTCTTAAATAACATCTAGATTGAAAGCCTATTTTGTGGCATTATCCCCCAGCAGCCTAAAAGTTTCTAATCCAATTTCCATAGGGATCACTGCCTCCAACCCATAAACCTTACTGAATGGTATTTCACCTTTTGAAGTTCTAGGGGTCATTTTATAAGCCCACAATACTCCAGGAACCTCATCTACCCAGGCCCCTTTCACACCATTCAACCTCCTTTTTACGTTGTCCAAGAGAGTTTAGTTTGTCTTCTCAGTATGGCCATTAGCTTAAGAGTGCCCCCACATATGTGAAATTCTGTTGTATCTTCATCTCTTTGTACTAGTCAAAGATTCTCTTTCTTTGAAACTAGGTGCCATTGTCCGAGATGAGAATTCTAAGTATACCAAAATGATATACTATATTTTTTTCATAGGAATTCATGACCTCTATCATCAATATCTTAACCACAGCCTCCGCTTCAACCCACTTGCTAAAATACTCAACTGTAATAATAACAAATCTTTTCTGACCCCTTGCAGGGAGAAACGGCCGTACAATATCTATCCCTCACATGTTGCAAGGATAAATGATCTTTATTAGCTTCCTTTAATTTTGCACCAAGTCTGTGTATCAAGTTAGCATACAATTGGCAATCTCTGTAGTTTCTAGTGAACTCAATAGCATCTTTAACCAGTATAGGCTAAAAGTATCCTTGCCTGGTGACCTTCTATGCTAAAGCTTAACCTCTCGAGTGATTTTCATAGCTACCCTCGTGTATCTCCCTTAGGACATACTCCACCTGATCTACATCAAGACATCTCAAGACTGGTCTACTGCATGATTTCTTATATAACTCATCTTTCCACACTATAAACCTCGATGCTTATCTTTAAATCCTTCTTGCTGCTACTAAATTCATTAGGAGAAACCTATCCCTTAAGTAAAACAAGATCTCTTTCTTCCACCTATCTCACTCCGAGCTACCTAACTCTACGACCTTGACTTTTTTTTCAGAGGTCTTCTAATCATGAATGGTCGACTCCTCTATTGTGATTAGTGTCACCTTCTTAATTCTCAACCCACTGATCATGTTGCCAAACTTGGATAAGGAATTGGCCCTTTCATTTCTGGACCTCAAGGTCTGTACCATTTGTACCCTTTTCTTTTGTCTTGCCAAGCCCCTTGCCTTTTCTAGATACTTCTTCATGGTTCATTTCTTTACCTCATATATCCCATCAAACTAGCTTGCTATGAGTTGAGAATTTGTGTATATAATAAGGTTCTTGATCTACATCTCTTTTGCCATTCTCAATGCAGCTATAACAACCTTGTATTCTGCCTCATTATTCATTACCTAAAACAACAACCTCAAGGCAAAATCTAGCTCATCACTCAATGTACTCTGAAACCATAGTCTAAAACCTCCTCGTTGAGCCATTGATAATCCATTGACATGCACCATCCATCGACCTATTGCCAATGTGTTGGCCTTAAGAGGTCGTTTAGTACTCTCTTCCCCTATTTCTATTAGGAAATCAACCAACACCTATACCTTTATGGTTGTTCTGTTCCGAAATTCTATCAAAAACTCGCTTAGCTCCATAGCCCATTTCACCAAACTCCTAGACCGGTCTAGTTTGTGTAATATCTCCTTTAGAGGTTAGTTGTTCAGGACCACTATGTGATGAGCTTGGAAATAAAGTCTTAATTTTCTAACAGTCGTAGCCAACATCAGTACAAACCTCTCAATCTCACTATACCTTTTCTCTACTTCCTATAGTACTTTATTAATATAGTACACTGGCTTGTGGTGCTTCCCCATGACCTTTGATAATACCAAGCTAACAACCTCTTATGTCACAGACATATACAAATACAAAGTTTCACCTAGAAGAGGCTTTTCCAAGAAAGGGAGAGAGTTGAGATACTTTTTCAAATCTTGAAATAATCATTCACATTTCTCTATCCACATAAATTCCCTGATATTTCTCAAAGTTTTGAAGAAAGGTAACCCTTTTTCTACCAAGTGCACAATGAACCTTCCTAGGATAACCATCCGACGGTGATGGCATTTTCAAGATAGCTTCTATTTTCTTTGGGTTGGCCTTAATCCCTCTTTCGATGACCATTTACCTCCAAGAACTTTCCCTCTCTAACTCCAAAGGTGCATTTTGCAGGATTTAGCTCCAAACCATACTGATGCATGATGCTGAAAGCTTCTTTCAGATGCTCTATATGTTCTTCCTCTCACACACTTTTAACTAACATATCACTTATGTAGACCTCTATAGTATGACCTATTTGGTGTCTGAACATCTTATTCACCAACCTTTGATACGTCACCCCTATATTTTTTAGTTTGAATGGCATACTTGATAACAATATACTCTATTCTTGACCACAAAAGTTGTTTTATCCATATCCTTAGGAGCCACATGTATTTGGTGGCAACCTTGGTAAGTGTCCATCAAGCTTAATAAGGCACACCCTATCATGGAGTCTACCAATGCATCTATCCAAAGTAGAAGGTAGAAATCTTTGAGGCAAGCCTTGTTCAGGTCAGTATAGTCTATGCATATTCTCCATCTTCCACACCTGTCTTAGGGACCAAGACAACATTGAACTACCATTTAGTGAATTGCACCTTGACTATAAAACTTACCTCCAACAACTTCCTGACCTCTTCTTCTATCACCCTATTCCTCTCAACCCCAAAACTATGCTTCTTTTGTCGAACAAATTGGGCATTAGAGTCCACATTTAAGTGGTAGACCACAACCTCCAAATCTATTCCTTTAAAATTTGTCAACCCCCATGCAAAGATGTCTATATTTTCCCTAAGGAATTCTATCTCAACATTTTAGATCAAGGATTTATCTACGTATTTATTCTCGTAGTTCTACTTGTTTCTCCATGTCGGAGTTCAATTTGCTTGTGGTCAGTAAGCTCCATCCTCCTTTTCTTACTGTCTTCCTACTTGACACTCATAGGTAGTTCCAATTGCCGATCCCCTTTAATTTTTATGCTTTTTCCTTTCTTTGGCCCCAATTTAGGCTTTGTGAATGAGATGTTGTAACATACCAGCACAGCCTACTGATCACATCGCACCTCGCCAATTCTCGCCCTAGTCGGGAACTTCATCTTCAGGTGATAAGTTAACACAATAGCCTGAAAGTAGTTAAGGCCTAGCCACCCTAACACCACGTTATAAGCGAATGGGCAATCTACTACTAGGTACTTCAACATAACTATTCTTCTCTTTGGTTTCATTCCTAGAGAGATAGGGATTTCAGCACAACTATTCTTTTAGAGACATGACCTCTAACCCTCCAAAACCCACTAACGGAGTACCAATTGGTCTGATGGTTGTGACATCTAAATCTATCTTAGTCAATGTGCTCATAAATATAATATCCACTGAACTATCATTATCTACTAACACCTTTTGCACCGAGAAATTTTTGATATCCACCGTTACCACATGGGATCATCATACGATTGCACCACTCTTTCCAAATTATTATGGTCAAAAGTTATAGGTTCTGTGTCCTTTTCCAAGATATACACATAAAGATTTCTTTAGTCTACTTAGGCATACCTTTTCCCAACATTGCGCATATTTTTAAGCTATCATATTTATCACCCCCTTCTTTTGAAGGTTATCAACATCACATAAGTCAGATCTTTATTCGTGTCTTGGTATTTTCTACACTTGTACCTCCTATACAGGCTATGCAACCTACTCCAAGATCAATTTTTACACTACCACTACCCTTGGAAATCTCCATGTGAATGTTGCACAAACTCTTTCAAATACCCTTACCTTATTAGCCTTTCTATCTCATCCCTTAAATGGCAATAATTCTAGATATCATGCCCTTTATCTTGGTGAAATGCATAGTATTGCTTTTTGTTTCTTTTATTAGGTGTGTCTCATTACATAGCCAGCCACTTTATGATGTCTAATGAGGCAATGGCGAACAGGTTTTTAGTTCACAATGGCGTATAATGGTCAAACCTTGGTCAATGTGGGGACCTTCAGCAGTATTTTTCAAATTGAAGTTTACCTATTTTCTCTTTCCTTTGTGCCCTCGCTCCTGTCATAAACTTCGACCACTGTTCATTCTTCATAACATTCATCTCCTCCTCATGAACGTACTTTTCTGCCACCTCCATTAAGGTCTCCACATCGAGAGGTAGTGCCCTGGCCAAAGTCGATGCCAATGGACCTTTCTTAAGATCATAGATCAAAATGCTGACCATCATGTCCAAATTAAGGTCGGGAACCTCCAAGACCTTACTGTTGAAATAGCTCAGGAATGCGCACAAAGTCTTATCTTTCCTCTATTTTATGGTGAATAAATATGTGGCTGGCCTCTTAGACTTTTTCTTGCTGGTAAAATGATACAAGAAATTCTAACATAACTAATCATACGTCACTATAGTTCCTAGTACCAACGAAGTAAACCATTCTCATGCCCTACCATATAGAGTGGTGATAAACATTCTACAGTTGATTGCATCTAATAGCCTATATAATTGCATCACATGCTCAAACGCCGTCAAGTGCTCCTGAGGATTGAAATTTCCCTCATACCTTATAAGTTTTGGTATCTTGAATCCCATTGGCACCATTTTTATTAAGATCTTTGCACCGAAGAAAGAGCCTCTCTTTTGCAAAATGGATCCCTACTACTCCTTTTTCTTGATCTCCTCCAACCTCTTGCTCAACTATTTCACCTGGTCGCTGATCTCTTGGACCTCGATAGGAGTTTTACCTTTAGAATGCCTTTCAGCCAACTTTATCCTTTTATTCGCTTGCGTGCTTGTAGCTTCTTTGTATAACTACCTCTAATAACTTTCATCTTGCCCAGAATCCCTATTTCTTCTTACTACCTATATTCTCCTATCTCAGGCTAGAAATTTCTCTTGGAATAATTACTTCGGGAAAGGAGATTGTGCTACCAACTCCGTGCTTGCCAACGTTATATCTACGACTCAATTAGATACTATTTTAGTCAAAGTTGGTAACTCCGACTATGTGATTCCTATCATCAGCTTGGGTTGGTCGTAGGAGATGTCTGCTACAACGAGGGTAAACTGGTCTGAATTTCTGACATCTCCATGTTTTAACTAGGTATTGCTACCATGAACCCTACCTAACCTAGGATTCAAAACACTCAGTCCAAGTTTCCTACACACAATAAATGAGAAGGAGTTTATGGTTAACGGTTCAGTTAGCTTAGTACTGTTGGGTCCACATGTTCACTCTCCTGAGCGTACAGATGGCTCCTTTGGAGGGCCAAGATCTTCTCAGGTTATGGATTTGGGTCGGGTGGTCAAGTTGACCTATTTAAAAAGATACAGATCTTGGTTATTTTAAGGTTTTGGATAAGAATAAAGGCATTTTAGTCTTTTGATGATTCTTCCTTATCATCATCCTCTACCAACCTTCCATGGTTGCCATGGTTATGTAAGCCATGAGAACTGGCCAGATCTGGCTAGCGACTGCTAAACACTGCAGTAGCTACTGTTGTTGCAATGTAGCCCATGGCTATGGTTGGGAGGCAATTGGGGTAGGGACAGAGAAGGAATACATGTATGTTTAGGGTGAGTGGAGGGATGTGGAATGTATGTTTGTGGTGAATGGTGAAGGGGTGAGGAAGACGATAGATTTTTAAGATATTTTTTCAATTTTTTATTTAATTTATTTTTTAATTGATAAATAATTTAATTAATTATTTTGTATATGTGTACTATTTTAATTCTATTGAATTTGTAACTCAATTAATAGATATATGTACATTTAATATTATTAAATAAATGTTTAGATATATTTATTTTTTAATAATATTGAATATGTAATATTATTTTAAATTTTTTTATTTTAATATTATTAAGTATGTAATTGAATTAATAAATATGTTAACTATTTAATATTGTTAAATAAATTTAATTCTTTAAATAAATTACTTTAAATATGCAATATTATTGAATAAATAATTTTTCTATATATTCAATATTTAATTATTGAATATATAACTTTATTTTAGATTTTTTATTATTATTTAACTACTTATTATTTTATTTCTTAATTAATAAATAATTCGATTGAACTTAATTTGTTTTAGATATATTTATGATTTTAACATTATTAAATATGAAAAACAAAAGTATTTAAGTTATATTGTCTATGGTCACAAGGTTAGATTTTTAAAAAAATTATGTGATATAAAATCTGAGTACTGAATGCTTGAGTGATTAGCACCCATAGCCTTGTGATATTTACTTATATACACAAAAGAATTGCAGCCTGACCTTTTGCTATAATATTAATATTAATATATATATATATATATATATATCTACTTACTGAAGATCTAAGGGAGCAAATTAAATGGAATAGCTATCAAATCACAATATAATCTTGCTTCTCCTATGTGAAATAGCAATTAATCTCAATATATATACTCAATTAATACTTTATCCTATCATGTTGAACTAGATATTAGGAAATAAATACTAGTATCATGTTGAACCAATGTCCGAGTCCATCCTAAAGCCCAGCTTGCATAGGCCCACAAGACTCGTCAGGTGTCTTCAATGCATGCCCCAAGTCCAGTTATATTTTCCATTAAAATTATATGAAATAATATATTTTAAAATTAGCAGGAGTTTCTCAACGCTCACTAAACAAAAATAAACCCCCACAAATTCATTTAATTATTAGCGGGGATTGTAGTAGCGGTTGGTCAAAAAACCCCGTTAAGAATTAGCAACATATATAACTGCGGGGGTTTGGGTCCCACTAAAAGAATTAGTAGGGGTTTTAAACCCCCACTAAATATAATTTTGACCCCCCATTAAATTTAAATTTTTTTGTAGTAATTGCCACAAAAGAATTTTATAGAAATATTGTATTTTATCCTTAAATCATTCAAAATAATCTTCAATCATAATAAATCACATACAGATGTGTAATGCCATAGCTCTAAAGTCTAAACTCAACCTTTGCCCTTGATCGAACAACAACATATATTTTATTTCTTACTCCTCCAACTTACTAGATATAAATATGCATTAATGTTGATTATATATATTCCCACTAAAACACACGCAATAATCGATCAGTAGTTGACCTTAATTCGATCTGTAACTGACCTAGCTGGCATAAGCAGCATTAATGCATATTTCCATAAATAAATCATAACAACCCGGCCGATGTGGTTCTAAGATATTGCAATTGATGAAATGTCCAGTTGTTGTCTGGAGTCGGGAACCTCTATATATGCTTGGAGGAATGTTCCAGCATTTCCTTTTAAGCTATTAAAAGAAAAAGTTAGGCAAAGTGTCTCTGAATTAAAAAATTATTCATATGCAATTGTATTTTGACGTTCATAGACACTTTAGTAGTTCCTCTTAAATCAAGCAGATGCCTCGGTCGCGTTGGGTAATTCCGCGATTAGTAGCGGCTAGGTGATTCTGTTACTACCAGTTGAGTGGTTCCCCCGCCATCCAGCATCTTACATTTGTGGGTTTGGCCCGCATCACATACTATAATTGATCTCCGTTTTTTGGAACTGAAAAAACTTTCACATGGAATATTGGATGAATTTTTTTGCAATTTAGATGAAACATGCATTAGTTATGCTTTTAGCCATATGTGCATGAAAAAATTTTATTTAAACATAACAACTTTCATAATTTTAGTAATGATAATAATTGGCAAAATTATAAAATTGGTCTCATATATATTTCCTACTAACAAAAGTTGACTTTAACTTTCGGGCCACAAAACTGATACGCCACCTATAAAAATTTAACAGTATCAACAATACAAATTGGACTCGAAATGAATCTATGAGCAGTTCGGGCATGCCTGGCAAAATGATTTGGTGGCGCGTGGCGCCTTGTCATCAAATTCTTACTTCTCCTGCTTACATGGATGATTGCTTTACAACTTAAACAAAAATAAAAATAAAAATGCAACTATAGCTACTTTCAATTTATGGTTCAATCTCTACTTGTCTTTTTTTGGTATGCACTCCCCAATCAAATTTTCATTTTTGGATTAGTTCCCCACTTGAGTGAAAAAGAAAAAACCTGCCTTAAGCTAAAATTCACCTGTTTCTAGCTTCTCATGTCATTGTTTCTATTTTATTGGGTTCTTTAGCTTTTTTATTCATTTAATTTATTTGATCTATTGGGCCTTTTCACCCCAAAAAAAATCATCATTTCCAGCAGATCGACAAATCTCCAACATGTATCCAATGAATTTTTTCGTGCCAGAAAAAAGCTTGTCGCAATTAATTTTCCATCACTTTTCTGATCAAAATTGTCCGACGAAAACATTTTCAATGGAATTTCAAACAATGCAAGTTTCATCAATTTTCCGATGGTGGAGTTCCGTTGAAAATTTTCTGACAGATTTTCATCCCTTTTTTGTCAACTTTTTTATTTTTTTTAATTTTTTTTTATTATTTTCCAAAGGAATTTAGATGGATTTTTATCAGGTAGTTATAAAAATTAATATTTATTTATATTCTTTTCCATAGAAAGATCCACAAATTTTCGTCAAAAATTTAATCTTTTTTAAATTATTTGTATAAATTTTATTTAATTATACTTGTAACATGTTGATATATCTTGTATATAAATTAACATACAATTATAATACAACAATATTACGAATAAATGGAACAATAATTTAAAACAAAACATAATTTTATAAATATAAATCTTAAAAATTATAATTCATAATTACATAAGCATAAAAAAAATTATATCTACTAGCCAGCAACATCGTCACCAAAGTCAAAATAGTCATCTTGCATAATGCCATATTGGTGCTAGTCATAATTGTCGCTATGTCATAGTGGAAAATACCATTGGTAAGGCTGTGGGGGCCAAAGGCTAGTGCAAGGACAAAGCAAATGATCCGAATGGAGCAGTCCTCTACATGACCAGCTGAGAGAGCATATCATTCATTCTAATCACAATGAGAACATGTTCTATGTATCCTGAATACCTGTTTGCACATAGGCCTCCAATCATGCTCCAACTGGGGTACAACTAATGCACTCGGAGGATCCTCTCAAGGTGTACTGGTATAGGAGGGCGACTACTTGTAGCTTAACCCATACATCTCCCCTTCTTATTGGGGCCACCTACAATCTGAGTCCACAACTCAGCCTAGGACTATTTGGTCTCTACACTGCTCCCAACACTCTCCAATTAAGACTAGGATTGCAACGCCTACTAGAAGCTTTCCTGCAAGATAAAAAATAAATAAATGAATGCACAGTATAAGGTAACTAAAAATAAATTATTTTATTATAACAAACTTATAGCAACTCTCCTTGCCCTCTCATTCACCTAGCTCCTACAGCATCCCTCTAGTAGGTTTGTGCAAACATTTCGTCCACCATTGGGGCCCTCTGCAACTCCTGAGCCTACATATATGGAATGCAAGAATTAACATAATACTAAACTACAATGAATATAAGAAAAAAACTTGGCAAAGTTTCCTCTAAAATCGGTCTTTACCAAAAAAATAAAAATAAAAATAAAAGCTCAATAAGTGTAAATAATAATACATTATCATTTGGAAAATGCACCAACCCTTTTCCCATCAACCAAATAAACAAATAACAAATGGGAAGAGCTCCAACTATTCCCCGTCAACCATGTTATGTAAAGATCATACACATAAGACAAGTAACAAATATTCCAAAAGTACACTAAGTTTACTAAAGACTAAAAGTTAGGGAACTTACTAAATGCATGATATGTGTCCCCATAGATATACTCTCTTCAATATGGAGGGATCCACCAATATCAGAACCCAGTTCTTCTTGGCCTGCAGTGACATTTTTTGGAAATCTTGGGATTACCAATGCCATTATAGGGCATCTCAAGTGTCCTCGCCAATCCACTCTAACCTTTGCCCATCTTTCAGGTATGACCATACATGTCACTCAATCGGTAACCCTTTTTTAGCATTGAAAGCCCTCTAAAAATGACCCTCATATTGGGGGTTCCAACAGACATATCTCTATGAAAGAAAATAAATTAAGTTAGTATACTTACAATACACAAGCATAGTTAATTTATAAAAGTAAATATATTCATAGCATTCATATATCTTCCACTCCCTGACCATCAATCTCAAAGGGCTTGGGGGATATCTGAGTAGGTTCTATAAGGCTCTTGTACCTTGCTCTTAATCACCCTTGTTAAGAACTTAGTAGCGTCGAGTGAGAGCATATACATGCATAAAATTCTTAATATTAATATAAAACAATAATAAAATAATATTTATATAACCCTTCAAACTTACCCTTAATATCCCTAAGGACGCAATTATACCCTGCCAGAATTGTAGGATGAGGGCTTTAATCCCCCTTGCCTAATGTCTATATGACTGAAAAATCAGCTGCTAGTGATGTTATTGCTACTGATGTGAAATAGAAGAGTGGAGCAGCGGGGGTGGCTAAGTGCCAAGTTGAGTGGTATATGGTGATGGAGTGCCTTCAGGTGAAGTGGATAGTGGCTAGATAGATAATGCTACCATAAGGGTGAGTGTGGGTAATGGTATGTGGATGACTTTATAGCAGTAAAAGAGGTCACGGGTGATGGTGATGAAAAGGGAGAGAGAGAAGGAGTACTGTGGAGATGTGTGGGAGGAGATGAAAAAGATGAGGGAGAAATATTGTGGAGATTAATGAGAGGAAGACATGGGGTATGCATAAAATGATGACCAACCGGCATTGTGGTGAAAGATCAATCGGCTAGCAAGTGCATCTGATGGGTCGAGAATGTCCACCTACATCGACAAGAACCCCAACCTCAACTGATGGCAAGGGGATGAAAATCTAACTGCTTTACCATCTCTAAAATAAAAACAAACAACACACATGGATAATAATTAATATTATTATGACAAATTGATATTTACATATGTGAAATGCATAAAAACAGTTACCAACTAAATTCTATAGGATACATTAGTTTCCATATAAGCTTAAACAGAATATATCTTTCATTCATCTGATAAATTCTTCAATCTTTATATCTACCTAAATTGGTTAATGTAATAAGAGAAGTAATAATGGTCCATTAACATTCCAATCCTTAATTAGATGTCAATTACGTTAATAGATTTTAGTAGACAAAAATACTAAACAAACTTTGTAATGAATAAATGAATTTTTGAATAGAAATTTTTATTGGATAATAGGTTCAGCTATTAACTGATTATAGGAGTTGGAGACTCCTATAATGCTCCTTTTCTAATTAAAATATTTTTGATTTGGTTCCTTTATTTATGAACTATTCCTTTTACCATGAGGGTATTTGTCCATCATGGTGTGATAAATTATGGAATGACTCCTAAAAAGAAAGGTCATTAATATGAAAAATTATTATACAATCATAAGTTAAAAATTCACTTGAGGTGTATATGTGGACCTCATGCTGTTAATACTGATAAGCAGTCAAGGTAGCAGAAAAAGCAAAAAAAGCCATTGAAAATATCGGACTTTGAATTGAGGTTAGTATGACACTTAGAGAGAATGGTTTTTCTGTATTCAACTTAATAGTATTTTTGTAATTATAACGTCGACATTATCGTTTAGTAAGCTACATTGATTATTTCAAGTACTCTAAATCATAGTTATTAAAGGTGCAAGCTGAGAGGTGGGGGAGAGGTATTTTTTAAGGCCAAGAGGCACAACAATTGACAAGTGACCAAAAGGCGAATGAAGCGATAATTAAGGAAAAATTTAAAATATATATTTAATTAAATTAAATTTAATATATTAAATATTAATAGATTAACATATTAATATCAAACATATTTAGCATTAAATTAATAAATTAGTTAAATATATTAAGTATATTGTTTAAATATTAATATATTTTAGAAAAATCAAAAATGTTGTTTGTATGAGAGAAAAAAAACCTTAAACAAATAACCAAATAAGAAATGGAGAGAAAAGAGAAAATAAAAACATGAAAAAAAAACAGAAGAGAGTAGATAAAAGAGAATAGAGAAAAGAACTCTGAGTCAAGTTTGTTAGAATGAAGGTGTTGGGCAGAATGCCTTGGTTGTAGAAAAAGGTTTGGGTACTTCTTTATTTTAGGTTATTTATTACAAAAAGTCAATGTTTCTTCTAGAAGGTTCATTTATTATTATGTTTTTCATAACTATGTCTAATTCTATTATTATTATTTAAAAAAAATAAAAGTACACTCTAAACTGAGCCCCTAATCATATTTCTTTCAAACTTATTCAAATTAGCAAAACACAAATTCAATCCCAATCATCAAAATTAAAAAACAAAAACTAACATCAAAAACTCAAATTACACCCTAAATTGGGCCCTCAATCATATTTCATTCAAACTTTTACAAATCAACAAAACACAAACTCAAACCCAATCCACAGAATTAACAAAACAAGAACTAACATCAAATACTCAATTTTGCACCCTAAACTGAGCCCCCCAATCATATTTCATTCAAAATTATACAAATTAAGAAAATACAAACTCAATATCAATGCACAAAATTAATAAAACAAGAACTAACATCAACAAACAAACATAAAAAAAAAAAACATAAGACGAACAATCAACCTAAGATATGAATGTGATGAGAGAACAAAAAATAACTTGGACAAAATAAGAATGAACAAAAAAAATAATATAATGAGAGTAAGATAAAAAAAATTAAAACCAATTGGCAGCAATAGGCGACAACAACCAACGGACAGCAGCACAGATAACAATGGCTATGATCGATGGAATTGATGGAGAAGAAGAGAGAACAGAAAGAGACCACAAGAGGCAAGGAAGAGGAGGAAAAAGAAAGTAGGGGAAAGGGAAAGACTTATTGATTTAATTTTTGGACAGATTTTCGACAAAAATCCATCAAAAATTAAAATTAAACTTTTTAAAAATATATAATTTTTTAAATTTTTGATTAAAATCCGCTGGAGTCTCCTTGGAAAAGTGATGTCAACCAACTTTTTTTTAAATAATTTTTTTGTTACTTTTCAATGATTGTCCAACGGATATATCCATTAGAAACTCTTTTCCAAAAAATATCCGATTAATCGTCAAACACTTACGCATCATATTCCCACTATAATCTCGCTACTTTTTTCTGTCAAATTTGTATAGGATTTTAGGTGGATTTGTCATCAATCAGAAATCCTACACAAATCTATCAAAATTTCCAACAGATATTATTCCATTGGAAAATAATTTTTTAATAGTGTTTTTATTTTACCCTTGTGGCTTTAATTGATCATATCAATTATTAATTAAATTTACTTGTGAATTGTGATAATGTAAATAACATTGGTATGAGTATATTGCAAATAAAATTCAAAAAAACACCCAAATCTTGGAAAAAATCAAAAAATGGAAGGAAACGTTATAGTAGATTGTTGTTTTGATGGGAACTAACTTGTCAGTCTTCATAGGACACCAAGGTTTGTATATGGCTAAGGACAAAAGGACCCTAAAGAGAGAACAACTAAGATGGGTGTCGGGGTGCGGGGGGCATCTCTAGAGATTTGTAGAGAAAAGAGAAAGGGTGATACTTCTTGAGAATGTTGTGAAGGTTAAAAAAAAGAAGGCATTTCGGGTTACATTTTGGTGTTTACAAGAGTGGCCTCGAGAATGAAGTGTTTTATTTACTTGTGTTTCTCCCAAAGGAAAATACCTCAAGGAAACACATGTGCAAACAAAACCTAAAAAATTTTACCACATTATCATGTCAAAAATCACTAGTCTAGAATAGAAAAGAGAAAATTGCCTTTTTCGTCCCAAAGTTTAACTATGGAGCAAATTGTATTTTTCCGCTTGTGAAAATAGAAAAGGGCACAAAACCTCCCTATTAAAAACAAAGAGGTAAAAAATACATTATGCTTTTGAAAATTATGGACGCCACCTCCCTCTCCTTATTTGCTACAATCTAACCTTAATTTTAATGTATAATGACTATACACAGTACTAAAAAAACACTATTTTGCAACGGATTTTGTGACGGATTTTGCCAAAAATCCATCACAAAATCTTTGGTCGCAAATAATTGCGATGGATTTTTTTGCAATGGAATTTGCAACGAAAAATTCCGTCGTAATTCTGCGATGGCAAAATCCATCGCAAAATTTTTTCCGTTGAAATTTTTTAATTTCTGTATTTTTTTGCAATGAAAAAATCCATCGCAAAACACATTTTTTAAGAATTTTTCCATTGAAAAATATTTTAATTTTTTTTTTGGCTGAATTTTTTAAATATTAAAAACCTGTAATCAAAACATAATATATTCATAAATCCAAAATCACCATATTTAACAATATTTATAACCATCAAATGATAAAATATTAAATATTTCATAAAATCCAGATATAACACTAAATAAACAAAATATTTGAAGCATTCGACAATATAAAAGTATTAAAATGTAAGCTACCAGCGTAAAATTATCTTAACACAGTATATACCTAAATGCATAAGTCAAAATCAATCATCATCCTCATCCAAATTCTCATCTATGTTTCTTCGTAGGTGTTCATTAGTAGGTCTGGGTAAGGATGGTGTAGGAGATACCTTTGGCTGAGGTAACTTAGCGCGCGGTGTCATGAAGGAAAGATTTGTAGGTGGATAAAATGGTGATATATTAGGTTGAAATAATGATGATGGGTTATGCATATTCTACTGCATGAACATCTGTCGCATCATCACCTCCATATCCACAAATTTTTGTTTAAACATCGTATTTTCTTCTCAACACATCGCCAATTCCGATCTCATCAATGCCATTTCTTCTTTTAATGTCTTCATTTGTTCACTTTCATGGGGTGGATTATTTGGAGGTCCTCCAAACGGGTGACCTAAGACAAAGGAAGCCTCACTTCCAAGTCCGTAAATTCACCCCTTCTT
>JACGDI010005692.1:743671-773379 GCA_014898725.1 Jacaranda copaia
TTTTTATCAAATAAAATAAAATAATTAAAATAATTAAAAAGAAAAAGAAAAGGAAAAAGGCAATGGAATTAAGAGAAAAAATAAAAAAATGGTTAAAGGCGCGGTCTGCAGCCGCGCCTTACCATATTTTTGCAATCTTTTCAAAAATACGGTAGTTTTATAAATGTTAATTTTTTTTACAATATTTTTATAATTTAGTCGACTTCCAAAGAAGGTATATCACTTGTGTAATATTTTACTAATTAAGCAGTTTGAAATACATAAATCAGAAAACAGGCTGGCTATTATTTATTTATTTCGAGGACCAAATGGCGAGCTGTCTATTGAGATTGGAGAACAAGTCAGCAATCAGAATTGGCGACTAATAGCAACGGCCCATGATCTCTCTCTATAGAAGTTCACAATTGAATAAAACAAAATGATATTTAAAACGAAGCAGATTATACAGAAGAATCCCAAGGGAAAAAAATTAAAATAAAGAGGGGGGGGTAGAGAGGAATAGTTTCAAATATAAACTGGAATTTGATGGAAAATAAATACATGGTTAGGCTCAGCATAGCCCCGGAAATTGGTAAGGTGACATTCTACCCACACTCGTATTCTAAAATATTCAAACAAAAATATCATATATTCTATTATATCTTAAAATATTTAAAAGAATGAGACTCTAAGGTTGTGATTGCTTGTATTCTTATTTCTCATTTTTTGGAAGAAATAGTGAGATTTTTTTGTTTATGAGATTGAAAATTTTTTTATAAAAAAATGGTTGTTTGTAAGGTAAAAGTCTAATGATCACATTTAATGTGATAGGTGAAAATGTAATTATCATAGTTGATGGATAGGTGAAAGTTATGATATGTTGATTGGTTATGAGAAAAAGTTATGAAGTAGTATTTTGGTTGTAAGGCTTTTTTAAGAAAAACTTGTAAAATGGTGATTTGTTGTGAGTTGCAAGTTAAAATGTTATGTAAGTTATATTTTTTATATAATATTTATATATAGATTTTTATTAGAATAAAATAAAATTAATAAAATATCCTTTAGAATATCTTATAATACACATACTAAAATATCATTGATGCAGCTGAAAGTTGCTTATAGTGAAAAGAGTAGTGTTTGGGATGAATTCGATCAGGAAGGTCGAGTATTCAAAACTGTATTTCTCTCAAGATCTAAGATTTGCAATCACAACATACGTTAGACTAACCGAGATGCCCCCAACTAAGGCACTCCGATACTCCAGTTAGTTCTGGTCGAGGTGTAATAAACGAACAGAAAACTGAGAGTATAGAAGGTTTATAGCGTATTTGATATTACCTTGAGCGTGGTTGAGTATGAAGTATTTATAGCCTTCTCCAGGCGTGATTTGATCATGATGCCCTTATCAGGTGTACTGACTTTTTTTTTGCTAGGGAGTTGATGATCATTCCATATCCAAATCTCAGTGCTGTTCCAGGTGGCTGAATCTCCTCTTTTTCAGGGTGAATAGAACCTCTGGAAGCGCCTCCCTGCCAAAAATGGTGGCAGGGTTGCAAAGTTGGTAGCAACGATTGTACTGGTTATCACGTGTCATTAATACAAAAGCATGCTACCTGTCAGACTAATAAATGCGGCAGAGATTTGAGTCAATGTTGGAATGAGTCTTAAGATCAATGCATGTCGACCAGACCTAAGTGTTGGAATATTTGGAGTGGTCTTAAGGTCGATGTAGGTCAACTGTGGACCCTGCCAAGTAAGGTCGATACAGGTCGACCAAATGATCCTTGATAGGCGACTTGGCCCAAACTTGATGTTGGGCCTCCTTGGCTGTCCCACTTGATGTTGGGTCTATTTGGCTTACTGGGTTATCCCATATCAATAATAATAAATTTATGCAATGATTTAATTAATTAAAATTTTAAAATTTTAAGTTTATACTGAAATAAATGTGTGTATATTTATATATGCAAAAAAAACAATATTATGAAATATTAAAATATCTGTGCAAAGAATTATATTACTAAAAAATAATTTTATTTAAATAAAAATTTTACATGTAAATATAAATACATATTATTATGAAGTAATTTTATTTAAATAATACAATATAATGTGTACATATAACTATATATTATGAAAATAATTATATTATAAATAATTTGTTTAAATAATGAAACATTGTGTGCAAATATAATTATGTATTAGGAAAATAATTTTATGTAAATATTAAAATATACATGTAAATAATTATAAATATGATGTGTAAATATAATTATATATTACGAAAATAATATTATGAGATATTAAAATATAAGTGTGAATAATTATATTATCAAAATAATTATATTTAAATATAAAAATATTAAGTGTAAATATAATTATTTATTACAAAAAATAATTCTATTTAAACATTAAAATATTGCATATGGATATATACATACTATGAAAATAATTTTATTTAAAATATTTAAATATACATCAAAATAACTCTATTAAGAAAATAATTTTAATATAAAAATATCATGTCTGATCATAACTACATATTATGATGTGATTTAATTTAAATGTTAATATACACATGTAAATAATTATATTATGAAAAAAATATTTATATATAAAAATATTACATATAAATATAATTATATATTATGAAAATAATTTTAAATAAATATTAAAATATTATGGATAAATATAATATTATGAATTAATTATGTAGAATTAAACCTTATGTATATAGTTGGATGAAAAGCAAGAGAAAATTTTTAAAAGTTTGCTTAGGAAGGAGCATCCATTTTTTGAGAGAAAGCAAAGAAATTCTCTAAGAGGAGAAGAATCCATTTTTGGAGGGAAATTTCAAATATGTAATAAGTAGGAAAGAAATATTTTTTGGAGAGCGAAAATTTATTTCACAAGCAAGTTTCACTTCTACATTTTTTCAACTCAAAGAAATAAAATTTGGGAAAATTTTCCATGACCAAGCACAACCCTACCCTACCCTACCCTATCTAACCCAAGACCCATTGGATCTAATTTATTGGACTTATATTTTTAATATATATACTAATTTTCTGAACATATACAAAAAATATTATTTGGCATACAATAACCACAAAAAAAAAAAACTTTTTTATATTTAATTTAATTTAATCATTAAATTTAAAGTAGTTAATTTTAAACTTTTTTCTAATTAACTAAACTATTTTATTAATATAATAGTTAAACTTTATTAATATAATTAAAAGTTAAACTTTATGCTAATTACATTAATATAATTAAAAAACAGCTAATAAAAACATAGAGTTAATAAAAACAGTTTAAAAGTACAAACTTTTTCTATATTTAATTTTATAAAAACAGTTAATTTCTATATTAATGAACTTTATTTATTAGCAAAATTAATTTTATTAACTAATTTTATAAAAAATATTTATTCCACTATTTATTTTAATATTATTAATTTTATTAATAAAAAATATTCAATTGTTGCTACTGCTATTCCAATTTTTTTTAAAAAATTGTTATCCCAATATATTAACTTTTTTAATTTTATTAATTTAATTTAATTTTTAATGAAGAAAATTATTTAGTTGTTGCTGTTCATTCACATATTTGCAATTTTTATATGTAAAAAATTTATCATTAATATAAATTTAATTTTGGTATAAATAATTTTTAGGTTCATAAATTAAATTTAAGTATAAAATAATGAATAATTTTTTGGTATGAGTATATGAGTAATTTATGAATATAGACCATATCTATACCCATTATATTATTTTTAATCAGTATGACTACGAGCATGAGTATGATATTGTTTACTTGGGTAGGGTATCCTACCCATCTATAGGCCTATAAATGGATAAGGTAATACCCTACTCAGGCCCAAAATGTCATCTTCGTACCCATATTTATTAAAGATAATGAAATAAGTATGAGTAGGGCCTATACCCATAGATTATCCATGTTCGCATACCCAAAAATAACCCATTACCTTATACTTAAATTTAATTTATTAACCTATAAATTATCTATACTGAAATCAAATTTATATTAATTATAAACTTCTTATATATAAAAAATACAAATATGCGAATAAACAGTTACAACTAAATAATTTTCTTCATTAAAAACTAAACTAAATTGATAAAGTTAATATATTGGGATGACAACCTTTTTTTTTAATTGAAATAGCAACAGTAACAGTTGAACAGTTTTCTTTAATAAAATTAACAATATTAAATCAATAGTGAAATAATTTTTTTTTATAAAAATAGTTAATAAAATTAATTTGACTAAAGAATAAATTTTGTTAATAAAAACTTTATTAACGAATGAAAAATTAAAAATAAAGATTAAATAATTTAAATTTAATATCTAAATTAAATTACATACAGAAATTATTTTTTTTAAATCATATGCCAAATAATATTTTTAGTATATATTAAAAAAATTAGTATATGCATTAAAAGCGTAAGTCCAATAAACTAGACCCTTTGTGTCTTGGGTTAGATAAAGTAGGGAGGGAGGGGTCTTATTCGTTTGGCTATTTTAGGATATAGTAGAATATATGATATTTTTATTCAAGTATTTTAGGGTATAGGCGTGGATTTAATGATACCCTACTCATGTAAAAGCCTAACACAGTAGGCCATTCCAGAATTAGATACTAAAATAGAGTATTTATTTTAAATGCAAAATACATTTATTTAAGATATTCAAACTGCATATACTTCAAAAACCCTTAAATCGTACTCTTTAATATAAGTAGAGCAGGGGATTATATATTCGGATTCTTCTCCTCCGTGAGGTTGATTTTCCTTTTCTCTCATTTGAAATTTATCATAGAGGTTATATTTAATCTGTAGAATATTTATCTATCTTCATTGTCTTTCAAAGAATAAGTACTTTGGCAAAATGAGAGGATATCACTACAAGAAAATAAATTGATGAGTTTTTCTTTTCCCTAAATTAATTGCCAATCTTTATGCAATTTTCTAATGTAAAAGTTACCATTTCGTCCTCAAATCTGTTTCGTATTTCTATTGGCATAGAAATTTTTTATAGCAACCATCTTAAAAGTCCTTTAGATATACAAAAATACAAAAGCCCACTTTGTTGTCTGATGAATAATCCACATACGGAGAAAGAGTTTAACTATCAAGATAGAAGAGGAACTTTATTTTTTCCTGGTGAGTTTTAAGAAAGTTATCCGTGGAGCTTGTGCCTTGTGCTATGTGATTTGACTTTAGGATTAATTGAAAGATGAATGTCCTAAATAGTAATTTGAAGCCTCGACGCATAGCAAATAGGTTTGATCGGCGGAGAGTTGAGAGCTTGCCGCATCAATAACCTGAATGGAAAATGTACAGCAGTGGATCATTAGCTGAAGCAATAAACCGAAGAGAGAAATTCAAAACGATATAATATATATATATATATATATACACGCGTACCTCAAAGCCCATCTTCTGATACAGGCGCCGTGCAGCCTTGTTATTTCTATGAACATGCGCAAACACCTTTTCTGCACCTGGAATAGATCTCATGATGCCCTTATGATCATTTACATCGAGTTAAACAGTAGTGTTTTTAGGTCAATATCCTTAGTCTTACCATCTATCTTGGCGGACAGAATAGCATATTGCAGCATGTTGCTTGCAACACCCTGTCGACGTGCTGATTTGTCAACACACAAGTTTGCAATATAGCCGTAGCCGCTTGAGGTTTTTCTGTCAATGAGGCGGAATAGAGGCGGCTTAACTGTTTCCTGTCAGAAAAAGCAGAGGTTTGGTTCGGGCAGAAAACAGTGTTCATGAATATTTGACAGCGTTAAAATGGTACATTAGTTTTGTTCAACACCCCTGGAAAGGTCTCTCCCTCTGAAAAATATCGAATGCTCAAATCCAGGGTTCCAACAATGCTGTTCGATGTTGTACATTTCACATTTCTAACTTCCTTCTTCACCTGATAATTTTGATTGAACGTTGAAATCAAGATTAACTTTAAAATTACAGGCTCTATATATATATATATATATATACATTGCTTATGGATCAAGTCAGGTGTTTGATTGAACTTATAAGCTTTTATCGTACTATCACAATGCATTTGCACTGCCCTCCCATTTGTGCGTTGTATCTCCTTTTCATGGCGTTGAACTCCTGGACATTTGCAGAGTTGAAAACGTTATTGAGTAATAGCCCATCATTTGCATTGAATGATTATAAAGGAAATTCCACTTTCTCCTACCTGTTCCGCGAATTTCCTTTTGTAGTTCTCAACATATCTGCATTACAATGTAAAATCAAGACTGAGCGGTAATTATAGATCATTTTCTTAATTTTGCTACTATTTTAAAAGATACAAATAAAGTCCCTCTATATCAACCATATGCGAAGAAACTCTACATTTAGCCGCATCTTTTAATATTGCAAGAATGTAATCAAATGGCATCCCAGAGAAGGAGGATCTTCAATGAATGTTTTAAAGTGAAGAAAGTTTAAAATGCAGGTTGAATACATAGTGCACACCGGTCATTTTCTTGGTCCTCCCAATGACTCTCTGCTCTTAGCCATGCTGCCATCTAGCAGGAAGGAAAAAAAAACACGGCAGAGCTACCACTGTAAATTAGCCCAGAGATAACCAGAAAAGGCAGCATATGGCCTGAGGATGCTATTGTATTGACAAGAAAATGTGTTCACTAACCCAATATTCTTTGTCAAGTTGAGACTCGCGTGCCACAAATTGCCCATATTCAGCTCTGTCTCCTTGAATGGCTAACGGATCCGTTTGCTGCAGTCTGTCAAACTTGACATTTGAAGGATTAAACTTATCAATATGTTCAATTTCAGGAACGGATAGTTTTTGAAGTTCCCTGGAGAATTCCTTTTCCTTCCTTGCAGGGGTGGACTTGGAGCTCATCCTGTCGGGCCAGTTCAAAGAAAATTAGCACTTACACTGTCCATGCACAAACAAAGAACAAAAATGTTTGCCAAACTGAAAGATAAAGAGTAAAAAGTGCACAAAGAAATGACTTGAATCTCCTTACACTGTCCAAGAGGATGAAATTCTATGATAAGCTCGGATTCCATAGCACAATGTTCTTGAGAAATCTGATCTCTGTAGAGCAATCGTCGACATTAAGGATTCAATCCAGGGATTGGGGGTTTCGCTCGCACAAGTTTCTTTTTTTCTTTGCACAATTTTTCAGGTCAAGAAACAACAAAAGCAACACTGTTTGGCTGTGTGATATAGTGGTGCAAGGCAGGGGAAGTAAGCAATTTAAGCATCTGGTTAGGAATGAGGAAAGGCAAACAAGAGAGAGGCCATAAAATTCAACGTGTTGGCTTATCTGGTGGGTGGCAGACTGGCAGGGGATGCTAATGCTATATCATACCAAGAATTGGTGCTTATAATTTCTTGAACCAACCAGATGTCTGGAAGATGGTAAATTTTGTCACCTGCTGTGGATTGACAGAAACCACGAGAGTTGATAATAAGATCTAAGTGGTCCTCTACGGAGATTTTCAAGAAACGGACAGAAAAGATGTCCTGTGTGGTCCCTTAGCCCAAATGATGGTTGATTTATGTGGTTCGAATAGGTTTAAATAATGTATTAGATGTTATTCAATTGATAAATTTGTTTTTTTTTTTTTCAATGTTAAACAATTTCTGAAATTACTAGAGATTAAAAATAAATAAATTTTAAAAATTCTGAATTTGATCAGAATTGGACATTTGTGGTCAAAAGATTCCATTTTTCACATTCAAGGGCTAGTTTGGTTGGATGATCGGTTAGTCCCATGATTATTCTCCTAATGATAATCATAATCAAGTTAAGTGATTATTATATAATTTACAAATTGTTTAGCTTGGTGGTCCAAAATATGTTAATCATGCTAAAATAAAAATAATGTTTTTGGTTGAATAATAAAGGTACTTTCAAGGCCAAAAATGATATTTCATTATCCAAGACACATCATTTTGTCATGTAGGACAATTTAACTGGGGAGTGTAATGGGTTCACTAATCCTAAAGAATCTATACATATAGACACATACACATATATATACATGTATTATATCTATATACGGCCTAATAGTTTATAAACGGTTCGGTGGGCACAAACCAAACATAGGATAAGTATTGATAGCTTATCCCTTTCTTATACGTAATTGTACATGTTTTTGTGTGCAAGCGAGTTGAAAAAAAAAATGTATTAGAAATTAGATGCAGTTGGTTAAGATATTCTGATAATTTAAAAAATTAAGAAATCACAATAAAATTAATAATGATTGAAATTATTTTAAATAATTAAAAAATAAAATTTAGTAATGTATAATTCATTTAAGAGTACATAATTATAATCAACGACAATGTTTTATATATAATAAAAATGATGATCGTCTTCTGTGCTGAGATTGGGAAGAGCTCTGGAGCACATGGTTTTTGTCTGAAAACTTCTATAATCTCCCATCCGTTTCGGACTGAAACACGTGGATCGATCTGTATCATAACATCCTAAAATTCAAGTGATCTTAATCAAATTGCACCACAAACATTAAATTCAAGTTGTGGATAGGCTGGTGGGGGGGAGTGTAAAACTATAAGCAGACATGGTTCGAGTACTTTCAATCTTTAGAAGACTGCATCCAAGCACAACTTATAATTCACATGTAATATAACATATAATAAATGATGATAGATATATTAAATTGATATTAATTAACAATACGATATTATTTTTTAAGAAAAACTAAATCATTACGCACTAAGAACTGTTAATTAACCATTCTTAATTAGCGCTAAACTTTAGTTATACAACAGAATATTTATTCTTTAACGTGTAATGTCTAAAAAACAAGCTCCAAAATTTATACTCTCGATTACTGCACATACAAAATACAAATATTTCAATGTGAAAGTAAAGAAAAAGAAAAATATATCCAAACTCAAAATTATGAGTCGCTTAATCTCAGGTCATTACTAAAAATTAAGTGGGTGTTCAGATAAAATATTTATACAAAAATAAGCTCTACAAATTTTATAAATATAATCATGGAACCTACAAGACACTTATGCTCAGACAGTCACTCTCTTAAAGAATTTACAAACAAATACTTCGATCATATCTAGCATTGAAATGAAGTCGACGAACTCAAAAGAGAAATCTCAGTAGCATCCGGTTGCAGTTTATCCACATACAGAGGTGAGACAAAAGAAATCAAGAAACACAAGTCACCAAGATAAGAGTATACTTCATAAAAGTGTGAGGGCAAGATCAAACATATTTTTATAGCGAAGTAATTAAAGAGAAAGTGAAAACTAAAGATTAAGTCTCCATCTGTATTTTGCTCCCCAGATCCCCAAATTCAATACAAGATGGGTATTAATAATAGGTTGATAGAGAACTGCCTGCCGTCCCGCTGCCTAAAATCACTCTAGCAAAACAACTAGATGATACTCAAGCCAAAGGAATGTTCTTTTACAGACACATCAAGTATATTACATGATGATGCATAAATAAACCACTATGCAATGTCATTGCTGCCTTGAAATGCTTGACAAGAAAAAAGCGGCAAGAAGATGAAATTGAATCCATTATCTTTTTTCATCATAATGAACACACTGATGTCAAAACCACAAACCTGAAGAAGAAAGAACGAGGCTCGTCTTTCTCTGGCTCAAGTGAGAATCTAAAGAGAGATACAATTAAGGAATTAGAGATAATTAGAGGTTTTAGCAAAGAAAATAGAGTGAAGAGTAGGTGGGCAGCAATCGTGATGTCTTATAGGGGCTGGATGGATAGCATTGACATCCGATAAGGTATTCAATACCCTAAGCTTGGACAAAATTGAAGAATTTCTAAAAGATTTCAATATTTTATCTCACTTAGGCATCCTGACTTTTGTCAGACTATTGGGGTATGTCTCAATCCCTATAACCAACTAGCTTAATCAATTTCAGAATTGCATAGAAGATACAACATTGTCAACATATGCCTGCCCCTATCAAAAAGCTGTGGGGGTTGTAGTTCTCGGTATCTTCTTACTTGAAGCACCATTTGACTGGAAGCTCTTTTCATTCTTAGAAGAAGGCCCAAAATATTTATGTTTTGGGTTCCTATTTTCCTCAATTAAAAAATTAGCAGGCCTTATAGCATTTTATACAGTAACCTGTCTTTTTCTGTAGGAGCATATGACCAACACATGGATCAGAACAATGCATTGTAGACTGATTACTAGTGTAATATTTAATAGGTTGAGATGTGGGACTTGATATTCCATACCTAAAGAGCAGATGCACAATCTCCATGCAGTGTTGGCCTACATGAAAAACAATTTTACGATGCCTTGCACAGCTAAGGCACCACTTGGGATTTTACTTCTTTTTTTCTTTTACTTTTCAAATAATAGTCATGCATGACCTGTAACTAGTTTCTTTCCATGGGCAAGTTGAATTTAGATATCTTCGGCATCTTTAAACTTTTTAACTAAAGAAAAGTTTGAGGAAATGTACCAATTCCTGTCATGCTCCATCACTATGTGTAAAAACAGCCTCAATTCTGTCAAGAGATGCCTGTAAGCGCCCAGATTTCATGTTAAACAATGATTCATCAGTGCCCAGACCCCTGTAGAAGGCAATTTTCAGCAACTGTTATTTGAAGCACACTATGACAAAACTATTAACTTTGAACCAGCATTTTTTGTAAGGACAAGGCACGAGGCGAGACCTATTCCCCAAGGCATGGGGCTTATGACCCACGAATTTTAATAGTTCATGTTTTAAAAAGATACGAAAATATTTTAAATTTGAAGGAGCTAGAGTTTTCAAAAATGTGGGAAACATAATGTGAAAAATAAAATAAAATAGAAAATCCACAATTAGAGAATATTCAACTATTTAGGTGTAATAAATGCATACTGAATTTGAGCAAAAGCTTTCAAGTTCAACTCTTGCCAAAATAAGATGAATATCCATTGGGGGAAAAAAATCAGACTTCAGAAAATCAAATGTAAAGATTTTACGAAAGAAAATGGAAGTTCAAAGGTATAATAATACTAACCTAGGGAAAAAATGATGGCTAACACATAGAACTTGTAGGGGAAAAGCATAAACAACTTGTGGGGCTGTGTGGAGAAGTGAAGATTTTCTTTTGTAGTACAAGAAATTCTTTGACTTGGACTCTTTTATCCTAATAGCATAAATTCTTTGTGTCTTACTAATTTAATTAAATATGAAGTTGAATTAAATGGTGGGTCTTATTTATTTATTTATTTACTAGTTTTAGGTTAAAATGGATTAAATTAAATCTAAAAGACCACAATTATGACCATGGATCACTAGGCATTCACCCAAGCATCTGGGATCACAAGGCATGTCTCAAGCACCTGGGCTACACCCCATGCCACCAGAAGTGCACTCAAGGGCCTAACACCCACCTTCATTGCCCAAGGAATTTTGCCAACACCCTACATCCCCCACCCCCAACCCCATGCAATGCAAGACATTCATACTGAGAGATTTCAAACAGGGCAGGGGAATATATCTTGATCACATACAAACCAGAACAGGCTAACTTACCCAGTAATTTCAGGGAGGACATAATCAGCCCTCCACCCAAAACGGAAATCCACTCCAGGACACAAACCAAGGGATGTTTTATTCCGAATCCTAGATATACCATCTCCACCCAAACACGATGTCAGCTTCCATTTCCAACCTGTTGCATGCAACTGAAAGCTATGGCCAACTCCTACCTGAGCGAGTTAAAAATTTTATTCAGTGAGAAATTGGCAAATGGTAACTTAAGAAACAGGCAAATGTATAATGACTAGACCATCAAACCTGAAGGTTGAGGAACTTTGTTATAGGAATTTTCTTGGAAACAAGCTGCACGTCCTGGTATAAAGGCTCATATATTATCTTCCATTTCCGCTCATTGGCTAAAGGCTTCAAAACCAGTTTTGCATGGTAGTCATTCAGAGGATCATTATACAACTACATTTTAGTAAAGAAGCCAGAAATGAGAACAAAAGCATTGGGTATAGTCCAATATAAAGAGAAGTAATGGTACCCAATACAAGGATTAACAAGCTGATATATGCCATGCAGCTATAACAGCATGAATTTTTTGTTTTTTTTATTGCAACTAAATGTCCATTATAGATCCATTAGGTCCAAGTTGAGATTACAGCCAAACATGCATCAAATGCACAGCAGCAAAGTTTCTTTCACAGTGCGACCAGCCTATAGTGGATGAAAACTGTTTTTGATGTGGAATTGATAGTAGATCATGCATGGATAAACAGCTAGAAAAGTATAACACCAAGCAATATGCACAAGCAATTCTCGACACACTTTCTCGTGCCCTGGTATAATCCACTAAATTTCACTGCTTTTGAATAATTAACAGAGGGATAGCAAAACAAAAGAAAGTCCCTTTAACAAATTAACATCAAGTGAGGGCTATTAAGCATAGCAGTAAATATATTACATGCGAGAGAAACACTGCAAATAGGAAATACAAGCATTTAGGGGAGGGAGTGAACTGATCAAATCCTTTTCTCACTAATAGAAGTTACAATAGCAGAAAGTAAGAGAAACCGAAAATTTCCCAATCTATAAATTAACTTTATATTAATGCAACGATATTTATCACCACAACAATCAACTCATTGAAATTCCATGTTCCATCAACTTCGGTATAACAATCTTAAGTCTTAAGTATCCTTTATTATATCTAAGTGTGGGACCAGCCATAAATTACAAATTATAGCAAATTCGGGTATCCAGAAAATGGGCAATCAACAATTTACAGCGCCAATACAAAAAATAAAACTCAAATGAAATAAATACCTCCAAGTTAAGGCCAACACGAAACCCCTGAATTTCTTTCCTAAACTTCAAGAAAATCTCAGAGGGCATCAAATTGACGTTGTAAAGCTCTTCCCACGAAGTGGGTTCTTCTCCATTCGAAGTTCCCTCCATTTTCTATACTAAAAATACAAAGAAGAACACTCAATCGCAAGCCCATTAAAAATCAACGTCAGAGAAAACAACAAATACTATGAAAGTTAAGGTGTTATTTAGAAAAAAAGACAAGAAAAATAAAAATAAAAAAAATTCTTGCCCTTACTCTTAGTTTCGGTTCATGGAAGGGGAGAGAACTGACAGCTGAAAGTTAGAGACGCCTAGAATGTAATTCGTAGCTTAGACTATTAGTCTATTACAAAGGACTTTTACTTGGATATCTTCGTCCTCGCTCCCCTTGCACCAAAATTATGTACTAATTTCATCCGACGTTTTCTTTAGGTCAACATTAAAAACATTTAATTTCTAAAAATAATAGTTGTTCTCGAGTCATATTAAAATGTCCTATGAAGCGTAGGCGTTGCATAACTTGATGAAGCATATTTTTCACTTTTTGTAAGCAAAATAATAAGACGGTCCTCTGATTTTTTATCTGTAATATAAAATATAATATTCTTAAAATGAATTGTTTCTGAGTATTATTAACTATGTTTTATGATGTTTATAATTTATATTATTATATATAAGAACTGGGGATTGACCATAAATCACTTAATTTTTGACTTAATTTTGATTCTTTTATTTTTCTAATAAAAAATTTAAAAATTCTCATTAAAAGTTTACTAAATTTTATATTAATTGGGTGTTTATTTATTTGATTTATATATGTCTTCGGAATCTTCACCATAGTTTTTCTTGGTGAAGCAATAATGAGTTTTCAAATTTATATTTATTCTTCCTTTTTCATATCAAATTTGAATTTAAGTAAAATTCAAATGACAGTAACTGTAATTGATTAAACTTTTTTTCCCATGTATCCAATTGTTTTTATTTGTTTTCACTTATTTATTTGTAAGATGGTAGTATTTAAGAAAATTACTCTGTGGGTTGTCAAAATGTTTACTATTATGATCTTACGATAAATTTTTTTTTTATTTTTTTGAATTTTTTCTCACATTCATCTTTGATTGTATACATGAAATGAAAGCGTATATTATTGTGATTTTTGCATCATTTTATTAATTATTTTTCTTTTTCTGCCTAATCCCCTGTATCTTTTAGAGATTAAATGAAATTTATTTAATGAATTTACATCAAAACTTAAAAGGTTGCTGGTTGCTATGACTACTTGACTAGTGCAGACTGCTGACACACAATTGTGTCTATTAGTTTCTTTACTAATTCTTTTGGTTATATTTTTGTTTTGAGCACACAGAAATTCATATGGCAGTTATTCTCTAAGAATGTTCAAATTTAAAGAGCCATAGTGAAAATTCAGAAGATATTCTTATTGGCTTCTTTCAAGTACTATTTTTCCACTTGAATACCTTTACACAATCAACATCAAAGCCATGACAGATGGGATGCCTCAATTAGGATTTCAAGATTAAGTAGCAACGACATTAGGCGGGGCTTGGACTCAAAATAGGAAAATGAGTAGTGGATTGGGCGTCGACCAAATTACCCCATATACCTAGCATCTATTATTAACTTATATTTGAAATCTTTTCGTATTTAACTAGATTTTATATTTTATTTGATGAAGTGGTATTTTATTTGTATTTACTAGCAGCGGAAAATGATGTAATGATTTGTGAGATTTCAAGAATAAAAATGAGATAATCATAAACATATCCAAGAGGTGATTTTTCTTTCTTTTTTTTTTGTTTTCTAGAAATGTATTTTTATTTTAATTCCTTTGTAGTCGAGTGGAGGGATTACATTAATCGAGTGGTTCTGAAGGGGCAAGCTTTCAATTGCCCGTTCCCAGGAAAGTACAATAATGTGGTGACACTCTTATTGGCACCGTTCTTATCCCTTACAATACTTTGGGTGGTGACAAAAGTAATATCATCCCAAGAGCAGCCATATAAGGGGTGGCGCAGCCTACTTGCATCAACTCTAAACCGTAAAAGTGAGGCAAATTTATTACCCATCACCACCATTTCTTTTTTTGGGTTGCTAAGATTTGAGTTTAATAGTATATTTTGAATATGAGATTAATGTTAAATCTCTAAATCGTAAAAGTAGCACAAAGTTATTATTCATTATCAATACTTTCTTTTTTTCGTCAGTTAATATTCTAATTCTAATCATACACTTTATATATGAGATTTATGTCAATCTTTAAACCATAAAAAAGAGCAAATTTATTATCCATCACCAACATTTTCTTTTTTTGCTTGTTGAGATTGGGCCCCGACCATACGATTTATATGTGAAACTTATGTTAATTATTAAAACTCAAACTCTAACCACACTTTATCTCTCAATGTATCACCAAGAGAATCTTTTCCATATGTTTGTTGAATACATGAAAATAGTGTTACGGCTTATTGATTTCTTCACTTGTACGCACAAAATTTAACTTCTGCTATCTGATGTGGCATTCAGAATACAGAATAGATTAGACAAACACGACTACTTTCATTAACTGGAACAGGGAAATTACGAACACCAGACAGCTTTTTATATGATGTCCATCAGATGACTTCAGTTACAACTGATTATCACTGAAAACTAGAGACTCCGCTAGCTACTCGGACCTGAAACATTAAACGAGAGAAGAAAGAAACAAGAAAAAAGGAAAGAAAAGGACGAAACAGACACCAATCTACTAGTAAATACAGAGTGCAGAAAATAAGGACGAACATTACATCCAGAAATAGTATTCATTACTGGTGGTGGGGGCAGTTAGAAGGTCCCACGCTGGGGCATCCGCAAGGCAACGTTCTTCCATTCCTCGGCACAAACTTTCTCATCCAGACATGCTTTCCGTTGATGGTGAATTTGGCCTTGGTTTCTCCATTGAGAATAATCTGGATGAAAGATGACCTGAGGAAGACTATTCTGGCATAAAGAGCTTGCTCATCGGGCCTTACCTCTTGCATGTGGAATGAGTCTATGCAGTTCCCGAACATCAGTGTGAAAAACTCCCTAACTTCACTTTCCGTCACAGGATAGCCCTTGGAGAATGTGGCAAACATTGTCCTAGCATACTTTGATGTCTCGTTTCCTCGAACCCTGCCTCGGGAAGGGACAGCATCTCCTTCAATGCTCAAGCTAGAAAAGTTTGGCACCAAGGAGTCGTCAAAAGATGGGGCCCTCATTTGGTTCGCAGATGAACTTGAAGCAGCATGGGTTGGCACAGTCTTCTGGCTTTTTGTTGACCTTTCGCCAAAAGCACCACAACGGGCTCCCTCCATTATGTCAGATAGCGCTGGGAGGTATACATCACTTACCAAACTCTGAACTTCGTGAAAGATAGTATGCCGATTTTCATGGAAATACTGTAGAGATATACCTGTTTTCACAAGGCTACGAGTTGATGGAATTTCAGCTGCTTCAGATGAGAATGAGAACTGATTGCTTATTAACTTAAGGCATGTCAAAGCCTCATCAGCAAGTTCGTCGATCAGAAATGGAGTGAGGGACAAGATCTTGCTTATGGTGTTGCAAAAGCCTCCACGCTCTAACCACAGCCACAAGCCCATAATTTGCAGGCATTCTGAGGGATTTCGGCAAAGATCTCTCACAAGGATGATGTACAGTTCTCGGTCAATCCCATAAAAGAGCTTGAATTCATCCAGTGTCACTTCATCTTGTACACCATCCATGAGAACATGAACAGCTCAGAGATGCTAAAGCCAGACAAAACAGCACTTCGATATTTATAATTACAAGGTAAAATTTAAGGGGAATAAGAAAGATCAACAGAAATCTTGAAAAATGAAGTAAAGAACTTAGGCTTGCGATATTGAAGCCAATATGAGTATATGGGGGAGCCACAAAATAGCATATACTATAGTGGCAGAGTTTTCAAATGGTAACAGGAAGAAAAGACTGCATTAGCCTGTGAAAGTACATCACACTGGCAGCAGAAAAACCACCAGCCAAAACGTAAAATCAGGCAAAGCCAAGGGTTAAAGAAACAGCACAACCATCCAGTTGATATAAAATCACAGATCTAATAAATGCTAAAAGAAAGATTATCCTGCGCGCTTCAATAGATGGAGTGTAAGAAAAATAAAACTGAAGGAGACTTACTAGAGCAAACCCTCCTTGTATAGAATCTGTTTCTACAAGCGAACTCTTCACCCGAATACCTGTTTATATAGTCCTTTGAGCAATGACATGCAGCCTAAAGGTGAGACAAAGTCATGAAGTTGTGCTTATCAATTGTTTTTGGAAAAAAACAAGAAGTAATTATTATGAGCTGGAATCATCCAAGAGAAATTATCTTTAGTAGGTAGTAATTAATGTTCTCATTGGGATTATGGTAATAAGCCCAGGAAACATTCATGATTTTTCAGTTTCAGTCAATCAGTCTCAGAGAAAACTTTACACACGTCGTAGAGGAACAAGGCGAAGAAATCAAAGAACTCAACTGGTTACATAAAAGGCTAATCTTTTCTAGCATTAGAAGACCCTATTATAAAAGTAAGTTAGAAAGTGGTAAAGCTTGCCAACCAACCTTCAGTTAGGTCTCCTTTCCCCTCCATTATGAAACCTATCCAGAATATATCTTTTCACTTTTCAGACCTGGTTCACTGTGAAGTTCTAGAAATCCAAGGCATTACCATGTGAATGATATTGACATGCCGTGGACGCACATAATAGCAAACCACGAGGGTTTAGAAATCAGATTTCTTAATCTCCATGTACAACATAGATGAAAAATACCAAAAATTAAAATTTCTTAACATTTCTTGCGACTTAAACCTTTCTTTTTCCAATTAGTAGTTCTCAACCTAAAATTTAAAAGGAAAAAGAAAAAGGGCAAGAGAATCTCAACGAGATGAGATCTACACACCATAAAACATTTCCAGGTATCCAGGTTTTCTTTCTTTTCATTATTCCTGAAGTTTAAATAAACCTTTATGTGAATGCTGTGCCTAACATATTCTTAAAAAAAACCTCATCTAAGGCATATTGGAGCACTGATTGATGGCAGAGACATTATCTGCTAACAAGGCTAGCGTCCTTATATACGTACATACACACACACACACCATAGAGGCACGCTATCAACCAAGGGTATATCATCAGGATGTCTACATCTGTAGTTCAACAGACTGAAGCTGTGACTCAATGAACTTCTGATGGTGATATTTAGATTTGTTATTTAATAGGTTGTAATAGAACCCTTCATATGGAAACCTGAAGCTTATAATAGAAATGTGGTATTGAGTTGTTAATCCTGTTTTTTCATATCATAGTTTCATTATGAGTGTTGCCGTCTAGCTAGATATTTCAAAAAAGCTTCTCTATTCAATTCCCTTTACAGTCCAATTTGTCGAGGATCTTTTTCAGTAAGGTTAAAAGCAGCCGGCATTTCTGCTAATCATAAATATTCACCTATTCTCAGTTAGCTTATACCTTTCCGGTAAACTCTATCGATTTCTATATTTATGTCACGAGCTTGATTTGACTTGCTATTATCATTTCTACTCTTTATGCTCAATATATGAATTAAAAAGTTGAACTCAAGCAGCATAAGCAACCATATGTCCTGCAGTTATTCCATACAGTTCATGCGTCACAAGAGGTACAACTCAAAAAGGTTCTGATGTATAAACGACAATATAGTTCCATTCTTTTATAAATATTAGCTTGTTCTCACTTATCTGTTTATCCACGACTTTGCCGTTAAGTCTACATGTACGTCCTGAATGCATTTTGGTTCATCATTATCCTGTCAGCTGTCTATGTTCTATAAATGATCTAAAAAGTTTTTAACTCAAATCATGAAGGACAATTTGTTCAGCAGTTATTCCGTACATGTCAGGAATTCATGCCAAGATTGTGAGACTCAAGATGGAAACACACTGAATAATTCTATTCGTTTACATAGGAATTTAAACACATAAAGTATCAATAAAATCCATACGTCACAGAGAGTGGGACAGTGACATATGGATGACAAAGTAGTTTCATTTAATTCTTACATCAAAGTCATCACATGCTAACATTTAATTTACATATGGTATCTGCCAAAAGTGCATTTCGCATGTTCTTCAAGAAAACAAAATCAGAACACTTAGCCATGATAAAACATTTTAAAGCAAGTCTACAGTGAGGTAGCAATACGAGCATGCACCAAGATGTTAAGAATATTAAAATGATCAGATAGACTAATGAAGCAGAGCTTGCAGCCTTGCGAAAAGGTAGGTAGTAAATCATACCTTAATGAGAAAATCAACTGACACGATCATGACTCAACAACTTCATTCCAAATCCTTCATATTTTTAAGTGAGCAAACTTAAATCCTGATACCCTAGCAGCCAGGCATTCCCCAAATTTGGCCAATTTTCTTAGCAAGCAACATACATCTGAAGCTGGTCAAGATATTGATATCAATTAAAAAAGTAATCATAGAGATTTCACAAAAACCAACAAGAAATGAGAAAGAGTTAGAGATATTAACTCAGGCGAGCTTCTCTACGGGCAAGCAGACTTAAATTTTAGCAGATGACAACCTTTCTCCCAAGGCAGAGGAGTGATATGATTGAAGCTCCTGTAGAAAACAACAGAACTCCAATGGTAGATTTTCAGGAAATTCTAACTTTCGGCTATGCAAGCATATTTGCCCGCTTAAATAACTTTCACAGGCATTAACATAGTGGTGAGAAGAAGTACAGTTTCTCTCTCAGACTTTCTAGCAATTTCATTCAGGTATATAACAGAACAAAGTCAGGAGCTAATGGTACGTTTTAGTGATTACATTCTGGAAATGCCCAAGACTTTGTCATGCCTAAACAATAACTACATCCGGCAGAAGCACATGATTACAGGACAAGAAAGACAGTAGAAATGTCTCCACCTCTATGAACATCTATCATAATTTACATTCATAGGGTGACAGAAAATGAGGGCAAGATCTATGTAATAGTCCTATTTTTTGGTGTTATTGATCCATGATCCAGTAATGCTGGGACTTGAGCTTCAGCCGCAGCAGCACCTTGCAGATCAGAAAAGGAGAAAGACCACCACGAACAGAACCTATCAGCAAGCGGTGATGATGAAAACTCACAGTGCATGACTCTTCTTGCATGTGGTGGCAAAGGAGGAAGGCAGCAACCAGGTGACAATGATCTAGAGGTAGAAGTTTCGCAGCAATTGGTCCCACGGCAGTTCATAGTTGCCTCAAGTGCCAGCATGCTTCTTGAATTTGTAGGCCTTTTTGATACGCCACCATTGCTATTTCGAAAGATGTTATTATGATTCTTGTCCAAAAAGTTATTAAATGCCAGCAAGTTCTTGCGTTTCCGGGTGTATGCATTTTCTGGTTTAGTGATGTCTTTAACAGAAGAGCATGATGCTGCATCAGAGAGACTGGTAAAAGATTTTGATTTACCACAGTAAAACTTTGATATGCTTTTCCTGAAATAAGTTTCATATCATCAAAATATTACAACACAAAAGATGCCAGCGATAAAAACTCTACAAGAATTTTTCATATGAGCATTGACTAGATCCAGTTTAAAGATGACAATGCAAACAGAGGAAGACAGCTTCAAAGTTGCACCTTAATTCAAGGGAATAAAGAAGTGTTTCCCAGCGGAAGGGGCAGGGAGTGTGTAGTTCAGAACAATAGATTAGGGGTGGGGAGTGTATAGTTCAGAACAACAGATGATCAGAGATACCAGAAAACACCAAGAACAAGATTTAAGTTTAAAATCATATACATCCAAAAAAAATAAATGCATAAAGAAATAACTGCCAGAATATCTCCTTGGCCCTTGAACTGATGTGGCTAGTTTCCCAGTGCAATTTCTTTTACTTCTAATAATCTCGCACATATCAACACACAGTAGAATACATATGACAGGAACAAGACAGATGGATTGCCTACCCAACACTCTCAGTTTTCAAAATAAGCATTCATAACACATTTTCACAAGAAAGATGTCCTCCCAGTGGGAAGAAGACATTGCAATTTGAAACAGAACTGAACAATGGGCAGAAGCAAAAAAAATACAGACACTACAAAATTACAAGGTTTCTTTACATCTACACCAATTTGGCCTGTCAAAACACGGATAAGCATATTGGCCAAATTATCAAATGTCTAACTGTAAACATGGAGCTAATTTTATTCCGAGCAGTGCCAAATTATATCATTAAATATCTTCACTTAAAACCATGTAAATTATACATGTTATATGTCAGGCAAAAATAAAGAATAATACTCATGTAACAAATGTACCGAAAAATAAAGGTTAAACCAATTGTGTGAGATTATATGACTTAATCTGCAACCATTCTCAGAAGAAAATAACAATAATAATGTTTCAAACAAACAACAATCCACACAAATACTAAAATGAAGAAACAAATATTACATGCACAGCTGTGCAGCTAGGTTCCAATGAATTTTTGGATATTTTTCTTGCATAATCCAAGTGCTTATTTAAATGAATAAGTCAGTAGCAGATTGCAAGCATTGAGCCATTGACCAAAACTTCTTTTAAATAAGGAATAAAGAAGCATGCATTTCAAAGATGGCAGGCCCGGATGAACAAAGCATGCATCCAGTGATTAAACTAAAATCACAGCAATTAAGCAGGTCACAAGAGAGCTTAGATAATACTTATTAGGCTATTTGGCTAATTATATCAGCTCCAGCATAAAGAAGCACGAAATTGCATTTAATTATGACCTGAAGCAAGTAAGATCACATACTTAACAGGAAAAACTTCCTCCAAAGCGTCCAGACTGTCCAACGGCCCTCCTTTGCACTCACTCTGCACCTCCTCCCCGTCTCCGCTTCCGCCGGCCGTAGAGTCATCGCTGTTTTTCCCTATTGAAGAAGTGGATGACGATGATAACGATCCACTCCGATCGGCGGCAGAGAAATCCGTCGAGTTGTAGATCGTGGAAGCACAGGCTATGTTGCGGGGAGCAAATCCAGGCCGTTCGATCCGGTGATCGCCGCCGGAGTTGCTCCTCTCGAAGGCTATCGACATCTCCGGGACAGTGTTACCGGAAATTTCTACTACAGATACAAACGCTTATCTGTGCATATAGACGGAGAGAGAAGAAGACTAGTAAATGTGGCTGGAGGAGACATTGATCGCCTTATCTTTGTCCAGGCAAAAATAATAATAATAATAATAATAATAATAATATTGCAAATGCATAAAAAATGGATATTATCTTTCTACGATTTTTATCTTACATCGGACAGAGGGTTAGAGTGTGATAAGGTGCACGGTCACTCGAGTTTTTAATGTGATCTCAACCGTCCAGTTCGCCAATGATTTGATCGAGGAGCCGACTGAGATTGTCTGTTTTCTTTTTTCTTTTCAATGTTTAGTTGGGCTTGTCTTTAAAAAGTTCGTACAATCAAAACTTATTAATGTTGTTCGGTATCCACCTCCCCAAATGCTTATGCGTATTTGCTTAATTTTATAAATATTTTTAATAAATATATAAATTAATATTTTATGGAGAACTTGTCATATTAATTTATATTTTTTAGAGGATCTCTCTCCATTCTTCCAATTCATCAGTCAACACTAATTAATTATTCTTCAACTCTTTTTCTCCTTAAATTTAATATTAAAAATAAATTCATCCTACTATTTCTCTTATCTTCTTTTTCAAATTCATCCTAACAATCAATTCATATCCATTTTTTGGTGGAGGAGAAGGAGGTATTTCAATACTCCTTTCAACTTGTCCTCCTCAAATCCGTTAATTCCATTCGAGAGAGGGACTTTCAAAGTTTATAAATTGGCCCTAATAATTTGAATTGTTTTGGAATGGTTTCAGGCTCAAAACAGTTTGGCCCTTGATTTTTAATTCTGTCCCAAAAATTCGATTTTTGCATATTTATCCCCAGCACTCCAAATTCTAAATAAAAAATCCCTTGATCTACTTATACGCAAATCCTTCAAATTTCAATAATTATAAATAAACCTTAATTAATTTAATCAAGCTAAGTTTCTCGCTCGTAACTTATTTCATCAAAATGTATGCTCTAAGTCTTGATATCTTAAGAGCTCTGAAAATTATGGTGGTCCAATACAAATAAAATAATTATTAATGATTAATATAGGTTGTTTATTTATTTGAAATATAAAAATGTTTTTAATTAAATAAAAATTGAAAATAACTATAAATTTAAAAACCTAAGAAAGCGGCCTGTGAACTTTCGAATAATCGTATACAAATTAAATTCTAGCTAAAGTGGCTATGTATTATAACCTTACTATATAATAATTCTTTTTAATAATATCACTATTACATTATTGAGTTTTAACATTTTAATATAATAAAGCATTCAAATAATAATGATATTCTTTTGACATATATTAATTTAAATTCGACGTACTCCAGTTATTAAATTTAAACTATACCAACATAAATTATATTCAGTTATGAACTCTATACGCTTAAGATAATATCAAATTTGATATTTATACAACAAAAGTTGAAAGAGGTCCAAACCAAATAAAATTAGATCGCGATTTAAAGTATAATTCAACTAAGAAATTTTCTATTTTTTTGTTATTATTTCATGATAATTATTTTAAGAGGTAAATTATATATTAAATGCTATGTAAACCCACATAATTTATAAAAAAGGGATTAATGAGTAAATTATTTTGAGAATATTTTAGTTTTCCCATATGTTTTGTCAATAAATAAATATGAAAGCTCATCGACAAAGCTAAGTAAAAACTATCAATTATCTTCTTCATGTGTGGTTATCAACAGTAGGAGTAAAATATTATACTAATTATGAATTGTGGGAATTATAGATGTGTATTCAATCAATATAAAATGATTATGAGTGGTGATATGAGATTGTGGAATATGAACTAAATTAACTCACTAGACAAATACAAAGTGTCTCTAAATATAAAATATATGTTGAATATATGTTTAACTATATCCCATATATATTACACAATTGAATCAAGTATAGTTACATTTTTCATTTGTAACTAAAACATAATATTCTAAGGATTTTGGTTAAATAATTTGAAGAATATGTTTTGATAGTAGGAATGGAGAATGTATTGAGCATGAAGTTATGTTTGATCTTGTTTTGGAAGAAAGACAAATTTTAATATAAAAATCTTTTCAAGTAAATGTTTTATATATTTACATTAAAAAACAATTGAAATGCATAAGTATATATGAATTTGTTTGATGTAATAATTTGAAATAGTTAAATTTTTTTAGTACTATTTCGAAAGAAAAAACTATATCCTGAAGATATATTTCTATTCATTTTCTAAGAATGAAAATTCTCCTAGAATTAATCTAGATAAAGTATTAATTTTTATGTGTATTTTTTACCATATTATATATATATATATATATATTTTGTCTTGTTATGAAGAATACTGTGTAGATGAGTATATGGAGTGAACCAATTATGATGTGAGACCAACTCAGCATTTACACAAGGAAAAATATATTTCAATGGATCTTAATTTATAGTTGTGGGTTGTAACAAACTCATATTTAAACTAATGTTTTTGAAATTGTATTTGATACCATATATTACTTAGTTTTTTTATAAATGGAATAAAATTAATACCTTTATTATCGACTTAGGGGTTTGTTTTTGACACATTTTTAGCACAATAAATCTTTTTTATATTAAAAAAATGTATAACAAAAAACTAAAGTTTCATAAAGCAACTTGACACAGTTACTGACATTAACTTATCGTTTTCGCTAAAATTATTGTTAAATACTATTCTAATATTTTTTCCATCAACAATTTCAGTTTCATCAGGAGGAATTCTTGCTTGGTTATAAAGCATGATATATTTAGCATTTTTTTCATTTAATTTAAAGGTAGCAAAATTAGAGCAATTTTCACTAACTAAAATTGAAACCAATAAGAGATGTATCTTTACGCTCTTTCAATTAAAATTTAAAAAGTGTGGATCAAATCTTTCAATTAAACTTGGTTAATAAAAACCACACCCCAATTATTCCTTTTTCATTTCTCATTTAAAAACGTGGATTCCTATGCATGTTTTATTAATATGATAATAAATTAAAAATAAGAACTTCTAAAGGCCTATTGTTTGGATGCTTACCAAATTCTATTCAATTGAGTCTATTCTATACAAGAAAATCGGATTTATTTATGGTTTGATGTTTACATCAAAATTCGATTGAGTACCGTGCTTTTCATATTTTGCAATTTTTTTGTATGTTATAAGGTATATTTGGATTTATAAGAAATTAAATTTATTTAGAAATTATTTCAAGTGTCAGGTAGGATTGTAAACGAGCCGAACTCGAGTTGAGCTTATCAAAAATTTCAAGTTCAAACTTAGTTCATTTTAAAATATATGAGCACGAGCTCTAAATTTTAGGCTTAAGATTGAACTCGTTGATAAATATCAAACTTAAGTTCAAGCTCAATGAGCTCATATGATATCGAGTTACAATCCAACTTGAGCTTCCAGCATCTTCCGCATTCAATGTGCGAGCTTGAGTTTGAGTTCGTTGGGTTTAATTTAGTTCTCATTATTTCATGTGAAACTCTTGAGAAATTCTATCTATTAGCAAATTTTACAGTAGCATCAATTTTTTTATAAATTTCAAGATCAATGTTTTGACTTTTAAAGTTTGAAGATTAAAATATAACAATAAATTTATTACGATAATGATGAATTTTCATTTCATACTTGTATTATTAAATTTGAAAAACATGCAGTAATCATACATAATATATTATACAATGAAATTTTATTATATAATTATATATTTTTATAAAATTATTTGAATTAGAAAATTTATATTTTTTTCAAATATATCATGCTTTTTATTTTTTGTACTTTATAAATTATAAGTTAGTATCTTACAATTATTATTTATTAATAAGCTATATATAAATGAAATTATATTTTGAAAATTATCTAAATATGTGGCACATATTTTTTTAATATTATTTAATATATATACACATATTATTTTAAAAAATATGAGGGAGCCTGAGCTGGCTCACGAGCCTTGGAGCCACTATCTTAAAACTCAAGCTTGGCTCAATTCCAAACTCAAACTCAAACTCAAATAATCTCGAATTCAAATTGAACTTTTTTAAATCAAGCTGAGCTAGTTTGCAAACCGACTTGGCTCAACTTACACCCCTACTGTTAGGGGCAAAATATAATCATAGAATTAAAATATGGATAATGATGATTTATAAATGAAATATAAAGTATTTATATTTTGGGTCAAAATTTAAGAATTTGCTAAAGATAAAATAAATTAATAGGCTTAAGTCCTTTTTATGAATAAATTTGATTTATTTGGGCTTTTGAAAACACTTCAATAATTAACAAATAAGATATGTTTAGTTCAGTGAACCAAACTCACATAATTAAAACCATTAATAACAAGTAATATAGGCTGCAGGTAAATATAACATGCTAAATAAGTAGTAGGTAATCTCTTGATAGAGTGCCTTATGTTGAACACTTACCATGGCCCACCTAATTTTAGACCACCCCATGCTGAGTTTCTTTTCTTTTCCTTTTTGGTGTGTGTACGGGGACGGGGACGGGGACGGACGTACTATAATGTCCCGTTTGTTTTCATTTTCAAGCTTTATTTTTATTTTTTTCTCAAAATAAAAATAAAGAATTATTATTATTTATATTATTTTCTCAAATATTTTTATTTTTAAAATATTTTTTATTATATTTTTTCTCCATTTTCATTCCTTTTTTCAACCCCTATCATTATTTTAATTATTTTTTTATCTTCCCAATACTCGTCATACACAATTCACAACAAAAATATTATACATTCAAATTTAAATTTAAATTATAATATTATTTTTTTCAAACAATCACATATCACATCATTAATTCACCCTTTAAAAAATTATACAACTTTTAATACAAAAACACATAACATGCAAATGTACCTCATTTTGACGTCTATATAAATCTATAATTTTGCACAACATATCCAAATAAAACTTTATTTTCAAATCCAACGATTCTAACTAATTTCTATCTATGCATTTTCACTAGAAAATAAAAATGGCTCCAGAAAATGAAACCAAATGAGCCGAATGGGATGTTTGGTTTTATTTTCATGACTTATTTTTTTTAGTTATTTTTAAAAATTAAAAAGTAGTTATAACTTTAAAATAGAAATGAAAATGTATTTAGATGAATTATTAAAAAATAATAATTCGAGTAGGTGTAGGGTTGAAAGATAGTTGATTTATAATTTTTTTTGTTTAAAAAAATTAATTTTTAAAAAAAACATATTTTATTAATATTAAAATTTTAGTGGGTGTTTCATGTCAAATTACATTTGAATTTGTTTGAAGTGATAATCAGATAATAGAATATATTTAAAAAAAATTAAAAATAAAAATAGAAATATTTTGAATGAAAATATAGAGGAAGTGATGGTTTTCATTTTTTGATTTTCAAGTGAAAATGAAAATGGGAGTGGAAAATGAAATCAAACACCCACTGCATAATAAAGTTTGAAGTATATATCATTGATAAGTGTCTCATGAGATGAAATGCAGGGGGGGATAAACTTTATTTTCCATTGTATTTAGTATATAATATTTCATATTAAATTATTCTAATGATGTCCTTAGCTTAATCTTGAATATTGACATTTTAATATAACAACGCATGCAAACATTAATAAATTTTTGTTCCCACATGCTTAGGTAGTATATTCTAATTGAATTTCTAATTTATCTTGGAACATACCGGCTGAAGAACAATTGCCATATTAGATACTAGAATTCTTTTGCAAAATGATGTATTAATTTAAAATCCCTGTTTATTAGTTGATGTATTCTATTGGAGTATAGATTGTAACAAGTTTGCAAAGTCAGGAAGATTCTGAGGGGGGTCTTCTTGATATGAGTTGGTGCTTGGTCCAAGAAGTACAAGCCCATGGAAGAAATCGGGCTCCTACCCCAAATCCAAACGCCTTAAACCCAAAGAAGAAATTAGGCTCATATCTAAATGACCACAAAGACACAAGATTTGAAATTGGTAGTAGACAGCCGATGACAGAGAGACAACCGGATCTCAGAGATCCAACTGTATGTAGGGAATCCATGAGAAAATAACTCAATGCTCTAGGGCCTCCCTCGTTTTGATATATCATATATAGATTGGCAGATAGGATGGATAAGATAAATAGATTGCACAAATTTAATAAGATAAGATAAGAGATTATTGTATTTGGTAATTAGAATTATATGTTTTGGATATCCAATCATTTTATTAATTCCTTATATACATACAAGAATTAAGTAGTTGGATAATTCAAATTACTAAAATATCCATTGTAATAAAAAAGCCCAAAATAATAACAACTTTCATTCATTTATTTCATGGGTACAATAGTCAAAGCTTGAAGTATTTTTCTTTTTTTCTTCATTTATATGGATTACACAATTTGGGCTCAAAGGAGAAAATTATTTATCAAATTACATGGAGATTATCCATCGAACCCATAATCTATCATGAGTTCAATTTTTTAAAAACAATCATTTAATAGGGCTTGATGCAATAGTCTATCAAGAACCATTCATAAATGCAAAGACACCCTAAGTCTAAACTGGGGCTATAAATGAGCTGAGCTCGAATTGAACTTAGCTAAAATTTCAAACCCAAGCTCAGCTAGTCTTAAAACACACAAACTCAAGCTCAAGCTCATCAAACTTCAAATTTTAGGCTCAAGTTGAGCTCGTTGATAAATATTAAGCTCAAACTCAAGCTTAATGAACTCATGAGATATCGAACCACAATCGAATTTGAGCCAAACTTGAACTTATTCAGCATTTTTCACATTCAACATGCGAGTTTGAGCTTGAGCATATCAAGCTCAATTTAGTCCTCACTATTTCCTGTTAAACTCTCAATAAATACTATTTATTAGTAAATCTAACAGCAGCATCGATTTTTCTATAAGTCCATCAATTTTTATAAATTTCAAATAAGATTATTATTTTGACTTTTGAAGTTTGAACATTAAAATATGAAAAATAAATTTGTTATGAATTTTCATTTCATTCTTGTATTATTATATTTGAAAAACATGCAGTAATTATATATAATATATTATACAATGAAATTTTATTATATAATTATATATTTTTATAAAATTATTTGAATTAGAAAATTTATATTTTTTTCAAATATTCAATGCTATTTATTTTTAGGATTTTACAAATTATAAATTAGTATCTTATAAATTATTATTTAGTAATAAGTAATTTATAAGTGAATAATTGAATTATGTTTTGAAAATCACCTCAATATGTGGCACATATTTTTGGAATTATTATTCTTATCTATTATTTAATATATATATATGCGCAAATATATATTATTTTAAAATAATATTAGGGCTCATGAGCCGGTTCGCAAACCTTCGAACCACCATTTTAAAACTTAAGTTTGGCTCAATTCCAAACTCAAGATCAAATAATCTTGAACTTGAGTTAAACTTTTTAGATCGAACTGAATTAGCTCACGAGCCGTTGACTTGACTTAATTTACACCCCTAATCTGAACCTACACAAGAAATACCAAAAACACAGAGAGAAAAACACACTTTTGTGACTGCCTAATCATTGAAGGGTTATTTCGGGTTTGACCCTATATTCGGGATAATTGCATGGTTGTTGGTCTTGGATATCCGACTCAATGGTTGGAGCTTGGTGTAG
>JACGDI010005693.1:11392-29379 GCA_014898725.1 Jacaranda copaia
GGCGCTGGCGGCGGAGCTGACCGAGGAGTCAGGAAAGATGGAGTAGAAGACGGTGTCGTCTGGGGGGCGAGAGTTTCTGAGGGCGAAGATTGATGAAGAGGAAGAGGAAACTGTGGCAGCCATCGCTGTGCGCTCGACAAAGGTGGTCAGTAGAAGGTTTTAGGAGATTTTTTTACAAACGACGTTGTACACGGGTACTCCAGGTTTTAATTGAAAATAATTTGGGCGGTCGGAGGTGGAAGTGCGGAAGGTTTTAGAGGCCGTGAAGACACCATAATGTTCCGGAGTTGCGTATTTTTAATATTATTTTTCATTTCATGATACACAATGTCTATTATTAAACATATTAATTTTGAAATTTATATATTTGTGTTCAAATAAATGTTATGCACTTGCGAGCTGTTACAAAATATCATATTACTTTATATATCAAGCTAAATATATAAATATTTTAATAAATAAGAATACTTCATCTCAAGAGTTATAAATTATCCTTCAACGAACCAAAAAGTTAAATTTATCGCCCTCTTACATTAATTAAGAACTTATAGGGCAACAAATTAAAAAAATACAATATATCTGTTACTAACAATATTCTACATTCTTTTGAATTTATTTCAGTGTATATGCACATAAATACAAAAAGCGTAATAAATATTTAACTATATACATATTTATGCATGCATGTGAAATGTAATATTATAGATTTAATAAAGAATAAACTAAAATTTAATCAATGCAAATCAACTAATTTTCTTTATCTATCTATACCATATAAAGCACCAAGGCCTTAGTTATATTTTCAATGAATTGGCTAATGTTACTTTAAAAAATATTGATTTATTTTCTACTTTTGTTTTATTAATTAATTAGGATTAAATACCCACACCTACTTTAAATTTTCATTTTTACTCCCTACTTGTTATTTTAAATGCTTCACTCTCTACTTTTTGTAAAATTTTAGGAATCACACTCATTCTTTTAAGAAAGACTTAAATGCCACTATACTTAGTCAAAACAACAAAAGAACTTGCCAAAAAGAAAAATGATTTTTCATTCTAGAATAATGCTTCTTTTCTGCAACAAGGAGGGCAACTTTTCCTCTACCAAAAAGAAAAGGCGTGAAGATGAGAGAGGAGAAGAAGAAAAGGTGCAACAATGAGACGAGACAAAGAAGAAGAGAAGCACGAACAAAGTGCAAAGAAAACAAAGAAAAGAATAGAGATGTGGGCTGCTTAAGTTTCGGAGGGTATTTTCTATTGCTCATTTTGCAGATTTTTCTTTCATTCATCACCCGTGATTTTCTCCCGTTCAACAGTTTTGTATGTAGATTTTCTTATATTTCTTTATTTGAACTCTTGTTTTAGTTGTTAAAAATTTAAACACATTTGTTATATATATAATTTTTGTTGAAATATGTGAAATTTTCTAATTTATACTGGAAAGACGTGAAATTGTACTTCATTTTTTGGGGGGTTTACACTTCTTAAACTTGAAATTATATACTAAAATTATCTAAAAATCCCTATTTTGTACTTGAAAGGCATGTGTTTGTGTTTCATTTTCTTGATTTATGCTTCTCATACACACAAATAAATAAATAATTTAATTTGTTTAATTTAGTCTAATAGTGGCATTGTTGGATTGAAGATTTGATGAAATTTTGGCGCTTTTTATTTGATAATATGCTGATTTCTCAATAAAATAGGATTAAGCATGTAAAGTATGTTGTAGAAACAATTGTAATACAAAATATTAACATTTTAGTATACATTACTATAAGTGATAGTACATATTGAGTTTTCTATATTTGATTGCAGAAATGGCCAAACAAAATGAGGTTTACTCTCGTTGTTGCCCCTAATATTTTCAAACTGCATTGGAGAATGTGAAATCCAAGATGGAGTCAAAGCATATGGCATATATCATTTTAAGTAATGAAAATACTCGGTTTTGAATTTTGTTGACATTGGAGGTCAATTTGGACTATATTGTTGATATTAGATGTTAATATGGTGCAAAATTTTCCAAGCAAAACCAATGTGGATGTTAAGTACAAAATTCTATACATCAAGTATATAAGTGGAATTAATAGAGTATAAACGCAATACATTTGAAGTATAAAAATTGTGACAAGGTAAAGTACACTATACTGAAAATTAAGTGCATAAGTTGAACATATGAAGTACATATGTTGTTATTTTAAAGTACACTTTGTTCAAATGAAGAATTAGTTCCATTAAAGTTATAGTGAGATTAAATATAATATGCTAGAAATGAAGTATATAAATAGAACAAATCAAATATAGATGGGCAATACACTTTGTATCTTTGTTAATTAATAAATAATAGTTGTAGTGAAATTCAGTACAATATGAGGGACATTAAGTACAAAGACTAAACAAAAGAAGTATATATTGAATTATTTTGAAATATATTTTGTGCAATTGAAAAATTAATTTCATTAAAGTTGTAGCGAGGTGAAATACAATATTCGAGAATCAAGTACATAAATCTAACAAGTGAAGCATATATAGAGTTGTTTTAAAGTGTATTTTGTGTAATTGAAGAACTAATCTATAGTAGTTGTAGTGAAATTAAATACAAATATGCAAAAAATCAAGTACAATGATCAAACAAATAAAGTATAGATGGGGTTTTTTAAAGTACACTTGGTACAATTGAAAAATTAGTTCTATTAAAATTGTAGTAAAGTGAAGTATAATATGCGAGCAATCAAGTACATAAATCGAACAAATAAAGTATATATAGGGTTATTTTAAAGTATAAATCTTCCTCAGTGAAGTACTAAAATACAAATTTCTTACACAACAATCTGTTCAGGCATTTGTTAGTATATTTTTAGTAGAAATTAAATATATAATTGCCATAATGAATTACATATATCACAAAATTAAGTATAAATCTCTCTTAATGAAATACTAAAATATATATACCTCATACAATCTATTCAGCTACTACTAGTACATTTTTAGTGGAAATCAAATACACAATTGCTCTAATAAAGTATATATGTCTGGGAATTAAGTATAAATATCCCTTATTGAAGTTGTAAAATACAGATATATCACACAATATGTTCAGGCAACTGATAGTACATTTTTATTGGAAATTAAGTACATAATTGCTCTAATTAAGTACATATGTTCCGAAATCAAGTATAAATCTCCCGTAGTGAAGTACTACAATATAGATACATCACACAATCTGTACAAGTAACTGCTGATGCATTTTCAGTGAAAATCAAGTACATATTTGTCCTAATGATATACATATATCTCGAATCAAGGATAAATCTCCTTCAATAAAATACTAAAATGCATATCAATATTTGCAAATAGAATATCATAAACAAAATATGTTCACATAATATGTTTGAAAATACATAATGAAAAGCAATTGTCCACAAAGTTATCCACAAATATATTACAATTCCAATACACATGATACAGTCCAAAGTTTTTCAAAATTCGTCTCCTTCTTTATACCCATATCTTCGACAAACACTCTTTTTGCTGATTAAGAGAAGAAAATACAAGATGGAGAAAATGACCTAATAATAAATTGAGAAGAACGAAAATAAACTGAGAAAACAACCTAAAAATGATGAAAACAAACTGAGAAGACAAAAATGCGGTGGTTGTGTCATCGGGCTCCTTGTTCGCACCGTTGAACTCGATTTGCCTTTGCGACTTTTTTTTTTTTTGGTAATGAAAGATAAAGGTAGGGCTTAGTGTTTAGGGATGGAAATAAAAGGTGTTTGATTGCATGGATAGAGAAGAAGTAATTAAAAAAAAAAGTATGAAAAATATTATATTTAATGGTATTTTTGTCAAATTAATTGAGTAAGGATGGATTTCTAAAATTTTAACAAAACTAGGGAGCTCATTCTTTAAGAATTCAAGTGAAAATTGAACTTGAAAAGGGAAAGTGGATTTGATGCTGTATAATAACTCACCCTTGCTTTATCTCCCTTCCAATTATTTATTTTTTTCTTTAACTATTTACTTTCTCTCTCTTAACTTTTTTTTTTATTTTAAAAATATAGTATATTAAAATTATTAAAAAGTTGCAGTATTATATAAAAAAGTAAGTGAATCTTCACTTTATAAAATTTTAACACACTCATTGATTATGCCAAAATTACTAGTATTATACAAAGTAAGGGTGGCAATTTTTAATAAGATACGAGTTCAACACGAAAAATTGGGTTTGGGTCAATTCATGTTGGGTTTGGATCTAATAAGGTTGACACAAATAAGAATCCAAAGAAAATGGGTAGGGTAGGATTGGGTTGTGTTGAATTTCAAGTTACATGAACAATCCAAAATTTGATTTTGGGTCACATGACAACCCGAACCCACTTGAACCAACTCGATCCAACTCGAATTAAACAAATCAAATTTAAATTTTTTATGAGTAAACATATAAAATAACAAAATAAAACTTGAAAATTTGAACTTTAGCAATACCAAAATTACTACTTTTGTAGGTTTTATTTTCACAAACATATAGGTTATATGATTATAATTTTAATGGTTATTTTTTTGTATCCAAGCGGACATGAAAGTTATTTTACAAAAAATTGATCAAATATTGCTTTGACTACTGAATTGTCCTATAAATTTTTTTTAGGCCTTGTGTAGTGCAAGATTTTGCATATATAAATAGATAAGAATTCTTTCTATTAAAAGGTTATAAAAAATTTAAAAGACTCAAGCAAGTTTTTGTGATAAATTATGTGTTCAATTAAAATACTTGTTTATTATTTGTTTGATAATATATTTTTATTTATTCATATGTTGTTTAATTGAATCAATATAAAGTAAACAAATAATGTCATTTTAAGAAGTTAAATGACACAATTTGATTAATACAAAATATACAAAAATTAAAGAGAGTGGATAAATAGAACTTGAAAAAATATGCTATTTTAAAAAATAAATTACTTTGTGATTTCTTTATTTTTATAATGCTGATAGATAATACAAAATGAAAGAAACAAAAAGTCCTAAAATCAATATATTATGTGGTTCAGTTAAATTTTTTTTCAAAAGCTGCTATCGTGAATTTATGATGAGAATTCTTTACTTCTATTTTAATTTATTAATAATTAAATATAAATAAAAATAGAAAATAAAAATGCCAAAAAATTCTAAAAATTAAAAAAATATATTTGAAATAATTATTTTAAATCAGATTAGCAGGTTGGATTGGGTGGATTTGAGTTGGTGAATTGATCTAATAGAAATTAGATTGATTCGAATCTGACTTGATACGATTAAGGTTGGATTAGGATTGAGCATTTTCAAATTATCATTATGTTGGGTTAGATTGAGTTTAGATTGAGAAAATTAATATTATACCCTTATTTTAGCCCAACCCAAATCCATTTGACCCACCCAAATTACCACCCCTAATATAAAAGCGTAAGGGTCTTACTAATTAATTTGACATGTTATTTTATAAATTGACAAAATTATTATTATTATTTTTAAATGACATGATACTTTTTTTTTCTTTTCTAACCCTCTCTATGTTTTTTATCTCCAATTGTCTACTTATTTTTCCTTCTATATTTGATTTGATCTTAAATTTCCTTTTTTATTTATTCAAAAATTTAATTAATTAGTATTAAAATTATAACATCTGAAAAAAATAAATAAATTATTTAATTCAATTTATATTGTAAAAATTTTAACACTTTGAATGTGACAAAATTACTAATAAGAACAAAAGATCACAAAATAAATACTCATCAATATAATAACGTGGATTATCGTGGAACAATGGAAGGGCGGTAAGTGGGCGCGTAGCTGAAGAGGCCACATTGTTATTTGGGGAGCGTTGAGGGAGTAAAGTGTATTTCATCCTACCTCATAACGTGGTTCCGTCCACCACCAATTCTATCCCAGCGACAAATCGAGGTACGACTTCCACAACACGAGGCTCAACTCAAACAAGCTAGCAAACGAACCATGTGCTACGGCAACGAGCGATTGCCATCGAAAGAAGACGTGGTCGGAACCCGAACCGTGGAAAACGAGAACGCGATAGCGGTGGAGAATCTGAGAGACCGGCTAGCCGAGACGGAGGCGCGATTGGAGCGAGCCAGGGCAAGGGAAGCCGAGCTCAGCCGCCGTCTGGACGAGATGAAAAAGTTCGTGAACGTGATGGAGATCCTCGAAACCTACCTCAGGCGCCGATACAGAGAGCAGCAGGATCACCTCGTTCGGCTCTACTCTCCTCCGTCTTCGGTTTTGGTACCCTCAAAATAATTCTGATTTTCATTTTTCTGTTTCTTTTGGAGAAAAAAGATGTTCTGATTGTGTGTCTATGTAGTATATGTGTGGCCACAGTGGCAGTGCTTATGTGTAAAAGATCGAACATATTTAACTATTTAAGTGATGTTCTTTTACCAGGTGAATCCACGATCATCTTGTAGATGGTTTCATTTATCCAAAAAACATGGAAAATCGATGAATTTGTTTGTTATTTATGTGCTAGTTGAACAATGGAGAGTAATTTTGATTTGCTATAAGGATTGGCTGGCATTGGTTGGGAAGGGGTCATTCGTTGTGGTTTGGATTTTAACCAAGACTAAGTGGAGTAACTTACTTTATTTCATTAGGCTGAAAGATTACTTTGCAAGGGTTGGTGAAATTGATATTGCAAGTTGATGATGGTAATGAGTTTTGTTGTCAAGAACTTGTGAGGTGGTTTTAGTGGACAGACTACAATATTCTTTAATTGCAAATAGAAAAATGAGGAACTTGGCCATTTCCATTTTATGTTAAGACTGCGCCCCCCCCGGTAAATTCTTGATGGAGGAGAAAAATGCCTGCATGAGCTGGGAGTCCTTTATCTGCTGCCTCCAATGTAAAATTTTGTTTTCCCACTGACCTTTGTAGACTTTGTGCATATTGAGCTTGAATTGCTTAAACAGGACAGAGGTATGTACATGTTGGTGGTATAAGCACTTTGTGTTTACGGGCCATTTCAGCATTTATAAACTCTATGAACTTGTTTCAGCTGACAATTGTTGTATAACTTTTTGCTAGGAATAAGATAGGGAATCACACATTCCTGGTTTCCTTTGAAGTGATGCACAGTAGCCACTTTGAATACATGCATATTTATTCTATAAGGGATCAAATAATCCTTAATACTTATGCTCATCACATTTTATCAATTGAAGTTATAAAAAGGGGCTAAGGCGGTATGGATTTGGTGAAATTTTCCAGTGAGGCTACACTGTATAGGTGAGTGCATTGTTCAAGATTTTCATTATGTCTTCTGATTCAGGCAACACATCATTTGTTTGTTGATAAGTTTATTGTTGAACCATTATACTGTAGCTTGTTCTCACAGGCCTATTCACTAACTCACTCTATTCATGCAAGAAAGGGGTCTATACGGTCTGCAGTGAAACCAAACATGTTAAAGATGGAGTAACTGAACCTGATTGATCCAATAATTACATAATGGTAAGGCATGCTTATACACTCAGATCCCCGGGCATGCTTGTTATTCTTCTGTGGGAGTATGAGATCATACAAATAATTGAATGATGACAAAAGAAATAGCTGCCCGGAGTTATTGAAGCTGGTTCTCTTTCACAGTAAAATTTTTAATTAGTATACAATATGTGTAGGAAAGTTCCAAAACAACTAGATATTTCTTTTTCTGCTACCTTGACTTCTAGATAGCAGCATGATCAGTTAATTGTGCGAAGAGTATTCTGAATCTGATCAATTGTTTGTGTGGTGGAACATGACTTATTGATTTAGTGAATATATGGATGGCTATATTCTCAGGGTAAAAGATGCAGAGATGAGACTATGACAATTATATTTGGATTAGCAGTAGATTTAGAATGAACAAAAATGATATGCCTATTGGTGTATGCTTATTCTCTTTGGAAATTTGCATAATCAAACTGTTTACAAGGATTCTATTGTGTCTATTATAAGAAATTCTTATATTACTATTAAGGAATTGTTGTGAGGTCAGTTTGGCCTAAAACCTTGAGATGAGGAAATGTTGATATGGCAAAATAGCCTAGGAACTGCTTAGGTTTCTCTGGAATGGGATTGGTATGGAGTAAGATCTGGATAAGCCATTCCTTGTTTTCCTCGACTTTCAATCAAGTAGCTCCATTGGTCTCTGGCTGTCAGCATTCACATTGAGTTTTGATCTGGTTTTTACTCTTCAGTTAATATTATTTAAACTCGGTGCGCCACTCAGCTCCATATTCACAGGTTGGTTCTGGCTTTGGACATTCAGGAATCTAGCATAGGGGCGTGTCTAATCCTTTTGCCGCTGCAAGGGTGGGTTTAGGGAACCCTAAGCCCTAAATTTAATAATTGTACGAATTTGTGCTTGCTGCATTTGCAGGATTTGGACTCCCAGGAGCCTTCTTAACTTACTTTTATGGTACTCTATATCTAATTTAATACAATTATTAATAATCAACTATCTAAATATTCTGCACTTCAAATCTTTTATTTCGTTATGCTCGGTTCAATTTTTTGAAATTATATTCCAATATGCCCGTATCAGTTTGTCAATGCGCGTCAATTTGTCATGTTGACGTATCGTTCTTTGTTGCATTTATTTATGAATTAGGCGTAGGCGAGAGTATAAGCCACAGCATAAGATTAAATGGCTCAATGTCCAAATCAATTGACTTTTGCTCTACTATGGTGCACTAGTCCCAGTCTGAAATATAGCATAATTGCAATGAAGAAAACAAAGCTGCCTTTTCTTCAACCCCAAATCAAAATGGCCCCAAAAACCTTGTCTTTTATTTGAAGTTTCAATGGTGTGAAGACATTTAATTGTGGATTAGGATGTCTAGTTAACAACTGTAATGATACTTTTAACCCATTTGATGATCCCTGGAAAGTCCTAAAGTGATCCCGACAATGTTAATTGTGTTTTCTAAGTTTCTTTGCTTCAATCGTTGATAAAGGTTACCTTACTTGATGTGTGTGGCATACATACACACAGACACACGGCGTAATGTTCTTATCCTAACTTTAATGCCATCAGACAACCTAATGATTTAATTTTTCGCTAACCTCAATTCTTTACAATGTTATATCACCTAACCTACCAAGATAATTTTGTTTAATCGCCTAACTTAAGTGGTAATAGCTTTCTAGTATCCTGAAAAAGCAAAAATGATTTTCTCAAGCAAACCGGCAAACTCTTGGAATCGATAGTAGACACGCTTCCAGACAAGGACAAAGGACACCCGCCTAAATCTTTTACAAATTAAAGTGAAACATGCTTAGCTAACTGCTGAGTCAACTCAGTGCTCCACCTCCACCTCCACGTCCACCGCCACCGCCACCGCCACCTTTGTAATGATCGAATGTAGATATATACACTGTTCCATAAAACCTTAACTCCTAAGTATATTTTTTATTACTTTTCTTAAAATGCATTATTATGTTATAATTTTCATAATTGCAACTCACATATATAAAGTGACTACGAATTACAACTCGTTAATGTCACTCTATAGTTATATTGTTAATTTAATAATTTTTTATTTATTGAGTGATTCAAATAAGTCAATGAAATTATTAAAAATTATAGTATTCTATAGAAAAATAAATAATTTTTTATTTATTTTATACTATAAAAAATGTATTATACCATGACCATTCCACAATTGTTAGCTATAAATAAAATGTGAGGATCTTAATAAGTAACTGGATGTGTTTTTTTGCAATAATCTCATTTTAGAAGAGATGATAAGATAATGTTATTTCTTTTCATTCTTTTTAATTTAATTTCTTTCTCTTGATAAGATAATGTTCAATTGTTTAACTTTACCTTTTTTTTCTTTTATTTATTTTAAAAATTGAACATATTTTAAAATTGTTAAAAAAATAAAAAAATATTTACATTTATTTTATATATTTCAATACAAGTATAAAGTATACGAGAAGCGCTAGTCGATGATGAAAGGAGAAGAACGAAAACTAGACTTCAAACTTAAGAAAACTTTACAGAGGGGTATAATTGACTTCCCATCCCAATTATCAAATTTCATTGTTTCAACGGCCACTGACAAGGGCATCCCAGTAATTTCACCTTCACAAATTGATGGCAACTTTTGAGCGGCTGCTTCCGTCAGCTAACTCACTTCTACTGTACTACCACTCCACTTCACCCCTCAGCATTTGATCCTAGAGCTGCACCTTGTTCTTCATGCTTAAATCTCCCTCAACTTCTCTTGATTTTCAAGTGGAGGAGATATTCTGTTTCTTCTTCTTTATTTTTTGAAACAAGGTTTCAGCGAGGGGAAAGATTCTTCAGGTTGAATCCCATTTGAGGGAAAGCTGAAATGGAAGGTGGGTCGGGCTTAGAGAGGGAAAATACGGATGTTAGGAAAAAGGGTGAGAAACTGGGATCTGTTTTGGAACCCAATATTGAGCCTTTTGTACCAAGAAAAGGGCATGACCCTAGGGAGTTGAGATCTTGGGCTAAGAGGACTGGTTTTGTGTCAACTTTCTCTGGGGAGTCTGTGAGAAGTGTGGGTGGGAGGAGGGAATTAAATGAGGGGAGGAATAATGTATATGATGGCTATGGTGATAGGTTTGATTTGGAGAAGGGTATTCATGAGAAGAATGAGTCTATATCACCAAAAATTGAGATTGATCCTATTCTAGGGAGGACTAGGAAAAGAGGGAATGAGATTGAACCAGCTTTGGGGGATGGCAATGGAAGGGATAAAAATGGGGTTTTGGGTTTTAGAGATGGAGCAGCTAGAGGTGAGCATGATGTGCCGAGAAATGGAGCGGTGGAGGTGAATTTGGGCATGACAGATACATCAAGGATAGATGGACTTAATGGAAATGGAAATGTGCCGGGGGTTGGAGCAAATGCACCTGCTGTGGAGCAAAAAACAGCTGATGAGGTTTCAGGGAGAGGCATGGGTGCTAATATGTATGATGGAGAGGATTCGGGTGATGGGGGATGGCATCCTGCACCAAGAATGATATGCGGACTGAAAGATAACCCTGGCTATGGTCAGTTTTAATCTCTATACAGAACTTTGGTGATATTGTCATCAGTTAATACTCTTTATGAATTCACTGGTGTTGTATTGCCTCAAACCTATGATCCGGTCTCCTTAGGAACCTAATGGTAGAAAGGGAAAAATGTTGATGCCAATGATCTTTCAAGTCAAATGGAAAACTTTTACCTGATTTCAAACCAAAATGAATCTTAATTGTTTTGATATGGTTTATAATTATGTCAAAATAAAGATTTTGCCTGTATCAGTTTAGATATGGGTTTTCAAAGTCGCATCTACCTTAATGACTTTGCTTAGTTTACTTCTTATAAACTTCTTCCATGCAAAAGGCAATTGTTAAATTGCCTGGTATGGAAACAAATTTAACATCGCATGAAAAATATAGTGAAAACTGACAGCGGTATATTATCGTTAAAACAAAATGTATATTGAATTCTTCAAACATGTCAGTGAATGCTTTTATGCTGAAGGTAGCAAGTTGCAATATACAAAACAAAAATGGAACTCTATCTGGTAAAACCACTATATGTCAATATGATGCCTTTTTATCGTTGAAAGATCATGGTGAAATATCTCAGAGCAAGTTCAGTAGCCATTTTCATTTGCAGTGCTGTAAAGGAAAAATTTCCCTTAAAGGCAGATATTGTGGCATGCATCAAAATCCGGCTACTAAAAATTAGCCAGTTTGTTATTGTGGGTTGTCCCTCAGACATATTGGACTAATGCTGCACATATTGTGGATTAGTTGACATGAATGGTAAATAGTCGGTTCTCATCCTTCAAAATTATGTGACTTAAGAATTATGGATTTGGTAATTGGCTATTTTGAATGAAATATAAATTGCTAGAGTAAACCTCCTTTTGCTAGACTGCAAATGTGCCCAATTATACAAGCAGTCTTTCCTTGCTTCTGCTCCCCAGCTATCTCTGAATGCTACACAATCAATTCATTTTTTACCTCATTATTTTAGAAAGACAAGATGAGAATTCCTGGCAAGAATTTTATTTTATATATTCTGCATGTTGTCAACTCCAGCTCCGAGAGGCTCGATTGTTCACAATGCGACAGAAGCATCTACAGCTTATGTAACTCCATCTTCATCCTTGTGCTTCAGTTTTTAGAGCTAATTTCTGTAATCCCTCATCCCCCTTCCCCTCCATTAGTTTTGGTTCCTAATTTCATCATTATAGTGATAACAATATGTGGTAAAAATGAGTTTATCTCTTTCTGGTACCTTACACCTTTCGATATTTTCATTGGATTTCTTGTGAAATTTCAATAGTTTGTCATTCACTGCCACTGATGTTCTAAACTGCAGTGCCCATCATATTCTATGGTTTGCAACACTATTTATCCTTGGCTGGTTCTCTTATTTTCATTCCTCTGATTGTTGTACCTGCAATGGGTGGAACTGATGTAAGCTTATACTCTCACAGTTTCTAATAGGAGATAAATAAAATTTCTTCATTTGTGCCTTATATTTTCTCGAAATGATGACAGAAGGATACCGCTACAGTAATTTCCACTATGCTGCTAATCTCTGGTATCACAACAATACTGCACATATACTTCGGTACTCGCCTTCCACTGGTTCAAGGCAGTTCATTTGTTTATTTGGCTCCTGCATTAGCCATCATGAATTCACGAGAGTTCCGGAATCTGACTGAACATGTAAGCACTTCCTGTGGTAGCATACTGTTGCCTGAGATAACTGGAAACTCTTCTTCTGTATCTATAAAATCAATATCTGTTCAAAAGTTTAAACAAGAGGGGGCATCCCTGCTCAAGGAAAGTGAGAGAAACTATTCACAGGAAATACTTTTAGATCACTCAAAAGAACTGCAGAAACATTGTACTCTATTTAGGCACTTAGGTATAGAATCCACGAGCTAAAAGTATACACATTGACAAATTTCGCACTAAAGGTTTTATCTATTTAAGTGCTCTCAAATTGTCTTAGTTAAATATACTGAATAAGAGACCTAGTGCAGTTTCAATTCTTGTTAAGTATTTGTGTTCTACATTTAGTCACTCCCATGACAACTCTTTGACATTCATATTCCACTCAAACTTAAAGAATGAAAAAGATTTTTAAAGAACGATTTCATTTCTAAGTTAAATTTAAGATGTTGTTTGAAGTTAAATAGGGGAACCTCTGTTAAAGGATATTTAGTTAAAAACTTTTCTCTCTGGCTTTTGTTTGGTTAATAATTTTATATTTACAGATTCTACTTCATGTTCTATTGTCTACAGAGATTCCGGCACATTATGAGGGAATTGCAGGGGGCTATAATTGTTGGTTCAATTTTCCAGTGTGCGATGGGTTTCAGTGGTTTGATGACTCTATTCTTAAGGTAATCTTGAAGAGGGTGCCCTTTTTGGGATCCTTGGTTTCCTTATTCTTATTTTGGGAGAATACTAGGAATGTGGGATAGGGAAGACTTTTGTATTTCTTCAATCTTTGAATGGTAGCCATTACTTAAGACAGCGATATGCGCATTTATGTTTGATGTGCATCATAAGTGCATTTAAGCTCTACTCAGATTCCATAAGAACAAGATAGTATTATGGACAAAATCCCTGTTCACTTGGAGTTTTATGTGATTATTTTTCTCATTCTTCTCCACTATCATGATAGGCTTGTTTGGTTGCAAATTGGAGCATTTTGGCGAAATGTTTTGGCAAAATAGTTTTTGGGAAGTGGTGTTGGGGAATATAATGGCTGTTTGTTTGTATTTTGGGTAGCAGATAGAGAATGTTTTGAGAGAAAATTATTTGTTTGATTATGTTTTGAGGGGAAATAAGATGTCACATTAATAACTTTTTTATTGGGTTGATAAGGTGAAATGAATATCTTAAAAGAGTTAATTGCAATCAGCCCCCTAACCTATGGCCTCATTTGCACATTGCCCACCAACTGTTGTCGATGTACAATTTCACCTCTTGAATTAATTAAAATGTGTAATTTCACTCTCTGAATTAATTAAAATGTTCGCCAACACTACATTTACACTGTTCTGGTGGAATCTAACAAAAATATTCCGTTGCCTTCAACTCACGTATCCAATGCTCATTGGTTAGATTCCACCGGAACAGTGCAAATGTGGTGTTGGAGAACATTTTAATTAGTTCAGAGGATGAAATTAACATCGATAACGGTTGGAAGGCAATGTGCAAATAAGGTCATAGGTTGGGAGGCTGACTACAATTATCTCTGTTTTAAAATTATTTATATGTGTATATATAAATTGAATGATTGGTAGTATGTGTATATATTTGCAATGTGAAGGGGACAATCTATGACAAATAGCATAATATTAGGAAATGTATTGAAGTGTGAATAATAAGGGTATTTTGGGAATGAATTTTGTGTTTTGGGAATGGGGTTGAAAAATATGTATTGTTTGTTTGTTTAAATTTTGAGAGTTGAAAAATGTATTTGGAATTTGCAACCAAACAAGGCCGATGTATTCCTAGCTTTTTTGGTTTGAAATTTAACAATTTAATGAAAGAACAAAAGCTCCAATTTAAGTTGAAGTTCAGCTCAAACTTCAAAGAAAGCAATTTTGTAAAATCTGATTTTTTTGAGACATCCTGCAGGTTCATAAACCCTGTTGTTGTTGCACCCACTGTTGCAGCAGTGGGTTTAGCATTTTTTAGCTATGGCTTCCCTCAAGCCGGTGCTTGTGTGGAAATTAGCCTTCCAGAAATCTTATTGGTTCTTGTTTTTACCTTGGTAAGCATATTCTAGCTCAAAGTGTGATACAATTTTTGTTTAGCTTATTTGCTACTGGGATATGATATATTTTATCATTAAATTCAGATTCTGTTCTTTGGATAAATGTTTGTAGAAGCTTCTAAAATTGCAAAAGATAAACTTAACCTTTTTTGTTTGCAGTACCTTAGAGGAATATCCGTCTTTGGCAACAAAGTTTTTCGGATCTATGCGGTATGTAAGTACAAGATACATACGTGGTGATTATGTATCCTATTTTATACCACACAAATTTTTTCTCCTTGCCTTGCTTAAAAGAAAATTTGGATTATGAAAATATTTTTCATTCTTCTTTTGAATGCATCTGGAAGCAAAGTTTTGCTCCTTATCTTTGTAACAACTTTCCCCAAATTGGTCATTGCAGGTTCCCCTGAGTGTTGTAATCATATGGGCATATGCATTTTTTCTGACAGCTGGTGGGGCTTATAACTACAAAGGCTGCAGCCCAGACGTACCTAGTTCCAATATCCTCATCGATGCTTGTAGAAAGCATGCATATACCATGAAGCACTGCAGGACAGATGTTTCTGATGCGATGAGAACTGCCGCATGGGTCAGGATACCATACCCTTTACAATGGGGTATTCCTATCTTCCGGTTGCGAACTTCAATCATAATGATTTTTGTGTCACTTGTTGCATCAGTTGACTCGGTTAGTAACCTTCTTCCCAGGTGGAGCAGATATTGAATTCTCATAGTGAAACAGGCTCATTGACTTCTCACAGTGACATAGGTTCTTGTTCACACAGTTCCCGACAGTCGACGGTCGAATTATATTAGGAATAAATTACTTTTGCATCGATCTGCGAACTGAGGGTACTGTTAAAAATCTAAATAAACCATGCTGCCTGAACTTAAAGTTTTTCAATTAAGTAAATCTCAACCTTGCATGAATTTTAATTTATCTAGAAGTTAGAGCCCGAGCCTACTGTTCTTTATTTGTCACATAATAAATGCCAGATAAAAAATGTTGTTTCAAGAATTCGAAAGGTATATGTGATTGCTGTCTGTGATTGCAAGAGCTTGATGATTGCTGCAATTACCATTTGAAAACCATATTTCATGAGTTGACAACATTATTAAGATGATCTTACAGCAGCATGTGTTTGGCATAGAGAATCTGGCCTTGTTAAGTGTCCCTGGATTTTGTTCATTCATGCTCCAGTATGGTCTTTGGAAGGTACAAAACTAAGAAACAAATAACTCTTTTTCCATCCACATATGAATGATACCTTCTGACACAATGACATTGATTCATACCTTTTTAATGTAATTATTTCAGTTGAGTTGAAGAGGTCTTCGATGATCCTTGTTTCTCTGGAAGTCATTAGAAAATCACTTGATGAGAAAGGTGTATTCAGTTACTCTATAGAGGAGTAACAGTGAGAATTACACCTTTCGATTAAGAAGAAGTAGGGGCTTTATCATGCATATTTTTGACCAAGGACTTAATACTCATGTTAACTATGTTTTTTCCCTTGATCTTGTGCATGTGACATGTTTTCTCTTGCCTGCAGGTAAGCAATAATTTTCTCCATGTTCATCCTCTTCCCTTGAAAATAATATTCCCTTGGAGTATAAATTACCCATGTATGTTACTAGGAGTTAACAAATAGTATTGGCTAGCAAATAATAAGTGTCCATTGCCATAAAGTAGATAATTGTTTGTAAGAAAACATTTTGAGATTCCCTAAATATTTATTCAATATACAAGTAAGTGATGACCCTTCAAGAATATCAAGAATAATGAAGCTCACATCATTAATCTTCCATGTGATCATCATGGATGGTCCAAGTTCATGCACTGACACAGTTCCTTGTGGTTGTTGTATTTCTCAAGATTTTCTTGTTTTCAGAATTATGTAGAGCCAAAACTGCATGATGGTTCACAACTGAATGCAAAACCGAATTATGCAGGTTGGGACTTATCACACTGCATCCATGAAAATCCATGCAAAGGCTCCAACCCCTGGCATTGTTAGTAGAGGAATAGGACTAGAAGGTTTTTGCAGTGTATTGGCTGGACTTTGGGGCTCAGGGACTGGGTCAACTACTTTGTTAGAGAACGTGCATACGATTGACATCACTAAGGTTGCAAGCCGAAAGGTTGTGGAGATTGGAGCAGTTTTATTGATTGTCTTCTCGTTTATAGGTATTATATTACTTTAAAAACATTTACACTGGTATTTATCATTTGCTTTGGACGTCTATGTTGGTGGAACCTTAATTACTCTGCTTCTGTGAAGAAAATTGGCTTGTATAGAATTCTGAATCACAAGGCAGCTTCCAATAGTCTTTTGCATTTCATCATCAACATAGCATAGCATAAGAAGAGAAATCTCTTTTTGCAGATGCTGTCTTGGAGTTTGACTCAGTTATTCTCAAACTCATAGAAAATGGTTGCTTTCATCTGGCCTTCTCTTCTCTTCTCTTCAGCGTGCTTGAACTCTCGGGTACAGATAACTGGGATCACTGCATTGTTTTTGTTGGTTGGCTTGAGGAGTTTAAGACAGCTGCTTATTCCATTTCCTTCCCTTCCCACCATTCTTTCTAGGACATATAAGGATTCTTTCTAGGAAATATAATGAATCACACTCATACTGTATTTGAAAAAATCAAAGATCAGTTGCTAAAACTATGTGGAAAAGAAAAACGATATGTGATGTGTAGTTGGCCAGGGGATTCTAAGGAACTTGTTTTTATTCTATAAAATTATTTCATGGGAAAAATTTTAAGATTGCTGCCTCATCTGCATCTTTTTCTGTCTCCACGACTAACTATGGATCAGCAGGCTAGGAGGGATTTAATGCTGTAGACATGTAACTTTGTGACTTTTATGTTGGTAGGCAAAATAGGCGCTATTCTTGCTTCAATACCACAAGCTTTAGCAGCTGCTCTCCTGTGCTTCATGTGGGCTCTGATTGTGGCATTAGGTCTCTCAACACTGCAGTATACTCAAACAGCAAGTTTTAGAAACATAACTATAGTTGGTGTTTCCTTGTTCCTCGGTTTATCCATCCCGGCCTATATTCAGCAGTATCTACCGGAGTCAAGTCTGATTCTACCCAGTTATCTTATTCCCTACTCGGCAGCTTCTGACGGGCCAATCCACACTGGAAGTAAAGAAGTAAGAGATC
>JACGDI010005693.1:29455-157911 GCA_014898725.1 Jacaranda copaia
CCCACCAATGCAATGTGAAGTCCAAAGGATCATAATTATGTTATTCATTCAAGTTTTTCATTTTCATTAAGTAGTTTTTATGGAGTTACCTGGTTGACATAAGGAGAAAAACTTTCTGAAAAGCATCCTTAACCACATCTTATAAAGATGAACATTGTTTGTGGCATCCTACATTGATGGTACCTGATTTTTTCCCACAGTGAAAGGGTTGAGGGTCTTTAGACAATTTTAGTGCGTTCGTATCTAGCGATGAATCTGGTTATCATCATATATAATCATTAGTCCATTCTATGATGCACCTTTTGAATAGGATAATGAAAGTAATTCCCAAGAAAAGTTCAAACATATTTTTCATTTCTTCAAACATTGAGATGCTTCTATGTAACGTGATTTGCTTGACACTAAATATACTCATGATTGCTTGATTCTTCCCAGCTTGATTTTGCAATCAATGGACTTCTGTCTCTGAACATGGTGGTGACACTCTTGATCGCATTCATACTGGACAACACAGCCCCAGGTAGCAGGCAAGAACGAGGAGCTTACATATGGTCAAATGCTGAAGATATAGCAACAGATCCATCTTCTCTTTCAGATTATAACCTCCCAAGTAAGGTTTCTCGTTGCTTTCGTTGGGCAAAATGTTTAGGCATTCAATAACCTATGCAGCAACCATTGGAAATACCATGCTAGGAGACCATCAACTAGGTTACACTGAAAAATATCATCAAGACAACAGTATATATCTGGTAGATTGGCAAATTTCTTCTACAGGTTTCAAATTCTTCTTAGAGAAATTTCAAAATTCTATACTGCTGGAGGGTAGCCCTAGCTTCTTTATTTTGTAAACTAGAACTTGGCTAGTTATATTGCGTTGTAGTAGTACTGGGTGGTTCATATATATAAAGAAATTGGTATTAACACTTCCAAAATTTTGGGGTGACTAGTCATTTGTCCAGTTACATTAGTCTCACACTTAAAGTGTAAAATTAGAGAGTTCAAATCCAGCAGACTCCCAACATTCGTGTGTATAAATAAAAAAAGATGTATCAATTTAAGGGTGTAAATGAATTGAACCAAGCTCGAGCTTAGCAGGCTCAAGCTCTCTAGGCTCGGGCTCAATTCGTTTGCTAATTCACGAGCTTGAGCTCAGGCTCATCTGAGCTTTAGATGACTGAGCTCAAGCTCGGCTCGTTAGAATAGGCTCGGGCTCAAGCTCGGCTCATTAAAACTCGATAAGGCTTAATTCGTCTAGGTTTGGATGAGATTGAATTCGTATGAACTCAAATGTGCTCAAGCCTGTTTAAGCATGAAACAAAATTTATAATAACGACCACCATCTTATTATCATTATTACAATATATATATATATAATAAAAAGTTCGTTTAGTCTTGCGAGCCTGTTGAGTCGAATATTATTGAGCTTAGTTCGGCTTACTTGACTGGCCAACTTAGACTCGGCTCATTTAAATTCGAGTCGAATTCGAGTTTTCATTGAGTCGAGCCCGAATCGTTCGTGAATTGTCTCATCTCATTTACTCCCTAAATATCATTAGCGCACCACTATTCGTACTTTCTTACAATAATAAACGATATAATATGAAACTTCAATAATATATTTTGAAATATCAATGTCAACAACTACTTGTAAATTTGACACAAATATGCATATCCTAGTGAAAGCAAGGGAGTTAGGTTAGAGCGACAAACATTAAAGTATGATTTGGTTGGGGTAATCTATCAAATTATCTTGCTATTTTTAATATGTTTTAAAGAATTCTTCGTAAACGGGAAGAAAATTGAGATTAAAAAAAAAATAGAAACTTTGGAAAGGAAATAGGAAAAAAAAAAATCCCCGTTTCATTTTAAGGGAATCCCCGTTTTAAATGCAAAAATAAATAAGTTGTTCTATAAAAATTCTAATTTCAGCTAGCATAAATTAGTTGTTACTTTTTCGCTACTTCAATCCTACCTTTCAATTTTTCATTATCTTAAGTATTGAAGAATTTTTATTGGTCAAATCTCAATGGCTCTAATTTTGTTTCTGGCCTTCGGCCTAGGACTCAAGTACAATATCCAGATATCCAAACCTCAACCTACCAACCTTCAGAAATTGCTAAATAAACCAACCTCGAAGCCTCTTTATTGAAGACTCAAATTAAGTTCAATTAGCCAAAGCCCAAAATCTATTCAAGAAAATACAACTATTTTTATCAAGAAAACTTAAAAGAAAATACAACTATCTTTCCCCATGGTACGAATGATAGCCCAATGGTGAGTTCTCCTTGTGTGGGCCACAGAAGAAAGCCCACTTCTTACAAAAGCTCTCCGAAAAGGCCCAGACAGAATGGCACATACATTGAAGCTTATGATCTTTGTGTTTTTAATGCAAACGAAGATGGATAATGGAGTTGTTGCACAAAATATGAGCATCAAAGACCATCTTCGACTCGGGCCGTTTTGAGTCCTGTTTGACTAGTGAAAGTCCCATGGGCCTTACTCATTGTGCCTCATTTGAAGCCCGAACTGAATTGAAATGTATTAAAACCAACCAAAAGGGTAAAAGAAAAAATCAATTTAGGAGTTCAAAAATAAAAATTTATACGTATGTATGCCAACGTCCAAAAAAGTAAAGCGAATAAAAAAAGGATCATCAAAATAAATTTAGTTGACAATAATTTTATCAATACATACGTAATACATTCATCCCAAGTGAAAGTATTTTGTGTATAAAAAATAACAAAGTCTCAATATAGTCTACAAACTCTAACTCATCAAAGAGAACGACCTTATGCTTCTTGACCGATCCATATATCACCATCTTTGGACCATCACGCACACCACTTGACGTGTTGTCGAAATCAGTCGAGCAGGTGCCCCGCTTCACTTCTAACAAGGGGCCTCGAACGATGTTTAGTTAGTGATGCCTCCTCTCAACACAATATCAAAATAAATTTATATAATAATAATTTTATCAATACATACGTACTACATCCAACTCAAATTAAAATATATTTCTTTTTACTTTTTTTTCAATATTCACAAACTACTATTTCTTATTTTCATAAATAAATAAATATATATGTATATATTTCTTAAAATTATGTTCTCGACTTCACTAATTTTAAAAATAAAATGGTAAAGATAAAAAAGTACTAATTCTTTTAGCTTTTTTTTTCCCCAAAAATTTATAATAATTTAAAATGAGACATTCAAGTCATGATGTGCCAAACATCAAACCAAACAAATTTTGGGATCAATTGAATCCAACTGCATGTTGAACTTATTAAGGATCAAGAAAATCTTAAAATGCATACTTTTTCACGCGGAGATTGTTATTCTCAGGGTTCACACTTATAAATACTCAATCTCTCATTAATTTATGTCGAAGCTTTTAGAATGAATCAACAAGATTTGCCTGCCATTTTCTAAGCTTAAATTCTCCAATTTAAATACATTTAAGGCACACTGAAACCAGCTACGTTCAGAATTAAACTGCAGAAAATTGGAATCATAAATTATTTCTACCGAGGGGAGGCGAGGCGAGGGGAGGGGGCCTCCGAATGATGGACAAAAAATAAACAATTCGTTCTTGGGTAAAAGAGTGTACCATGCACACATAGGACTGTCATGAACAGCATGAGAGAATCCTGAACACAAATAGTACCATATAGTAATAATTAAGCACAACACATAATCAAAGTTTAAGAATATTAATAATTTATTATGGTAATTGCCAACAATAATTAATGGCAGAGAGAGACAGAAAGCGCACGTGCGCCTCCCCGGAATCATCGAGATTGTCTCGGTCAAAAGATGCCGCGCACGTGCCTTTCCGGTCAAAGGTCAAAAGCCAGTGATTGCATTGCAATTTGCACGAGTACTCTATACTATTTCTTTTAATTAATTAATTTGTTTTTCCAATTTTGTATATATTTAATAAAGATAAAGCTTTTGAAAGATGAGACCCTATGCCTAGGATAAGAACGGTGATGAGGATCGTTCATCTTTTGATCAAATCCATGCCATACAGTTTTATTAATTTTAAACTTCATAAGTAAATAAATAAATATACATATTGGAATTACTAAGTTGGTATTATTGACCATTGTGAATGTGGTTTGCATGTTGCTGCTATATAATAATCAAGGTTAATAAAAAAACAAACAAACAAATAATATCAATTGCTTTTGAGAAAAAAATAACGTGTTGTTAAGAATATTCATTCAGGATTAATTAAATATCAACATACATCGCGTATCTAAAATTTGGAAGATTTAATTATTTTTCGAAGTTCAATAGTATATATAAATTAGTCAATTTTTATACTTTAATTGAATAATAATGGATCTATAATATAGAAAATATTAACATTTGAATAATATTAAAATTATAAAGTCATCGATGTGACAATAAATAAATAAAAGAGAAAATCATTCCACTTTGGTACATCAATAAATTGAGTAATATATGGAATATCAAGCTAAACAATTTTTTTTCTTTTTCTTTTTTCTTTTTTTTGTGTGTGCGGAACTCAAATATGAACATGACAATTTTGAAGTCCTAATACAGGATTGAAATTTTAAAATCTTGAAATTTGATTCAAATTCTATGACCTCTTAATTTTGAAACCTTGAGATTGGATCCGATTTCATAGGAACTTGTGATTTCGAAGTTCTAAAATGAAACGAAACTATAAAATATCATAATTTTGAATTTATTGAATTTAAATTTAAGGATCCGTTAATTTTTTTTTCTTTTTCAGTATTTTACGAGAGATATATAATAAACTTCTTCCAGTTATGAACATATCTCCCCGAATCAACTACAATTTTATTTTTAGGTAGAGCCTAGTTTTGAGCTCAAACATTCTTAGTTTCGAATAGGATTTCATATGGGCATATATTTCTGAAGTCCTACTTTTTAATGTTTAAAAATCTCAACTTGGTTCCAACTTCCATAGCAAAAGAAGAAGAAAAAAATGGATAAATGAAGAGCACCAATTGCTATATATATATGTACGTGTGTATATTATTTTCTTGTATATATACAGCTGATCAGGTTGAAATTATAAATTTTTGGTGCATATTATTAATTTTGATATATTCAACATGTCTGCATGAAGTTACAAATACAAATAATTAACTAAAGGACATTATAATGATATGGGCATCACACTATAATATAGTACTTTTCAATTTTTATAATTTATAAATATCTCAATTCTCCTTAGTTTTGGGATAAATGGGCGTTTTTTTCCCTTCTATACTTTCAACTTTAGTACTTTATTCTTTTATTTAAGGTTTGATTTGATTGTTAAATTTTTTTTTATCAAGATACTTCTTATGCCTTCTAACAATTTGCTCATACAGTATACTACGCCCAACTTGTTAGTCAAACACTTAACCAAATTTGATATCATAAAAAACTTACTATGCACAACATGAATTATCGTGATAAGAAAAAAAAATCAAATTCTTATGCTTCAATTTAAAAGAATTGCATTTCAACTTGAATTACATTGCAAATTTAGGCTACTCATAACAACCCAATCCAAAGACAAATGAGAAGTTAAATGCTCAATAGTGGTGCAATGAATCTTCACATATGAATTTGATCTAATTGTGCTACGCGGCCTGCAATTTGCTTCAATCAACAAAAAGTAAACCTTCATTGTAGCATATGTTAAATATTATTATACGTTTGGTAATAATTTCTAGTAAGCAGGGCACGTGTGGTGTCACATGGCGACATTGAAGCTGGTCAAAAGGATGAAACCGAAATGCGACTTTAATTAAATTTTAATTGGGGTTGGAATCCAAATGAACGCAAAAGGTGCAACTTGGTCCGGCAGCGTCGGCCTTGATACCAAACCCGAGGAGGAGGAGGAGGTGGTGGTGGTGGAGCTGAGGACCACACACGTATACTTGTGACCCGATGCATGGGATTCCACTCCTCTGGATCAGTTCCCTTCTCCTCCAATTTAGGTTTAGCTTACAGCTTTAATAGTTTGTTTAATCAAATAATTATTATTGGGTCCCTGTGTTTCCTGCTAATTATATGTATGGCACAATAGCATGACCGGTCTTATAATTAAGACAAGAGTACTTGAGCACATGTTTTGTACTATTAATTGTTGGTTTATGCTGTTCAAATGGAATGACTTGGGTACAAATTAATGAACATAGTTACCTGAGTAATGAATCACAATTACTGTGGTAATCTTACTGTTTTATTTTTAAAATTTTTAATTGCATATTCACTTTGGATAATATGTTTGAATATAATGTACTGTTATATTTGGGCTAATTAAACATTGTTTTGCAATAACAGAAGATTCTAATTGATGGATGACCTAATATAAAATTATAAAAAATGTTGGGTAAAAAGTCGGATCCAAGATCTATAATATGACAATTAAAATTATTGAAACCCAAAGGCTAATTTGCTTAGAATAATAAGGTGGGATTAGTATTTTTATTTCACTTTATCATTTATTTAGTTGAATTGATAATAAACACTTAAGCTCGCATGAATATTAAAAGCCTATATTTATGTGTATAATTTTTATGACAAATTAACCTCCTACCTCCTATGGATTTATCTATCATGCCAACGAAATCATATCACAATAATAAAAAATCGCACAAATTATAATATGTAAATAACTATGAGATATCTTAAAAATCCAACTAAACTAGCCATTTATATTTTGTTAAAAATATCGTCTTAGTTCTTATTAATTGGTTATTAAATTACTTGAAGTATCCTTAATTTTTAGTGTATAAAATAAATTTGTATATCCTAAATCATCTCACCAAAATATAATTAGTTAGTGACAGATTCATCAATAATTTTTTTTCATTATTCTAAATAATTGATCGAACTTTCCCCACATTGCACAAACTGAATATGACGTATGGAATTAGCGAAGAGTGACAAATGTTGCCTTTGGTTTTTATTTTGATTATTAAATTATCTACTTGACATATTTCTTTTTCAAGGCTACTAATTTAATTTTTCATTTATATATATAAGGCTTCGATCATATTAAACATCACACATTAGATGTGATAAATGGTAAATTCTTTCAATTTGCATTTGGATGATATATCTTTTTCCTGTTTCCGACGTTGCTCTTTCTTTCTGCCCAACTTTATTTTCAAATGTATTGTTTCGTATAATAAATTTAAATAACTAGATTTAAATCAATTAAAAGACCGTTATTATACAAAAACCCAGTAAATACTTTTTAAGGAGATGCAAGTGTGCCGCAACAATTAATGCATTGTAGACTGTTATTGGCGTGGAAAAAAATTGAATTTTAATGAGTGATTGCATATTGTGGTCATTAATTAATGACCACTTAATAATAAATTTATGATTAACTCAAATAGAAATTTAAAAAAATAATAATTGCATTAGTGACTACTTTTATACGATCACTAGTATTTTGAGGATTTGATCGAATTTGGATGAATCAGTGACTGAAGACCAATTCGATTCAAGTATAATTTAAAAATTAAATACTAATTAACTAGATACTGATCGATAAAAATCAATTCAATCAGTAGTGGTTGAACTTGTTGACAACTTATTCACTTTTTTCTTTATTTCTTTTTTTGAAAAAAATAGAAAAAATTAAAAAAAAAACTAAAAATGTAAAAATAAAAGAGGAATTGAGTTTTGAAGATTGATGAGGGTGTAGATACTTCAGGGGTAAATTGGGCTAAAGCCCAATTCGATCGACCAACTAGGAAGTTGATAGAAGTGCTCTGTGATGTAACGGAATCAAGTCTTACAACCAACAACACATGTCAGGCTAGCCGAGGTGCCGTCGTCCAAGTTACTCCAACGCTTAAACTAGTAAATATTGACTACAAGATAGAACAGCAAAGTGAGAGCTTTAAGTAATAATGAGCATACCTTATTGAGGGCTAGGAGTGAGATATTTATAGCCTTCCTGGTGTGGTTGATATGTTCATGACCGTTTGGCAGAAAGGGCTTATTGCACAAAAAGGGCTTTAATTTATGTCCATGATGCTCTTGTTATATAGAAAGGGCTTTTGTCCTTACTTGAGAACCTTTAAGTTTTCTTCTACTTGTGTATTATTCTAGGTGACGTCATCTCCAACTCCCTAGGACAAGGTGGTATGCTGGGGGTGTGCACTAGCCAAACATGGCAGAATAGGTGGTATGGGTGATGGCACGCGCTAGTAATGCGAAATCATGTCACCTGTCAGAGTATTCAATGTGACGAGGACGTGGTCGCGTTTGTTTGACTCCCTTAGTTGAAGAGAGCTTCCATAGTAAGCCACTTGTGCATATTCTACTTGATATAGTAGAAACCTGTTGGATTCAAGCATTTCCAAATAGGGTGCTTAACACGTACTCGATAGGGTTGACCATGTTCCAGTCGACTAGGTGAGATATTGATATCTGCGTGGGGCAAAAAGGCCCAATGGGCTTGAGGTAGGTCGACTATTTGGTCAAGTGCCAATTGGGTTGTGCTTTTTGGACTATCCCATATCAAATATGATAGCTAACTAAAGTTTTTGAAGATGCTATATTGGTGGTTTTTGAAACATGAGTTTATTTTTTTGAAATTCAATATAGTAGTTAAATGTGAATATTTATGTTGAGTTTGTTGGTTTATTTTGTTTAACTTTTCTTAAATTATATTTTATATTTAGTGTGGAAAATTTATTTTAACTTGGACATGAAATATGAAAGAGACAATTAATTGAATTTGTATTAGAAAATTGTATTACATTACTTTTAGTAAAATTATATATTTATAATTATGGAATGATATTCTTTTTAAAAGATCAACTAAAAAGATGAATAAGAATTGAAAATTTTTTAAATGATTTTTTCTTTTATTATTTGATATTTTTAATTTTTTTTGTTAATACCATAATATTATATATTTTATAAATTAAATATAATTATTATGTTATTTTGACATCACACTGTCGGTTTAACCAATTGAACCAATAATCAGTAATATCAACAGTTATTTAACCAATCAGCTTTCGATAAACATTGAATATTATTGGTTTGATCACTAGGTAGTAACTTATTCTTATCTTAGCCGCTAATTTGAATTAGTGATGATTGGACCCCTTTTTTTGGTTGATTAATGTTAGTGATCCCATAAAATGGTCACTAATTAAAGACTAAATTATTTTTTTGATTACTAATCTATCTTTTAGCCATTGATTCAATCACTAAATACAAACCTTTTTTTCAGTTAATGATCAATCATAAATGTAAAACTTTTACTTTTTACATATTTTTATAATATGAAAGCATAAAATTTGTGAAACACTTGTATAAGTAATAAAGTATTATGTTTGTTTAGATAAATATGTAAATATAATTTGATATATACATTTATGTACCTTTTAAGATAATAATATGCATATATATCTAAAAAAATTATAAATATATTTAACTTTATACATAAATATATTATCATTAAAATTTTTTATATTATATTCATAAAATTGATAGTTTACAAGTGTATGTATAGATACAAAAAGAAAGAATATGAGACTTAATTAATGCATATACATATTAATAATTTATACATTATTATGAGTAGATATAATACTAATACATATATGTATATATAATATCATATAATATTAGTGAATGAATGTATTAGTTTATACGTGTACTATTGTGTATAGTATTAGTAGTAATACTATACATATAAGTAAACAATATATATATATATATATGTATTATGAATATGCCCAAGATTTAGATATAACAACATTGTACAATATTAGATCGAAGAAAAGTTTATAAAAATACAAAATCAACAATTGTTAATTTTTGTCAAAGTTTAAAATTCCAAAATAATAGCAACTTACTAAAAAGGATGAATGTTAATTATAATCATTTTTTGATTTGTATATGTCATATATATATATATATATATGTGTGTGTGTGAGTGTGTGTTATATTGTAGAAATTAATAAATGAAAATATATTTAATCTGGCGGCCAACAAGTTATTCTACAAATGATAGGTCAAGTGTTTAAAGTTTAAAAATTTTAGTAATTATTTCATTAGTCACGAATAAAGGTGACATAGTGTAGCTAACATTCTGCTTTTTGCACCGTTTGAAATCAGTGACCATCACTGATTTGCGTTGCTCATCGCTGGCACAGTGCATACTAACTGTATGTATTTTTTTGAGAAATTATATATATATATATATATATATATATTAATGACCGCCAATTGGTCATTTAGTGACTAATGTAATGATTTATGACAAAAAATTTGTAAACTACAAAATGATCACTAAATCAGTCATTAAACTCGTGAATAATCAATTTTTACTTATTCTAGGACAATTTGAATAATCACTTATATATATATTTACTTTTTCAAAATTTGAATTAGAAATACTCATATTTATATGTAGGTTTTTTCATCAGTTCTAATTCCATAAGCCCTATTACTCAGACCCAAAAACTTTATATATACTCGTAATTTGGCACATTCAATGCACGTGTTAAATTTTTATAATGTTTTTCACATATAATAATATTATTTATTTACTTTTTATATAATATAAATTTATTTTAATAATTTTAATATATTTATTTAATTCTTTTCATAATAAGAATTAAAAAAATTATGATTAAATTGTAATTGTAGGCATAAAATAGGTGAGTTATAAATGGTAATTATTATATTACTTTTAGTTATTAGAATTAAAAAAATAAGAAAGAAGTGAGGTTATTTTAGACAAATCATTTGAAAGCACACCAAAAAAAATAATAGATATTTTTATTAATAGTATATATTATCTTGAATGGCAAAAGAAAAATATTGAAACAAGAAATTTACTGTATTTTTAGAGAAATTTTTACGATGTTTATAGAATAGTAATTGGGATTTTTTTAAAAAATTTCATATATATATATATATATAGTTTTTGGATGCAAATTTTTCTATTTCAAATAAAAGACAGATATCGAGCTTATTTTAAAACCAAATTGCACAAATGGTACATATCCCAACAACATACATTTTGTCAAAATATAAGCCATTTTTCGTGATACACAAAAAATTGTTTAAATAATTTCTCTTGAAATAATTATCAACTTCGAATTGTTATTTCACCAGATTTTGATTGGATGGCAAGTAAGAAAAAAAGAAATGGCAAAATGAAGAAAATGCGGTCCAGCCCTCATATTTACTTCTTTTGTAAACGTTAATGATTAAATTTAAAAAAAAAAAAAAACCTAAGGTACACTTAAATGCCGGGAGAAATATTTTTCTTGTTGAATTTAAAAAAATAAACAATATTTTTTATTTTTTTTATAAGTATTATTCCTTTTTCACTAAAATTTAAAGACTAAAATGAGCAAAATTCCAAAAGAGGAAACAGTCAAAGACTGATGATTTTAAATTCGAGAGGCAGAAAAGAGAACAAAGGAAGAATTGGTGAGTCAGAGCAATCAGACGTCCCTTTCACTAAAAACACAACGAGAGGCCACGTCCTTTGAGGATCCATGTGGACCTTCTATTTATCTATTCACTTCTCATTGTACTCGTATGTGTATGTACGTATATGCATGTATAGATATATGTAAGTATATGTATTAACAAAAAATAGATTAAATATATAGGAGCCTTAAAAGTATTAATTGAAATATCCAAATCGACTCAGAGTCACAGGCAATATGGACGTATTCACTAAGCAACGTATTTAATTTGAGAATCAAAAAAGAAAAGAAATACAAAAAATAAAAATCAAAGAGTATTCATATTTATGACATCTTATTATGGTGGTTTAAAATATGTACAATCATAATTAAGAAATTAATGAATAAAATTATTTTCTTTCAATGAACTATAATCATAATTTTTGACCGAATTCTTTATTTAGTACTTTTACGTATTAGGTTATCATAGTATCATAGATCCTCATCGTTGCGTGCCAAATACTTGATCAATTCAATTGTAATAACATAATATTATATACTTATTGCTCATATTTGGTGAGTTTGTCATATCTACATTGAAAATTACATATCAAATATATTTTGATCGACTCTACATACATTAGAAAAATAAAATAAAATAAAATAAAATAAGCAAAGAGCCCCTAATAACAAACGGGTTGCACCGCCATTCCCACAAATGAAGGGACGTATATACTATATAATAAGAGAAATATCTCATGGAAACAATTAACATACAATGTTTTATATATGGGGTTAGATTCCTTGCATGCATCCAAAAGTTTCATTCTCTCACGGGTCACAACCTGTCACCCAACAATTATCTTTTCCACGATATTAATTGGCTATAAATAAGTTATATTGATTTTAAGATATAGTGTATGTTTTATTGATTTAATATAATCTATGTGATAATTAATTGAGAAAGAGTCATCACTATTTTGTTTAGGTTCTTTTTCGACTAATCAATATTATTTCGAAAACTTGATTATTAGTCATTCATGAGAAAATTATTAGATTATGTGTTTGGTGGAACTTCTTGACTAGTTACATGAGCAATATTCCTCAAATTGGGTTGCCATTTTAACTCAATAATATGATAATTTACTCGATTTTAACTTATTTTTCATAAAAAATTAAATTTTTTTTCTTTTTTTCTTTTTTTTTTATGAGTAGTGATCTTATGTTCTTTCATTATATTGTATTGTATTTGATTCTTTTTATATCAATTCAACTATAGATGCATCACACACCTAAAGTATCAATTCCATCACTACAAGTTGAGTATAATTTTTAGAAGTTAATATTTTTTTCTACTCAAACCTGGTAGCACGATTGATAAATGTTTGTATTTAAAATACAAATAGGGTGATTTTAAACCTATATATTGTGTGGAATATTATATAATAATAAAAAATCAAGAACAATTAATATAATTTGATTCAAGATATCCGTCGTATTAAAATTTAACTGTCAATAATAGTTGAATCAGGGAATTAGATCAAGTTAATCCAGCCAAATTTTGAATGAAACAAAATAAGGGTATGTGAATTGTTTGGTGATTTTTTCTATTTACAAAAGAAGAGGAATATAAATATTAGTGTGGAAATGCCCGCCTCAAAACCAGGGTTGCCTCAAAATTTACTCTAAAGCTAGCCCCGATCACCGGCTCACTCTTCTCCTGTTTATTCTCCCATTGGTCTGCCCATCTCAAAAAGTTAAAATTTTGAATTATCGGGTCGCCCTTAGATCCGTCTCCATCAAATGGACTGGGTGTCTTGTAATTTTCATTTCTTTTAGAATAATTCCAAATTTTAATGAAATTTATGCACCTTAATAATTAAAGTAGGTTACCCGTATGCAATATAATAAGTTGATCATACAAAATGTGTGAACTATTTGGGACATATTAAATGTACAAAGCAATAATTCATAAAAAGTGATATTTGCTTTTCTTTTCTTTTCTTTTTCCTTTTTTAATATTCATGCATGTGTATACACTTTGACTCATTCGAATTTGAATTCTGAACCACCAGGACAGTGCCAATAAAACAATAAATCAGTAACATAAAGAATATATTGATATATATATATATATATATATATTGTAATAATGTGGTCCTAATGGAGCTACAATCCATCATTTTGTCTTAATTATAATTAAATGAACTTAGAGTTTCAAGATAATTTACAAGTTGCTTTTATTCCTGTACCTTACCAAGTCCAAGGATTGTAATAGTACAGTGATCTTATCCCATATTGAAGTAGTCGAGAATTTTGAGATAATTTATAACTTATTTTCTTTTTCTAACATTTCAAAGCACCGTTTAAAAGAAAATTTTCAATTAATGTGTGGTGATAAGAAAATACTTTAATACAACTCAACTTCATATTTGACCAAAAATTTGACATCATCAACTAGCCTAGAAGAACCTAACTTAGAAATATTCCTTCAAGAAATATATAGCTATTCTTAATTTATATGCTCAAAATCCTTCTAATTATTAATAATGCGGATTTCATGTTGGGAAAAGTAGGAAAGAACTAAATATCAATCAAGATATGCTCTTTTATGCTCACGAACAAATTTTTTATGATTACATTAACTCTATTCTAAAAGCATTAATATTTATAATTTTTTGTCTGAGACTAACTTCGTAAGAGCGATTCAATCACCAAAACATTTTTTTTTTCTCATGAAGCTAAAATCGTTATTGCACAAATTCATCCAAAGCATGATTAACTCATACATTGCGCAGATAATAAATAATAATTATAAGATTTTATTTTTCTATTGGACTTTATTCCAAATTTCATATCCTGATTCTATAATTCACTAAGGGCTTATTTATTTCACATGATAAGGTATAATAAATATATTTTCAAGTCTTATATTTTGTTTGTTTCATTTCTTTATGGCCCATGTTACGTTTGTAGCTCGATATGGTATCATAGGCCAAGTTGGTTTATGGATCAAGTCAAGATGGTTTGATTCATTTTTCATCATTTTAAATCTAGTATGATAAGAAATAAAAAAATCATTTTTGTTCCTCATATAAAAACCTTAACCTCAACACCCTCGGCCAAATTCTGCAATCATATTTTAAAATTTTAGAACATTTTGGACATTACAAAGTGTAATAACATTGAGTAATTTTGTCAACCAACCATTATACAGTTTTAAGTGTGAGATATCAACAATTTCTAAAATCAAAGCAAACAATAAATTACATAGTATTGGATACTTTTCTAACTTATATATTATTAGCATATGAATTTTGTCTAATCCTATATGCCCAAGCAAATAAGTCCTAAGGACAAGTTTGGTTGAAGGTATAACTAAGGATAAGGAAAATTTATCATGTATAATTCCATATTTGATTTGTGTGTTTATTTACCCATAGATCCGTTGCTTATCATTAGGCTTGTATATCTAATCCTAACTTGTGGTATAACTACAACCCCCCAAACTTATCCCAATTTATTGAAATGGCTCCCACTTGCTATAAAAAGTCTTTCTTGTCCATATATTATTTTGCAAAATTTAGTTGATTCTTGGCCAATTTAGACTCTTAAAACTTGTTCATTAATTATGTCCATGATTGCGAATTAACTGTATAAATTTAAGTGTAATTACTTTTAAGATGAGTTAAGATATACATATATATACTTCAGCTAATAATATATTAATTATTATTATTATTATTATTATTTTGCAAGATTCAAGTTAAACTATATAGTGATTTTTAATTAAATTATTTCATGGATCTACCAAATTAAATTAATTACAAATATAAGTAATTAAAATCACAATTTGTAGAATTGCAAACTAGTCAAGAATAACATGATCATTGTATAGGAATAATTAAATGACAAAAGCTATAATATCTCCAACTAAATAACAATCATATGAGTATATTTACAAATAATCATACAAATAAAAAAATACTATAATAATTAATAATTCAACAATTTATCAAAAGATAAATTCAAAATTCATCCAAAGAGTGACCCCCAATGGCATACAAGAGTCCCACCGAGTGGAACCGGTTGCGCCCTTCAGGTGCGCGTTCGGGGGAACAAATCCAAACCCCCAAATAAGCAAAAAAAGGAATAAATAGTCGTTGTGTGTGAATTTCATTTCATTCCAAAAAGAAAAGACCGCCAGCCCGGATCTTAAGCGAGCTTGCTCCAGACAAATTTTCCTCTGCGCAGAGCAAAAGTCACTGCTCCTATTTTGCTGTTATTTTTATCTTATTCACAGTAGTATTTTTTTATTCTCTCCTTCTTTCAAATTTAACACCCTCTCTCTCTCTCTTTCTCTCTGAGGCCAAAAAAAAAAAAGAAAAGAAAGAAAAAAACACAAAAAAAAAACCCTCGTTTTCCCTCTGGTTTTACGCCGAATGGCAGAGGGAACCGCCTCTTTCTCCCATTATATTCCTCCACCTGCCCCACTCTCTTTATCTCCTTTTCCTTCTCTCTCTACTGTTGCTTAGTTTGTTCACTTGTTGGCTAGCTACAATTTCTTTTTTTTTCTTTCATTACATGAACACGAACCCTCTTGCTTTTTTAACTTGTTAGCTTGTCTGTTTGGTTTGAGTAATTTTCCTGCTTCTTCAACTTTGCATGTGCTTCTAGTCTTCCTCTTGTTCAAGGTACTTGAATAAATATTCAAATCCCTACTCTTTTTTGGGGTTTATGTTGATATTGATTCGAAAATCAAGTCAGTGAGAAAAAGAAAGTTTCTTGTTTTTGACCTCTTATCTTGTTATGATTCCTTAGATGGATTCTACTGCCAATGGTGGATAATGAGGTAAAAATGATTATGATTTTCCTCACTTGGTGTGCTGCTCATGAACAATAATAGTACTTCTTTTGGTTGGAACTAATATTGGGTTATTGTTTTTAGGCCTAAAGTTTGATTCAAGATTGTATTTTTCTGAAGAAGTCTTAGGGCGGTCAAAATTAAATTTGAAGAAATTAAAGCTTTAGAAAAAGAAGAAGAAGAGGGGGATCAAGAAAATGGCACCAGATAACAACTGGCTTTCATTCTCGCTATCATCTATGGAAATGCTGAGCCCTTCTTCCCAGCCTGCCATGCTGCAGTCCTCTTCTGCTGATTCTCACCATTTCTACTCTTTTGCTGATAACTTCTATGCCAATGGTAAAGACACACACACGTGGATATATATGTGTGTGTGTGTGTGTGTGTGTGTGTGTGTGTGTGTGTGTGTGTGTGTGCATATCCTTACAACTTATTGTTCATGGATATAGCTATGTATGGCCATATTATCAGCTCTTTTGGAGCTTTTTGGAGTCTTTGAATAAACTTGTTGAAAAATCTTGCACAAACACCTCCATGTTTCCGTTTGTTTTGCTGAGCAAAACAAGTTTGAAAAAAGTGAGAAAAGACAAGAAAATGCACCCGTGTACTTTCATTTTCTGTTGCTTGATGAAATTTCTCTTCAAGAACCCCTTATATACATACATATATATATATGTATAATCTTTTGCTTAACCCAATCGTATTTTTACAAGCTTCAGCTTTCATTCTGTTATTTCTTGGCATTTTTCCATTCATTATATAACAAAGGTTCCCATTTTCCTTAGTCCTCATCCATTTATTTCAGTTTGAGTTTTATTGATTTCCAGCTCAGATCAACCTCATTTTAATGCCCTTCTTTTATTTATTGTCTCTCTTTTTCTTAGGGTGGCCTAATCAGAAACCTCAAGCCATGTACGCAGAAGCTGAAAATCATGAACTGAAGGAACACAACGCCGCCTCCGTTTTCACCAGCTACATGCAGCCACCGCCGAAGCTCGAAGACTTTTTCGCTGGCGGCGACTCTACTGAGACTCAAGACTCGTCCTTGACTCATATCTACGAGCACCAGCACCAGGCCGGCGGTGGCGTCGCATACTTCAGCAACGCAGAGCATCAAGATCTCAAGACTTTTACTGGGTTTCAAGCTTTTTCTGCGAACTCGGGCTCGGAGGTGGATGACTCGGCGTTTGCGGGCCAGACTCAGTCGCCGGTTGAGTCAGGGAGCGAGTTGGTGGCCTATTCTCAGTGTCCCGTTACTGCTACCACAACTACTAATGCTTTGTCTCTCGGAGTTAATAATAACAGTAATACTTTGTCCGCTGAGAATAACAGTAAGACCGCCATTGTTTCTGTTGACTCCGAGAGTTGCAAGAAAATTGCTGATACTTTTGGTCAAAGAACTTCCATTTACAGAGGGGTCACCAGGTACCATTTTTCATTTACTTTTCTGGATTTACTTCTGTATGCGTGGCTACTGGATGCTATTCAAGAAATTTTGATGTTAAAAAATGTTTTTTTTTCTTTTTTCTTTTTTGATTTTTTCTTAGGTGCAAATTTATTTATCAACTTTTGATGGTGGTCTTAATGCAGACACAGATGGACAGGAAGATACGAAGCGCATCTATGGGATAACAGCTGTAGAAGAGAGGGCCAAGCAAGAAAAGGGCGTCAAGGTACAACTTAGATTATCCTTTTCAAAGCTTTAAAGTAGTACTTTCTAGAGAAATAATCAATTCTTTTTCTCCATGTGAAATGGAGGAAAAAAGAAAAAACAAAATAGAACAAAGGACGTATAACTTGCATTGCATGCATTGATGGACATTAATGGTGTCACAGGCGTGGGAGTGGGGTGGGGGGTTTGGTTCAGGTGGTGGAGTACAGTGGAGGAGAAAGCTTTTTCTCTTGGCTATATGGAAGTAAAGATAGGCCTAGGAGTGTATTTTTCTCTCTTTCAATCAGTCTTTTTAATGATGATTGATTGACTGGAATATGTACAAACTGTACTTTGTTTTTCCTTCAATCTTTCACTGATTTGATCAGATGGGCCGCCATTTTTGTGCATGTTTTCTACAAAATATGACTACTTTTTTATCCTCAATTAATTATTCTTTGGATTTTCATCTTGATCTTCATAAATGGAAACATTTGTCCATGAGTTCTTGAATTTCTGTTCCGCATATTCTGGTTTTATATAGCATCTAATGACTAATGACCCCTCATATCTCAGCTAGACTGAAAACTAGTGGCCTGAAATTCGGAATTTATCAGTTTGCTTTTAACTTTTGCTTTTTTTTTCTTTCAATGGGTTTGACCAACTCACTAGACTCCACATGAAAGTTAAATGAGCTGCCCACCTTATTTCCTGGATTCACATCTTTTTCTCAATATTTTATACTGCATGTTTCAGCTGCACTTTTTAAGTTTACAATATTTCCTCTTTAGAGAAGTTCCAGTTTTGAATCATATCTAGTCTTTATTTATGCTATCCATGGTTTTATTTACTAATGGGATGATCGACTATAGACCATATATTATATTAAGAAATTGGAAGATGGAAAAAATGTGTTTCTTGAAATTTTATTGATTACATTTTTTCACAAGTTACTCTGAAGTTTACTCTTTAATGTCAGAAAAATTTGACTATGTTGCCAAAGTTCATTGGTTATATTATACGATACTGTGCTTATGATCATTGGAAATTCATGCTGACATGGGTGCTTCGTTTCTGAATTTCTGGAAATCAAAGTTTATGAGTGAAAAATAGGAAATAATTAGTACAAGTTTGCACCTAACTACATTGTACTGGATTTTCTTTTACACATCTTTGTATTGGTCAATTCCATTTATCATTGAATTAACCCTTCCTTGATTGGGGGCAGTGTTCTAATGGACTCTACTTTTTTGCATGAATTGGGATCATCTTGCTGAAAATATACTATATTCCTGCAGTGTACTTAGGTAAGTAATGTTGTTCTTCACTTTTGCCCTATGTGTTGTGCATGATAGTTGATATCGATTGTGATTATTCATGTTTAGAACTGTGGAATATGCAGGTGGATATGACAAGGAAGAAAAGGCTGCAAGAGCTTATGATTTGGCTGCTCTGAAGTACTGGGGTCCAACAGCCACCACCAACTTCCCAGTAATGCAAATCCTTCAGACTGTATTTCAGACTTCAAATTTGCATGAATTGTTATCCAGGCGAATAGAATGAACTAATTAAGTCTAACTGGTTATGTTTTCCTTTCAGATCTCCAATTATACCAAAGAACTGGAGGAGATGAAGCATGTTTCCAAACAAGAATTCATAGCCTCACTTAGAAGGTGTGAACACTTGATCCACTCTTAAATTTGTACACCAATGGCTTAAAATAATAGCCATCTCATGAATCTTTTCTTACTTTTCTTTAGGAAAAGTAGTGGTTTCTCAAGGGGAGCATCGATCTATAGGGGTGTGACGAGGTTTGAACTCTTAATCACAACTGTCATCTCCATTTGTTGAAAAACGCCATAATTGACTGTGCTCACTGATCAGTAATGAACTAATGCAGGCATCATCAGCAAGGTCGATGGCAAGCAAGGATTGGTCGTGTTGCTGGGAATAAAGATTTATACCTTGGAACGTTTGGTATATACAATTTTCCCTATACTTGGCTAAATTGAATAAATAGATTGTCTTCTGAAATAAGAAACTGAGCTTAAATAAAAATGGCTTTCTTGGATGGAAAATGAAGCCTTTTTATTTTGTGTAATCAACCAGCAACTGAGGAGGAAGCAGCAGAGGCATATGACATTGCTGCAATTAAGTTCAGAGGAGTAAATGCCGTCACCAACTTTGAGATGAACCGATACGATGTTGAAGCCATTGCTAAAAGCCCTCTCCCTATTGGTGGAACTGCAAAACGCTTGAAACTTGGCCTTGAGTCTGAAGAGAAGCTACCTCTGAGCACAGCCCTTCAAGCTCCGTGCAGCAGCAGCAGCAACAACAGCAGCAACAGCATTAGTTTCTCGGCTATCCAACCGGCTTCCACCATCCCGTGTGGAGTGCCTTTCGACACGATGACTCCATTCTATCATCACAACCTCTTCCACCACCTCCATCCGGGCAACCTCAGCGTCTCTGAAACTTCTGCATCTGTCTCGTCTATGGTAACTCCGATGAATCTGATGCCATCACCACCCGAGTTTTTCATTTGGCCTCACCAATCATATTAACATGACAGCAATGCTAGATATAGCCACATTAGATCTACTAATCATGTTTTAACCCGTAGTTGTTATTCGTGGTGTTTGTTGTAAACTGGTCTTCATCTGACTCGGCTGAGCTTTTAGGATTGGTTCTTTAATGGTGGCACACAAGTTACTGATGATATCAAGGATACAAGGTTTTAGTTTGTAGGCAGAAGAAGCTGGAGTACTGTAAGTAGCTTCTCTTTCTATAGCTTTATTCAGATGTATGCTGAATCGAACGAAACGGGGGCACTCGGTTTGGATTAATTTTCAACAGGTTTTCCATTCCTGGAAGCTGCTCCTGTAAATCAATCAATTTTGCTGAATCAACATAAAAATCATACAAATTTATCCATAATTCTTGAGGTGGCTTTGTTCTTCTATTGTTTTGAGAGGTGACAAGAACTGCAGTATCATGCTCTCATAGTCTTTTTGTTGAATATTTGGTCATCCTTAAGAATATTCACTTATTAGGGGCAAGTTGTTCTGAGAAATTTAAGGAAAATATGGGATTGGACGTTCTTGCTTCTTGGATAAAACTGTATCTTTAGGCATTGCCGCCATAACTCTTAGTGTTACAGAGCTTCGCAGGTGTAAATCATGTAAAAGGTAGTTTTATGCACGCGATGTCATAAATAAGAAAGTAAAGTTCGTAAAAGCAAAATGAAAAGAAACAGTTTTTCATCTTTGATTGAGCTTGTTACCAAATTTTCCATGAACTTACTGTAAAGAGAAGGAGAAATTGATTTCTACCAGAGAAACAGGATGAGTTATGCTTTGCTTTCATCACTTAGGAACCGTGCGAGGTGAAAGTCTCCTGAATGGTTTTGGATGAGAAAAAGAAGCGGTGAATTGGGGTGCACATTTGGTTTAAATCATTGAATCGAAATTTTGATTTTTCATAATAGAAAATCGAAAATTTAATCGAACTATGTTTAATTTGATTTGATTTTTGACGGGTATGAAATTGAACCGGTTCAAGCCCCCTTTCCTCTCTCTTTTCTTGTTTTTCTTTGAGTTCCTAAGAATGGCATCACTCTCCATTAATATGAAAGAAAAAAATTACTATTTATGATAGGGCTCACTAGGAGTGTAAATGAAATGAAACTATTCGTGAACAATTCGGATTTATTTCGATAAAAGCTCGTATTCGGCTCGATTTTTGCAAACTCGAGCCGAGCTCAAGCTCGTCTGTTAAACAAGTTGAGCTAAGCTTAATAATATTCGACTCGAATAGGTCATGAGTCTAAACGAGCTTTTTTATTATATATACATATATATATATATATGTAATTATAATCTAAACCAATATAATAAAATCTGTAAAGATAAGAAAATAATAATAATAATAATAATTCAGTTTTTATTTTTAGAAAAATATAGAACAAAATTATTTAAAAAATTTATAATTATAGATTTTGTTTTGAGTATAAATGAGCTCTAGTTAATTTAAACTTATACGAATTTGAGTTCAAGTTTAACGAATCGAGTTTTTCTATTTCTCTATAATGAGCTTTATCAAGTCAAGTTCGATAAAGCTCGCTGAGCATTTGTTTATTTTAACGAGCTAAGCTTGAGCTTGATTTTTTAAACTCGACCAAGCTTGGCTCGAGTTCGAGCTCGCGAATTAATAAACAAGCCGAGCTTGAACTTACTAGATTTGGGCTCGGTTTGACTCATTTACACCCTTAGGGCTCATAAGAAATTAAATTGTGTTAATTAGGTGGTTATGTTTTTTTTTATGATTTTAATATGTGTTTTGGGATAATGAATGTTGAAAGTGATATTAGAAAATATGAAAGTTGTGCTAAGAAATGTAATGGATCTTTTGGTTATATTTTGGGGAACAGTTAACAATTTGTTTTGGAGAGTTTTGATATATTTATTTATGTTTAAGGGGAAGATATTTTATACTTAGCAATTAAATTTATACTTTTTTATTGAGTTTTTGGGGTGAAAGTGGAATTGAGTGATTTTTTTAATGTTAGAATAATAAAAAAATATATATGATATATATATATATATATAGATATAATAGTTTGTATATATTGAAAATGGGAAAGTTTTGGGAATAATGAATGATAGGACAAGGCATTTGGGGGAAAAAAGTTTTTAGTGTTTTGGAGGAAAAATAAATGTATGTTTGATTATATTTTCCTAAAATAATTTTGTTGTTGAAGAACATAACCAAACATTCCTTGATTCTTTTTGGTATCAAAAAGTGTAATAAAAAGTTTGTTTGATAAAAAATGTTTGGTTTTAGGTAAAACCATTTAAATTGAATTACATTTTTTTTTGTGGGTACGGAAAAGTTTGTTTGATAAAAAAGAGTTTGTGTAATAAAAAATTTGAATTTGATAAATGTTTGGTACCAATATATTTGATAAAACCAATTTTGATATATTTTGTAATAAGATGATAAAATTAATTTCATTTTAAGAAGTAATGACAATATAATTTTATTTTCTCTTCTCTCTTCTCAAAATTTACTTCTTTTTTCTTAATTATTTCACCTTATCAAAAATTTTTGTTTTCATTTGTTTCAAAAATTTTAAAAAATACATTAACATTTATATTATTTTAAAAATTACATTTATTTATTTTAAACTTAAAAAATTTAATAAAAAATATAAAATTTACTAAAACTATTGGCACATAATAAAAACATTCCACACTTATATTAGATGACGTAGACATTGTCAAAAAAAAAAAAAGATGATGTAGATATTTGAATAATAATACTCAAAAAACTAAAATAAAAGGATCAAACCAATTTTTGGTTCGATCGAGTCAATTTTCTTCAATTTTCAATTTGATTTTGGTTAATCGAGTAAAAAAACTCAAACCAAACCAAAAATTAAATTTTTTAAAGATATAAATCCAAAACTTGAACCAAATATACTTCATTCGGTTCAATTCAATTTAGTTTTTTCAGTTTTCAGTTGGTTTGGTCAATTTTGATATTAATTTTTGCACACCCCTAGTGACAAATTCTCGTTTTGGCTTTTTATCACTTAAGATGCTAAATGTATTTAATTTTCAATCAACTATTTTTGTAAGGGAATATTTAATACATATGTTATATATTCATAAAATAAAATAGAAGATGCATAAAATAGGAAATGAAATAGCAGATCTAAATATATCCAAACATTCCTTTTCTTTTTGCTATTTCAAAAGTAACTTTTTAGCTTCAGCTACTCAAATTTTCGATACTCCTATTTATTCTCGTTAAACAAATAGTGTCTTCTTTTGGAAATCCTAGTGATATGGGATAACCCAGTAGGCTTAATAGGCCCAACATTAAACGAGACAGCCTAGGAGGCCCAACTGTGCATCTGTTTGATCGACCGATATCAACCTCACTTGGTAGGGTTTGCAGTTGACTTGTATCGACCTCAAAACCACTCCAAAAGCTCAAATATTCGAGCCTGATCGACATGTATCGACCTCAAGACCCACTCTGGCGTTGACTCGGATCCCTGCCGTGTTTAATAGTTTGACAAGCTTCATTCTCCCTCATTAATGACACGTGATGGCCGGTACTACCGTTGCCACTAACTCTGACAACCCTGTCAACAACTTTGGTAGAGACGCGCCTCTACTGGCATTGTTTATCCAGGAAAATAGGAAGTTTAGTCACCTGGCACAGTACTGGGATTTGGACATAAAATGACCCATAACCCCCTGGCAAAGACAAAGGCTAGTACACCTGATAAGGGTACTTGAGTTAAATCGCACCTACAGAAAACTATAAATACTTCAGGCTCATTTACGCTCAAGGTAAGGCCCCATACACTACAAGCCTTATATTCTCTATATTTTGTTCGATCTCTTTATCTCAATCAGAACTAACTTGAGCATCGGAGTGCTTTAGCCGGGGGCACTTTGATTAGTTTAACGTGTGTTGTGGTAGCAGATCTCAAGCCCCAAGTTATATACAATCCTGAGTACTCGATCTCCCTGTTTGAATTACTAGTAACACAACTCCCATTTTCTCTATACGCAGCTTTCAACAGCATCACCTAGTATGGAACCCAAAGGCATCAAATAGGAAAAGATATTTTGAATCACTCAATTTTGATGAAATATACGATCAACCAACATTTTCCAAATTTGAAAAAAATCAGAAGAAATGCTTTTATTTTTTCTTGAAATTGAGATTTTAACGCATATAGATACAAATGATTGGATGAGAATAAGAGTTCTCAAGAACATGTGGAAGACCTAATTTGATCATATTTGAGAAGCAAAATGGAAAATTTGTTCTTAGAACATGTTTGTTTCTAACACAAACTACGATTTCTAGCAGAAGGGTTGAGAGTTTTGAAGTAATTTATAAATTAGTTTTTCACTAATACTTGTATTGGCTAGTATCTTTTAATCGAGTTTTTCATGATTAGTAAGTATTTGGGTATAATGATATTATATTATATGTGGAAAGCGATGATCATATATTTTTTCTTAAATTTCTTAATTAGAAGATTTCTTATGATATTGAGTCTTTTTCTCAATTAAAAGAGTTGAGAACTTCAAGATAATTAATGAATTTTTTTTTTCAATTTTTTTCGTCGATACCTAGTCTTGTTACAAATTAAAAAATTTGAAAACTTTGAGATAATTTATGAAGTAGTATTATCCTCATTTTCATAAAATTTATCATCACATAAATTGGTGAGGTAATAATTCAGTTGGGCCTTTTATTTTTCCCGTGAATTTGAGTATTTCAGAAAATATATATCAATACCCGAAATTATCTTACGTTCTTTATGTTTGAATCTTGATTTCATGTACTTAAGTTCGAATCATGATTTTGAGTGAGGAAAATTAAGAAATAAATATTTCACTCCTAAATGTTTAAATGTTACTAATTTTGTTGTATTATATTTTTAAATATTTTTTGCCCTAAAGTAAAATCCACCTTTTCATAATCGCCCTAACTAGACAATCAATCATACATTGATTGCAATACCAATAATGATTAAATTTACCAAGACAATATAATGAAACTAGAAAAAAAATTGAAACAATAAGCAGCTAAATTTGTTACAAGTTATTTTAAGGGAGAGGAAATCACTTGTAAGTAGACATGTTTACTAGGAAAACAAATAGTACAAAAAGACAAATTAAACTGATAAATCCTCAACTTATTTAACAACAATAGTTTTCAACCAAACAGGCCCGGATTAAAAGCCCATCCCGCCCAAACCATCGCGGGCCTCCTTCAAACTGGGCTCAATTCTTTGGGCCGACTCAAAAGCATTCTTCGCTTCTTCTCTCAAGCCCTTAATTTCGTAGCACTGGCCCAGCAAGCAAAAAGCTTTACCATTATCCGGGCTCACCCTGACCGCTTCCACCAGGTCCTCGATCGCCGAGTCAACCCGCCTCTTCTTGTTCAGCCCGACCTGCAATTCGGCCCGGTTAAACAGTGCATCTCCCTTTTCTCTCTCAGACAACATCTTCACCGCCGGCGGCGAAAGCGCTAAATCCAACGACTTAAGGGCCGAGGTCTTGTGTCCCATGAGGCTTTGGGCCATGGCCTTGAGAATGTGGGCAGCCGGGTCTCTTGGCTCCAGGGCCGATGCCTTGTCGGCCTCACTGGCGGCGGATTTCGCAAGGTTGAAGGCGGTGGACTTGATTTTGGTGGATCGAGCCCGGGATAGGAACTGGGCTCCCTGGATGAAGTGGCGGTGAGCCTTGTTGTTGAGTCGGGTTTTCGATCGGAGTTTGGTGAAGGCCCGCTTGGGGAGGCTGTGGAGGACGTAGAAGATGCAGAGGGTGAAAATCAGGATGCCCAATTGGACTAGGACATCTCTTTCCATCTCTGGAGATCGGAATTTCACGCGGCACGGCGGAGGGCGGTGGTTCTGAAGCTGATGATGCGTTTGATTAAAATTCTTCCGTCGTTTGACTTTTGAAAAGATGACTGGTACTTAATTCGGGTTTGGCCCATAATCTAAGATCGGGTTGGTTTCATGCTTTCATTTGCTCTCTTTATTTCTTTCTCTTTTTCCTTTTGTTTTGTTCTTTTTAGTGGTTTTGAAATATCTAATTTTAAATTCTCTGTCTTCCTCTCCCTCAAAATAATAATAATAATAATAATAATTCTCTCTCTTCCTGTTTTGTTTATTGAGGTTGGGGATTTTAGGGCTCGTTTGGTTTTATTTTCATTTTCATCTTTTATTTTTAAATTTAAAAAGTTAATTAGTTGAAATGAATTGAAAATGAGTTTTTATTTGGATTGATTATTTAAAAATAATAATTATATTGATTTTAATATGTTGTAACTGTAGAGGGATAAAAATAATAGAGTCTCCAGAGAATAAAGATATATAAGTTATTGGGAGAAAATATATATGTTATTGAAGAATGTGTTTTGAAAATAAAAATTATGTTGAATGAAAATATATAAAAAATAATATGTTTTATTTTGAAAATGATAAAAAATATAAAAGTGAACTTTAAAAATGAAATCAAACGGGCCCTCTAGAGTTTGATTACGGAATAAGCTATAATTATTAAACGAAAATTTGCCACCAATATATATACTTTTGACTTTAGGTGATCAATGTTATGCTCTAACGACAAATTAATAAAATTACTATAAATGCTGAGTATATATGAAACAGATTACTGCACATGATGGTCTGGTGCCATACGTACCGCCATAAATGACTTGAAGAGATATATCATATAACTAATAACTCTTATTATTTAGGTAAATTCTCCAAGTAAGTGTATTTGTGAAAAATAGACCTAATAGCATTTAATTCTTTATAACTGATTTTCAAAGAGATCCTTAAATTTAAATTCGAATCATATAATTGAGACTGATTGATGGTGCCAAGAATAATCTACTTAATCACCAATTGAAAAATAAGAACCGTAATCTGATGTATTTTTCTTGTCAATCATCTTTTATAATTTCATATAAAGCCTTTTATATGACTAGAAATCTCATTAAATGGGATTATAACCACCCATTAAGCCACTAACTGCCCACATACATCAGAGTTGATAATATAATGCCACGTGTAATCCATGCTCCTTATCTTCTGGTTGCACGTTGAGTTGCTAAAACAATAACAAATTTAAGCTCTGCTATCTTCTGAGAGCGGCCCAGCCATCTTGTAATCTCATCCCGGATACTTCCTTCTGAGTTCAGTTTGGTCATCTCACGTCTTCATCTTAGTTACTTCCTTCTGAGTTCAGCTCGGCTTTGTCCATTGGGGGTGAGCTCGGCTTGAACGGATTTTCAATTGCAACCTTCATGAGTACTTTAGCTTGGGCTGGAGATACACATGCATCAATTGAAATACTCGTTTTGAAAATTTTGCTAACATTTTCTATTTAGAGTACGAATCAGAAGTTGTATTAATTACTATTCATAATTAGAATTTTTCTTTTAAGAAATTTTAAAACAAGTAAAAATTTCATTTTTTATTCAATTTCAAGAAGTTATCAATAAGTACAATCCTTCTTGTATGCCTCATGAGACCTAGGGGTGTCAATCTGGTGGGTAAGGTGGGTTCGAGTTGAGTTGAGACATGAGTATAATATGAAAATGCTAAATTTGAACTCAACCTAATCAACGTGATGCTAAATTCAATAGGTTCAATCCTAACTTAACTCACAACAAATCGAGTTAGGTTATAACTAGATAAGCTTGACCCAACCTAATAAACCCAACTCAACCCAATCTATACATTTCATTTTTTATATTTACAAATTCTAATGTGCATATTTTAAACTTACATTAAAACTAATATTCAAATTCAAATTTTCAATTAATATCCATCAACAATTAGACCTAATTAGTATTCAAATTAATATTAAAATTAATCAATTAAGCACTATCAACATCAAATAATAAAGAGCTCAAGTAACTTAGATAGAGGAGTGATGGTGGTGTTGGGTGGCAGTGACGGTTGTAGCAATAGCGATTGCAAACTGGTATTGGTAGTGGTGGCTAAACTTTTGTTTAGAGAAAGAGAATAGATTCTCTTTTTGGTCAAAAATTTAATCTGTTCGCATAATTAGATTTGAATTTGAATATTGAGCTTCTAACAATGTTGGTACATTCGATACCATGCTAAATTTTGGAGTATAAAATAAATAGAGCATTCATTTATTTTTTTATATGTTATTACAATCTTTAATACATTTATTTAATTTTTATGATGAGTAACAAAAAAAAATAAATAGAAGGAAAATGAAAAAAATAGCAAACAATTAGAGAAAAAAGTATAAGAGAAGAGAAAAGAAAATTAACTTAATAAATATGAAGCTTAAAAAATAATAATGAAGGCATTATATTATAGGTAGGCATGGCAATGGGTTCAGATAGATCGGGTCCCCACCCCAGACCCGCCCCCTAATGAAGTGGGTTAGGAGTCAAATAAATAGGTTTTGGGGTGAATTACGGGTCCTAATTTCATGGATCTAGCCAGGTCTGGGGCGAGTTAAGGGTTTAAGTAAACTTGCCCTGCATAATAAATATATAATATATTATATGTACTTAAAATACTAAAAAATAGGATATATAATGGGATAATAATAGTATCTATATATATTTCATCAATAAATAATATTTTTGCACTCATTCAATCATCATAAAAATAATGGAGAATATACTAAAATCAATTAATGTGGATATTATATTTTAAATTTTAAAAAATAGTGTTAGAAACTTATTGTATATTGATTCTGATTTTTTATACATGTATACATATTTTTTGTGTATATTTATTTTAATTAATTTTGAGAACATGAGTTATAAATTTATATATTTTATTGAAAAAAAAAAGAAAAATAGGTTTAGCGGGTTAGACCCGCCGGCTTAGAAGTTTAAACTAAAGTAGGTTGGGGCGGGCCGGGTTTAAAATAGAGGGTGAGGTAGGTTTCGGGCTCAAAAAAAGATTGGTGGGGTAGGTTTCGGATCCTGGCAAACCCGCTCCATATTTGCCCCGTTGCCATTCCTAATTATCAAAAATTAAAAACATATGAAAGAAGATTAAGTGTTTTATATATAGTATATATTATCTCAATTATTTTTAGGGGGGTTGGGTTGGGTCGGATTGATTGGGTTATTGGATCACCCACTTATTGTTTTCAGATAAAGTGGGTTGACCCAAACCCAAACTTATTTGATCCGAATCCAGAAACATCAAACCTAAAGTTGATTTTTTTTTTTAGGTGGGTCATAATCAGGTTGTTAGGTTGGGTTTTTGACATTGTTTGAGGCCCTCTTCTTGGTCTTGAAAAGTTTCCATTTGATGTAGATATAAATTTTGTCATGATGTACTTAGTTTGGTATTGGACTGTTTTTATAAGTTTGAAGGGCATACAATTAATTTATAATGGACTAAGTTGGTTTCATTTGAGTTAAGCTAATAGCTTAAATAGGTTTTATTAAGGGGATCTTATTTAAAAATATCTAATCCAATATTCATTTTGGGATTCATTCTCCACCAAATCAATTAAATTCAACTGCTAGGGAGTTGTATGTACAATAAAGAACTTTATATCATGTCCATTTTGAGAGCATGACTCTAACAGAACTATATTTCCAACTGGAGAAAAAATGGTGTGAAATTTGCCCTTAATTCCTCGCAGTCTAATACCTTGCTCCCTATAAAAAAATGTACGCGACTTTGAATATTGATGAGAATGTGTCCAACATGATTCGCTTGCATTTGTGTTTAAAGATGACCTTAGTTGACATGATGGTTGTTCGAAAAAGTGAACCTAGTGGACGGGTAAATACTTATATGAGTAGGTAAATGCTTTATATCGTTATTTTCGTATTGCATTTATTGTTTATATCTTATGTAATTTAGTATGTAGGTCTTGTATGTTAAATACTAGATTTGTTTGTTTCAGTACTTGTGCTCTTCTATGTTGAATACTGGATATGTGTGTTTTGGTACTTAGGCCTTTTATGTCAAATACTAAATTTGTTCATTTCAATACTTTGTTCATCTATGCTGAATATTGACTTTTATGATTATCTAGTGCTTGCTCTTTTATGTAAAATACTTGATTTGTTCTTTTTAATACTTAGCTTTTCTATGTAAAATATTGCAATTGTTTTTTGTTCACTGTTTAGTTCTTTCTGCATTAAATATTAGATTCAGTCATTTTAGTACTTGTTTTCTCTATGTTAAGTACTCAAATTGTTTATTTCAACACTTAGTTTTTCTATGTTAAATATTGATATTGTTTATTTGAGTATTTAGTTATCTTATTGTTGAATACTGAAATTGCATAGTTGAGTAAGTACACACAAATCTTGCAATACTTTATTGATAATTATTATGTATTTGATGATGTTATTTCTTTGCAATGAACAACCATTTAGAAATGAAATAGAGAAGGACATTCCCTCCACAAGTGAGTCACAATATGATTTAACATTACAAATAAATTCAGTTGATGCTTGAAGTCATTGCATCCATGGTGAAGGGCAAATGTTGTAGGATACTGAAGAGTTTAAAATTAAACTTAAAAACTATATTGTTGCTACTAGAAGGTCCTTCACATATAAGCAATTTAAAGTGATAATAACTGCAAATGAAGAATATATGCCTCAAGGCATGAAGCTAACAAATCTTTGATATTCGAAAATGTAGGACATTTTAGAGTTGATTCTACTTCGGTTGCTAATGTAGTGAAAGAAAAATTGAGAGGAAAGCCTTTTTACCGACCTATCAACTTGTTGAAAGATATTCATAGAAAATTTGATATAGAAATTCTACACCATAACGCACGGATGGGTAAGGAAATAGCTATGTATGATATTCATGGGTGGACAAGGGATTCTTTGAAAAATCAAGGTGGTATTGTAGGGCTATGAAGGAAAAATTTTTGAAAGTATTGCGCATTATGAGGTTGACTTGGTGACCTTAAAATTTCAGCAATTATTTATCTGTTTCATAGCTTATTTGGTTGGCTTTCTCAGTAGATGCAAATTACTGATTTTCTTAGAAGGCACTCACATTAAGAATAAATATAAAGGATGCTTATTTAGTGCTGTCACTAAGTATTCAAATGATGATCTATTCACATTAACATATGTAGTTGTTGATGCTGAAAATAATATTAATTGGGAGTGATTCTACTTGAAGTTGGGGAGCATTTTAGATTCTCACTATTGCATAGGATTCAGAAGGTTCACTTTTTTTTCGAGCTAATTTTTTTTAACTTCCCTGTGTTATTCGAAATAGGTGGTTTACCCCCCATGAAAAAAGAGAGGATGAAACGCTCCCTTATATTTTTAAAATTTGGATCACTAGCCCATTCTATTTATTAGAGTTGAATTTTATATTAAAAGGACAAAAATATTCTCATATATCTATATAATTACTTTATATCCTTATATTTGTTTTTCTTTTATTTAATCTAAATTAAATAATTTTATATTTATAAAGTACATAAGATATTTATATAAATTAAATGCTATCTAATATTTATAAAATTATATGTACATATGTATATATTTATAAAATATAACATACTTATATAAATTAAATACTATTTAATATTTATACAACTATATATACATACACATATATATAAAATTATCAAAACTAAATAATTTAATATATATAAAATGCATAACATATTTATGTATATTAAATAATAATAATTATTTATAAAATTATATATACACACACATATATAAAATTATATACATATAAAAAATTATATAAATACATATATGTATATAAAATTATTTATAACATATCTATATATGTAATATATTTTTTATTTTGTTTAATCTAAAATTAAATAATGTTTTTATTAAATATACAACATACTTATATAAATTAAATACTATTAAATTATCAAAACTAAATAATTTTATATTTATAAAATATATAATGTATTTACATAAATCAAATACTATATAATATTTATAAAAAAATATATACATGCATATATATAAAATCACATATAGATAAAATTATATATATGCATGTATGCATATTTATTTATTCATAACATATTTGTATAAATTAAACACTATTTATTATTTATAAAATTATATATACATACATATATATAAAATTATATACATATAAAAAATTATATAAATACATATATGTATGTAAAATTATTTATAACATATATATAATTATCAAAACTAAATAATTTCGTATTTGTAAAATATTTAACATATTTATATAAATGAAATTACTATATAATAATTATAAAAAATTATATGCATGCATATATATATATATAAAATCATATATGCATATATAAAATTATGCGTATAATTATTTATAATATATTTATATTCATACATATATATAATATTTATATATAACTTTCCCCTTCCCCATCCCCACCTCTTGTCCCAAATCAGCTGCCATGGCAGCCTGCAGCCAAGGTTTTTAATTTTTTTTTTCTTTTTTCTTTTTAAATACCAAGATTGCCGAATTTGGCCGGCCAGATCTAGTTGGCATGGTTGCCCCCACCCTTCCTCCCCCCGCAACCGGCTACTATGGCAGTCTCAAGCCAAGCTTTTTTTTTTTTTAATACACAACATCATCGGGGGCTACGGCTGCCAGATCCGACCAGATCGGCCGGCTTGATTTGGTCGATGAGGCTGCCATGGCACCCTCCTATTCATATATATAGATCTATTATTATATTATATGACTAAAATCTTTTTGTCTCCCTGTGTTATTCGAAATAGGTGGATTATCCCTCAATAAAAAAAGGGTGAAACGCCTTCTTAAAGGTATAATAGCCATTTTACATATAAAAAATCACAATTACTCTCATTTTTGGGCGCGGGTACTTCACTTATGGTCTTAGGGGGGTTTTCACCTATTTTTAAAAATATAAGGGGGTATTTTAATCTTTTTTTTTTCACATGGGGGTAAACCACCAAAACAATTTTTTCGAGGGGGCTAAAAACACATTTCCCCCCTTTTTTTCTCTGATTAACATATTGGACTTCTTAAAACTATCCGTATAATATTTTCTTATAGCTATTTATGCATATTGTTTGGGACACTTGATGGACAACTTTAAAAAGCAAGTAAGATTTTTTTATATTTTATTGAAAACTAAGTTATAATCTAAATTAATGTTCAAGTATAGTTCAAAAACCTAATGATCATATATAAATTTAACTCCAAGTAATGAGAAAATACCCCCTCTACAACAAGAAACATAGAGCATTTGTTTTCATGAAAGTTGCATATACTTCAATAAGACAAGAATATACTTTGGCATATGAACAGCATAATGGAGTTCATGCCTCTTCCTAGAGACTTCATCATGAAGTTAGAGCCTTAATGTTGGACAAATTCTTTATTTGCTAGTAATAGATGGGGAGCAATAAACTACAATCAAGTGAAAGGTTGAAATAATTAGGTTAAATCGGCACGATTTATGCCATTGCAGCTATAGTCAATCATATACACAAACAAATGATGCATGATCGAAAAGAAAAATCTAATAAACTCATTGGAGTATTATGTTCGAAGTAGGAGAAGAAACTAGTCATAAATTATGTGGACTCTTATACACTAAAAGTGTAGAAATCTAGTAGTTGAAACTCTGAGGTTAGTGATCATGATAAATCCTATGTTGTGGATTTGCACAACTAGAGTTGTTCATGTCGGGCATGGCAAGTTGATAGAATGCCTTGTAAGCAAGCTTGTGCATGTATTGAGTCAAGTCACTTTTGATTTATGACTTTACAGACCAATATTGCCTTGGTCAGATGTATTAACAAGCCAAAAAACTTGTATTTTATCCTATACCTACTTTTGACTTGAACACATTTCAAACAGATGAAGAACCAACCATTGATGCACCTGATCTGAGAACTTAGTAAAGTCATAGAAAGACATAGAGATTTTCTACTCTAATCGATGTCTGGGCAATTAGGTATAGACGGGGTGGTAGAACCAAGCATAACCATTGTACATGCAAAGAAGCTGTGGCTAGCTAGATTAACTTAACTTCATTAGCGTATTGGCTTACTATTATGTTGTATATGTATGCTTGTTATACCTTCTTGTCATTTCTATGAAACTAATATCTTTTTTATTTATTATTAATTAGCAGGAAGATGGTGCATGGAGGGGATACAATTAATAAAAGAAGAACTGCACATTGTTGAAAAATTAATGACAATTGTTATTTTTGGCTTTTTGAAAGATACATTAGATTTTGATAATTTTAACATGATGAGGTTGAAAGTCGTTTATAGTGAATTAGGTTATGTTTGGACTAATTCAACCAGGGAGATCGAATGGTTCAATAACAATCTTTCTCGAAGTTTGAAATCTATAACAACAGCAAATATCAAACTAGCTGAGGTGCCCCCAATGAAGGCACTCTGATGCTCAAGTTAGTTTTGGTTGAAATAAAGAAATTGATCAAAAGATTAGGAGCGTATAGTGTATTTGACATTACTTAGAGAGTGGCTGACAGTTAGATATTTATAGCCTTACCTTAGTGGATGATATGTTTGAGATGCTCCTATCACGTGTAGAGGGCTCTTATCTATGCCTATGTGTTACTGGTTATTTTTGATCTAAACACTATTCCACGTGGCATCATCTCCTAGTTTCCAGGATGAACAGTACTCTGGGTAGGTATTTCCCTACCAAAGTTGGTGGCAGAGATTGTACCAGGTGGCACGTGCCATAAATGCAGAGGCATACTGCTTGTAAGAACATTAAATGCAACAAGGATACGAGTTAACGTCGAAGTGAGCATTTTGATTGACAATCATCGAATAGATAAGGAGGTCAACCAAAGGGATGGTTGAATGGATGAAGTGGCTTAAAGCCTCCTATTAAATGTGATCAAGGGCTATTCGCTCAACTAGATAATTGTGGTTGAGTGATTCTGGCCCAACTGGCCCCAGGAGCGATGTTGGGCTGTGCATATTAAGTGGGCCTAGGGGCCTTCTTTGAGGTCGAAATTTATTGGATTGGGCCTATTGGGCTATCACATATCATGACTATTATGTAGTAATATTTGTTGATGTTTTGTTGGAACATTTGGTATTGCATCTAGTGTAATATATCAACATTTTTAGATACTATATCAAATTTCTCGTATACTTTAAATTCAGATAAAAATAATGTTTTGTGTTAATAATGATACTGAATATTCCAAAAAAGGTACCTAGTTTATGTACTTATGTACTTTAGAACTTTGTTTATGTACTGAAATCACATTGGTTATGTACTTATAATGAGGGTTTTTGTAGTTGCTTTTTCAAAGGCCAAATTTAACTTCAATTCAATGTGTGGAACAACCTATAAGTGCAAGTTCGTGTTGGAATGTTTGGCACTGTATCTAGTGTTATATATCAAAATTTTTAGATATTATATCAAATTTCTCAGATACCTTAAATACAAATAAAAATACTATCTTTTGTTAACAATGATACTGGATATACCAAAAAAATTACCATGTTTAGGTACTCATATACTTCAGAACTATGTTTATATATTGAAATCTCATTGGTTATGTACTTATAATAAGGGGTTTTGTACTTGCTTTTTCAAAGGCCGAGTTTAACTTCAATTTGATGTGTGGAACAATCAATAAGTGATAGTACGTGTTGGAATAGTTTGTATTTCATCTAGTGTAATATATATCAAGATTTTTAGATATTATATCAAATTTCTCAAATACCTTTAATGCAGATAAAAATATCATTTTATGTTAAAAATGATACTAGATATCCCAAAACAAGTGCCCTGTTTAGGTACTTATATACTTCAAAATTGCATTTATATATTGAAATCGCATTGGTTATGTATGTATAATGAGGGGTTTTGTACTTGATTTTCCAAAGGTAGAGTTTATCTTCAATTCGATGCATGGAATAATGCATAAGTGAAAGTACGTGTTGGAATGCTTGGTATTGCATCTAGCGTAATATATCAAGTCTTTTGGATATTATATCAAATTTCTCAAATATCTTAAATACAGATAAAAAATACCATTTTCTGTTAATAATAATGTTGGATATCCTAAAAAAAGTACCTAGTTTAGGCACTTATGTACTAAATTGTATTGGTTATACACTTATATTGAGGGGTTTTGTACTTGCTTTTTCAAAGGTCGATTTTAACCTCAATTTGATGCGTGGAAGAAATGATCATGATAGCATGTGTTGGAATGTTTGTGAACATCAACACCTACATCCAACGATTTGTACTCTCAATCCTTCTGACACCTCCCTCCAAAACCACCAAACCTATCATGACTATATAAAGCTTAGGCTAATACTTCATGGTCTTATGATCATGCAATGGCCAGATTAAGCTGAATGGAAAATGATCCCTTATGCGCCAAGAATGATACTGGAAAATCTAAAAAATGTTACCCAGTTTCAGTATTTATATATTTCATGAATGTGTTTATGTATTGAATTTGGCATTATTGTGTACTTATTTTTAGGGGTTCTATACTTGCTTTTTCAAAGATCGATTTTAATCTTGTTTTGATGCGTTGAGCAATACATTGGTGACCATAATGTGATAAATTCATGATTTATTAAGAAATGGTCATGGTTGTATGCATTAGAATGTTTGGGAACATAAATATCAACATCTAACTACTTTTGCTTTCATACATACTAGTATAAACCACATACTAGTATAAACCATTGATGCGTTAGCCAAATGAATCATTCTGACACCCCCCTTCAAAACTAACAAACCTAGAATTACTATATAAGTCTTGGGACTAATATTTCATGGTTTTATGATCATGCAATGGCTAGATTAGGCCAAATGAAAAATGGCCCCTTATGCACTGAGAATGATATCAAAAAACCTAAAAAAAATACCCTTTTTCAGCATTTATGTACTTCACGACTATGTTTATGTATTGAATTTGACAATGTTGTATACTTACTTTGAGGGTTTCTGTACTTTCTTTTTCAAAGGGCGATTTTAACCTCATTTTGATGAATCAAACAACACTTTGGTGACACTAATGCGACAAAGTCATGATTTATTGAAAAAATGGTCATGGTAGTATGTGTTGGAATTTTTGGAAACACAAAAGTCCACACCCGACCATTTGTGCTTTCATTCATACTAGTATAAACCACTAATGCGTTAGCCAAATGAATCCTTCCAACATCCCCTTCCAAAACCATCAAACCTATCATAACTATACGAGTGTTAGAACTAATACTTCATGGTCTTATGATCATACAATGACTAGATGAAGCCGAATGAAAAATGATCCCTTATGCTGAGAATGATATTGGAAAACCTAAAAAAAGTACCCAATTTTGGCATTTATATACTTCGTGATTGTGTTTATGTATTGAATTTGATAATGTTGTGTGCTTACTTTTAGGGTTTCCTTACTTGCTTTTTCAAAGGCTGATTTTAACCTAATTTCGATGCGTTGAACAACATATTAGTGATCCTAATACGATAAAGTCATTATTTAAGAAATGATTGTGGTAGTACATTTAGAATGTTTGGGAACACAAACATCTACATCCAGTTGCTTGTGCTTTCATTCGTACTAATATAAACTATTGACGCGCTGGCTAAATGAATCCTTCCAACACCTCCTTTAAAACTATTGAACCTATCATATGACTATATGAATCTTGGGATTGATAATTTATGGTCTTATGATCATGCAATTGCTAGATTTAGCTGAATGGAAAATGATTCCTTATGCTTTGATAATGATACAGGAAAACCTGAAAATAGTACCTAGTTTCGGCATTTATGTGCTTTGTGATTTTATGTATTGAATTTGATAATGTTGTGTGCTTACTTTCAGAGGTTCTGTACTTGTTTTTCTAAAGGCCGATTTTAACCTCATTTTGGTCAAACAACACATTGGTGACCGTAATCAATAAATTGATGATATATTGAAGAAATGGTCATAATAATGTATGTTGGAATGTTTGGGAACACAAACACCCACATCTAACAACTTATGCTCTCATTCGTACTAGTATATACCACTGATGTGAAGGCCAGATGAATCTTTCTGATACTCTCCTTTAAAACCATTGAACCTATATGACTATATAAGTTTTGGGACTAATACTTCATGGTCTTATGATCATGCAATTGCCAGATTAGGCCAAACGAAAAATGATCCCTTATCTATTGAGAATGATACTGGAAATTCGAAAAAAAGTACCTAATTTCGACATTTATGTACTTCATGATTGTACTTATGTATTGAATTTGATGATGTTGTGTATTTATTTTCAAGGGTTCAGTACTTAAAACTTTGCATTTTTGTACTAAATTCTCATTGTTCTATGTATCTTTTATGTTTTCTAATTCTTCCTTTTTTACTTATTTTTCATTCTACATGCTGCCATTTTTAAGAATTAAGTACTATTTAGCTTAATATGGATGCCATATACATCTTTAAATGTACTGCAGATGAACCAACATGTAACAAGAGCATGTAACATGTAATATTTCCTATATAAATGAAAGACCGAATTCACCATAATATCCTTTAACAAAACTAACTTCGTCAAAATAATAACCATCCGAAATCGCACATCTAACCATGTGTTGTTCTCATCCATACTACAACTGATACAAATAGTTAGACAAATAGTACTTTATATTTGGTCAAGTATGCTGACAATACAAAGAGCAATACTACATTACTAGAGATTAGTACCAAAACTTTGTATTTAAGTACTGAATCTAGTTTGGAAACCGTAACCTAGCTGCTTGTCATCATAACCGCTTGCCCTTAGCAACTAAACTATCCTTTTCTTTCTTGTTCTTGATAACCTTAACCTTACCAATAAGAATCCTCTTGTATATTGTATCAGAATGCAGCAAGCTACCACATATCGTACTAGAATGCAGCAAGCCATGCTTATGCTTAGAATCTTGGCAGCTATATGTACCTTATATACATCAATGGAACATAAGTTTGCATAGTCCCAAAATTGTTTTTCATTCCTTACATGACATTCATCCCAAAGACAGCAATAAACTCCACAATCCACATCGCCTACTTGTTGGCAACATTAACCATATTAGATGTAACCTTTTCTAGCATTATATCCCACTAAATGCTTATGGTGTCCTATTATAAACTAACCCTGCAAAGTGTAATTATAACATCATTTATGATTTTAAAAAAAAATTATTTACATGAATACTCTTAGAAGACAACAAACTTATGAACTCTTACTATCGCTTTTGACATTGGGGACCAGATATAGTTCATTTGTGTAGACTTCTTTGTGGATGCATCAAAAAGCAAGAGGAACCAATAGAACTTATAAGCAATTGGAAAAATAATAAACTGGTACCTGGTTAGCACATCCAAATTGAGTTACTCAAGCATCTTTCATGGACTTACATTCATTTTCTCAAGAAACATTGGATATTATTGTAGTTTTATTTTATGTTTCTTGTTCAACATCTCTAACTAATTCAATATTGCAGCTACCAATTGTATTGGTATTAGTACTTATTTTACCATGTAGAGTGCTGAATGTTTTAGCAATTATTTACATGAATATTGGTAAACATACACCACATTCCATGTCTAGAAGATACATTGAAAGAATAGCTACACAGTATCTTCAAATAACAATCAATGAGATCACTTCTAAGCTCCTTTCCAAATTTCAGATCACATAAAAAATCTCCTCTGATAAAGTGTTCAGGTCTGTTCCAAAAAATGACACTATAAAACAAGTTAAGATTATTAGTTAAGAGAACTTTAAAATTTTTAATAAAAGGGATAATGAGTGGAAAATTATTATTACTCCAAACTAAATTGAGATAAAAACAAATCAATAATGCTTCGTTGTATGTTAAGAATGTTATTGCACCCTTTATAATCTTTTCTCGATTGACATTCACTTAGATGAGTTCCAAACTTTCAACACTAACATTGCCATAGACAACAATAGCATCCTACAAGATATGTATAATTTGCATTAAAAAAATAGGAGGCAATATTCTTTTTCAATAATTTTAGTATTCAAAAACCAATTTAAAATATTTTTTGTTCATAATTTTGGTACTTTTACAAAGAGATGAAGTATTACACACTTCTCAGTATTAGTCTTATCCTTTTCAGTATCTTGAGCCACTTTTTCAGTATCATTAGTCTCTTTAGCTATACTTTGGCTCACCTTTGCAGCCTTTCTCTTTGAGGCCTTTCTACCTCTGCTATAGCCTCTACGAACGCAAACTTTGATCCTCTTCAATGGTGTGGATGGGTGGTGGTGTGATAAAAGTCTTTGCCTTTTCTCCTTTTCCGCCTATCATCTCTTGTTCTCACACCTCGGATAATAGAAGAGGTATGATCATGCCTTTTTTTTGCTTTTTTCTTCATGTGGAATGTCATTTTCCACCTCCTACCCCTACTTCACTATCACCATCATGACCATTATGACCATCATTACCACCACTTGGAGTCTTACACTCATTAATAACAGCCTCTAGATGTGGTTTCTCATAATTGTCTTCTGCACTAGCAGCATCAGCATCATTGTCCTCATCTTCATTCTTCTTCTCCTCATTTGTTTCATTTACTATACTCTCCAAAATTGCAATTCTGTGCTTCAACAGTTCCACTTCTTCATTTTTCTACTTCAAGTGAGTTTCAAATCTTAAAATATCATAGCTTGACATTGAAGGAACTTGTACAAAGAACACAAAATTATTAATATAATAACAAAATAAACTTTAAGTAGTAATCATGTGCATCTAAATAATTACTTGTGTTGAAGCGACAAGTCTTTCCTCTTGGGGAAAGGAATAGATAGGCACAATCTATTACAATAGTAATTCACACGTTTCTTTCAAATGTCAAACTCATAGGGAACCATTCTAAACATAAACAATAAACTTTTACCTTTTCTCTTTTAATGTGCTTAAAAAATTTCTCTACATCAACCACATTCTTTGGGATGTCACTGTCAGCCCACTGAAAGAACTAAGTGCATGCATGCACGCAATAATTTAGGCTTCCCCAAAGAAGGAATGCGCTCATGCACCTGTCTCCATCATTGATGAAATAAAAATTTATTGTTATTTATAGCAAATGACAATAATTTTATAATTTAAAAATTCGAAGACACTCACCAAAAGACCAATAGTACAACCATTAAAGTGTTTCTTCCTCTACACTTTCTCTGTATCACTATTTTTGTATTCGTATCTATTTAACTTTTTGAATATTTGAATATAGGTACAGATTTGATGGATATTTAAAAATAATATTTGAATTTGTATTCGTTGGTGATGATGCATGGATCTATCGCCACATGGCAACCTCCCCCCGAGGTATTGTCCCTCCTACGTCCAATTGACCATTCGGTACATGCCGTCCGAGTCGAGTGGGGGGTTTTATCCCAAAAAGGCACCTCTTGATGAGAGGTGGCGGGCCATTCGATACGTGTCGTCCAGACTCGCTTGGGCCTATTAGCTCAGGGAGAGGTGTTGTCCTGCTTTTAGCAGGTTTTGTCCCGAAGGTGCCTTGATGGGAGGAGAGGGTCCAGCCGCTTATATGCTAGTCAAGACCCTCTTCTCAATCCAATGTGGAACAAATGCCATACATATCATCAGCCCCCCAGATGAGGGATTGACAGGCCATTCGCTACATGGCGTCCGGACCTGCATGGGCCACAAATGATGATGCATGGATCTGTCGCCACATGTCAACCTCCCCCCCCGAAGGCGCCTCAATGGGAGGAGAGGATCCAGCCGCTTATATGCTGGTCAAGATCCTCCTCTTAATCCAATGTGGGACAAATGCCATACATATCAGTTGGATATCGACTGAATTCGTATATATTCGTATTTAGTTATAATTATTCAGATTTATTTATATTTTATTAAATTTATCCGTATTCAAATTATTTTTTTATATTCATATTTGATGATAATTATTTAGATATCTATTTATAAATATCCAAATTTATAAATCTATGAATCTACAACAAATACGTATTTTAAGCAATAGAAGAAACTATATAATTTCATTAAAAAGAAAACAATCAAACAAATAGCATAATTTTTAATTAATAATTGATTTTATAATTGATTATTAGTACTTAATAATAATAATAATGGCATTGGAGTATATTAATTATAAAGTCAACCAACAATAATTCTGCTGATTAATTTTATTCTTTAATTTTTTTTCTTTATATTACAATAATTTTTTAAATTTATTTTTTTTTCTCCTCAATTCTTCAATTATAATTTATATGTATATATAATGATTATGAGATTTTTAATAAAAAATATAAATAATATATTATTTAATAAATATATATTCGAAGCGAATATTAAACGGATCGGATAAACCTTTTTATCATATCCGTATTCACTTATAATTGAATATGCACTAATCGAATACTGATAATATCCGCTTTAAATGAATGCAGATAAATTTTATATAAACGGATACGAATGTGAACGGTAAACGAATTTTTGAATATCCATTTATAGCTCTAATCCTCCATTCAACATCAATAGCAGTACTTTCAAGGTGGTAGCTTAGTTGGAAAAAGCCCCTTACTTCTACAAGGAGGTCATAGGTTCGAATTCACTTGCGATAGTAGTTCGTAAATTAGTCACCACTGTGGCCAGGGGCATCAGCTGATTAGCGCTTCAGTGGGTCTATAGTGATGGACTCGCTTTGTAGGTAATAACTGGACATTCCACAGTAATAGGAGACTCCTATCATTATGCCCAATGAGGATTGCTGTGCTGGTTGCCCTTTTTTTGCCTTTTTTTAATCACAAAAAGGAAAAAAAAAGGAAAAAAAATCCATAGCAATCCAGGACTTCAAAAGAACTCACAACATGTGTTGGAATTCCATGGACAACCAAATGCGATCAAATTTCTCTCTACAGGTAACATGCCAGCAATTTCTTATGTTTCAACATATGATAGTCATCTAAGCTCAAAATCCTGTGATTTATCAAAAATTTTCATTAATCCATTACACACTCTGGTCCAGAAAACAATTGTCCCATAATCAACCAGCCAAAAACAGCAAAAAGATAAGGAATAATTACTACTACTCTTTGGTATATTCTCTACTTTCGAATTTATAGTACCACTTCTTTTCTCTCCTACCCTTTTAATTTCAGGGAAGCAACAACACTTAGAAAAGAAAAACAACGAAAATAATGCATTAATTCACTAAATCGAAATAATGAGAAGTTTAACCCATCATCTTCAGAGCAGCACACAGTGCAGGACCCGAATGCATGTACAGCAGGTCTACAGCAGCTGAGTTCATAGCATTGTTATTCCCACTGGAGAAACTTCTCCCATTTTTTATAGACAAAAGATTAATTACTCCATAACTAGTTCCATATGGCGATTCAAGTCCTTTAGGTATGTAGTAGAAGTGTAGTCCTCCAAGTCACAAGCATCCCAAAGCAGTGCTCTCATGCCCATTGACTTTTGCTTTATGTCTACTCCTTCATTCTCACCTCTTAACAGCTGAACAACCTGCACAACAAACATGTGTTTGAGGATTTTTGATGGATTTCTCTTACACAGAACGTTAAGAAGATAGGTATTTTCTAGTACCCGGTTCATGTTGGGACGCATGTTGGGCAAGTGATGTATGCATATTGACGCTGTAAACATGGCACGCTTCATTTCTATAACATTGTAATCTTCTCCTAACTGAGGATCTACTATTTGTTTGATGTTGTTCTGCTCCAGAAGTGGTTTTGCCTATAATCATTGGTGCAGATTAAACATTAGAACTCCACAGGCTGTCTCCTTTCCTCTTCATGACTTATTGTATAGTTAGACGGCAAAGATACTAGAAAGGGGAAGCAAATTACATACTTGGCCTTTTGAGTTAGTTCAACAAGATAATTTTGAGGCTGAAATATATATATATAACAAAAAAAAACATGAAGATGATTCATTACATTATGAAGACTACATGCACTTTATATTCCAATCCCTTATCAAATCATGGCTATCAAATGTTGTGAATAAACTGGCAAGATTTGGCACTGTGCAAAAGAAAAAGACAGGTAAAAAGATCTGTCCTGGAGAGCAGATGAAATCATACCCACATCACAAGGCTTTGTCTACAAGAATCAACTGCTCGACGACCTGTTATGAGCTCAAGCAATAGGACTCCAAAAGCAAACACATCAGTTTTCTCATTAACAATTCCATGCATGAAATACTCTGGAGCCATGTACCTGATTTGGGTATCAATATACATAGGAACAAATTCAGAGGCTCAAATGAAATGAAAGCTAACTGCTAAAGTCAAGTGGAACTGCAGGATGCTATTACCCAAAAGTGCCTTCAATTGGAGAAACAACGTGATGAGGCCATTTTTCTGGCAGCCATTTTGCAAGTCCAAAATCAGATATCTGCATAATATACAACAGATAGAAAGCTTCATCCAATCCCTATAAGAGACAATACTCTTTAAAAACGAGTTGATGTTCCTATTCTACTTAAGAGAACATGGGAAAAGAACCTGAGCTTCGTAATCTTCAGAAAGTAATATGTTTGAGGCTGTTATGTCTCTGTGAATTATACGTTTTTGACAGTCGCGATGCAGGTACTGCAATCCCTCAGCAACTCCCATAGCCACCTTATACCGTATCTTCCATTCCATACTCTCTCCGGAACCTGAAATACCAAATGGATCTTCATTAGTGAAGGAACCCCACAATCTAACAATGGAGTATCATTCTGTTCTTTTTCCTTTCACTCTTGGCAGCAAAGTATATTTGAATAGCATGATCAGTTTTGGTCTTTAGCTCCAAATATAGAATTGTCTAATTCTTTTTTTCTTGTCCTGTAATACTGTGATGTTCTTTCCTGAGACTTAAAAAGTTCAGTTCTGATTTTTTGAAGTTGAATATGTTTGATTAACACATTTTTTTTAGTTTTGTCCTTTTAAGTCAAAAGGTTTACTCAAGAATTTTATAAGATAATTCAGAGATAAATGTAGCAGAAATGCAGGTAAAAACATTACCATGTAATACAGTGGCGAGGCTTCCATGTGATAAAAACTGGAGAACAAGGTGCAAACCACTGTCGGCACTGAAGCCAATTAACTTAGCGGTATTTAGATGATCAATGTGAGCAATGATCCCAAGCTCAGACAAGAAGTCACCAACTCTATCCTCGTCGTTCTTTTGTTCCTTTATTATCTTCTTCACAGCTACGACTTGACCATCCGGTAAGAACCCTTTGTAAACTTCAGCATGTCCCCCTTTGCCTATCAACCTATCTGTTCAAATTTTGGGCCAAGTCTTTAATCAAACAGTTAGCAGACAAAACCACAAATAGCTGGAAACTTTCTTTGTCTGTACAAACATGGCCAAAAATGTCATTTAATTAGACTGGACAACAAATACAACATTGTTGTTGCCTGAAACAGTATTCTTATTCAGTAGGACTCCACTACAAGAGTTAGTTTTTAAGTTCTATAATGTTGACAGGCAATCAATTAATTCAACGTCTAGAGCAGTCAAGTGGACATGGTTATAAAATCCCCCAACTACTCAAACTTGACCTAATAAATTTCAACTTGAGGTTTGATAGCTCCCCAAGAAGTATTAGATTGAGTTAAGACTGCTCAGTTCTTGAGTTTCTTTTAAAATCTCATTATCGTATCCCTTAATTGGCCACCAGGAGCTATGTCAAAAGGGGTTGGTATATAGGCTTGACTTATGTAAAAAACTTCAAAAATACTGTAAATGTACCTGCATATATAAAATACAATACAGGAGGTGGAGAAGAGCAAGGCTAGTGGGAAAGGGATCAAGAATGGTGCAAGTTATCAGGGCAAAGAAAGCAACTGTTCTATGCTGACTTCAGGCAGCAGCACCTCTTGATGGAGTTAGTCAAACTCACACTTAAGGATTGAGGACCCACTCTTGAGCCCTTTTCAGAGTACACCTAACTTTAAATAAGTTTATTATTTAGCAAGAATTACTAGTTTTACAAGTTTTAGTATAAAATAACTTAAAATGGAAAAAAATATAATAACAAAATTACACATAAAATTCTTGGATGGATTGAGCGCAACACAACTGATCAATCCAACGCTATTGAATCAAGGGAATAGATGATAAAAAGAATGGGCCTCTATAATCTAATAAGCTGAATTGGTCTCTCAGAGAAAACAACTATTACTTGTTTTTTCGAACAAGGACACCTACTTCATGAAGTTGTGCACTTAATCAAACAAGATATGATTTACTTTTGGATACTGTAAGAAAAATGTTTCAAACTCAAAATTAAACTATCATACACTCATTGATTTAATCATATATCCACCCAACATGATGTCCCTACCATTATTACTTCTGTTTAATAACTGTGCAATGTCCAAAATTAACTCAGTCAAAAAGTTAATGCTGGCCAACGGAGAAGTCCGTTTCACTTGTAGAAAGCCCTTTGACTGCAAAGTGGGGTGGTTGATAACTTGAGATACCAACTTTATTGAGCTTAGCATGACAAGCTAGCATGCGACCCCATGATAACTCACACTTGCCAGATGACATGTCAGTCCGATACAATAGGCTGAAAAAATGGCATCTTTTATGATAATTATTGTACAATGGCCAAGTTCTGGGACAGCAGTATCAGATGATGTAAAAAATATTCAATTGAGCTGACAACAAAATTATGCATCTTTCCCTATAGAACTAGGAAATCATCTATAGAAAGGGGATGCATAACAACCTTTTGAATGTGACTATATGAGTTGTAATTACTGTCTAAAAGTAATCTTGTTCTTATATCCCCCGTTAACACCATTAATAGGTTAGTCACACCGAAACCTTTCACAATAGAAGTAACTTGCTCACAAATTTCTACTATAAGAACACTTGAAATCTTATAGAAAATGAAAAATCAATCAAGATAAACTACCAACTTATAATGTACCCTAGAGTTGGCTACATGGCCAAAATACACTGAATTTGAGACCAGACTGAGTTTCAAACAAGTTGAATATTCTTTACTTTCACCGTGAAACATCACGAAAACAATAAAAATCATCCTAATGCAAAAAACAAAAAAGACAAATTACCCACAAAAAAAAGTTGTCATGGCAAAAAGCTACTTAAATGAAAAAGAAAAAGATTATTCAACTTTACCAGGGCTAAAATTATCAGTAGCTTGCTTAAGCTCCTCATAACTGAAGTTCCTCCAAGATGGCTTAGGCACTACAAAATCTCCACAATCAACAGTGTCCTCTGTGCTATGATTCCTCCCCAGTTTTCTCCTGAAAGCCTTCTTCGACAGGTCGTACCCGTATCCACCCAACAAAGGAATAGTCGAAAATCTCATCACAGACCTTCTCTTTATCTGACCAAACAATTTCTTCCAATGCACAGTCCCGTAACTCATCTCCCACGCCGCGGCCCCTCTTTCCATTGCCGATTTCTGGCTCCCGAAACTGCTGCTCCTATCGATGTTGCTCAAGATGCTGCTGTGATCCGAATCCGAACCCGATGTCGGTATCTCCAAAACACCCCTCGGAGACGATTCATCGTCAGTCTCTGTTTCTTTGTTTCTGATTTCTCTCTCTGGGATTTCGTGATTCTGCTTTGCAACATCTCCTGAAACCGTTTTCCCTTCATTCTTATGTGTTTCTGCACCAGTTTCACCTCCTTTATTATAAAATACTTATGATTTGCATGGAAACTTAAGACTATATACACAAAACAGATTACATATTTAAAACAACAAATGCATATATACATGTATATATATACTGGTAACACAAGCTCACCTTCCATGATAATGATAAAAGGGATAATGGGTTGGTCCCGACTCAATCAAAAAGCACCCAAAAAAATTCAGAAAAATTCTAATCGAAAGCTTTCACGATTTTACTTTTGAGCAATTCCCATTTCATTTCTCTCCAGCTCTGCTAAGAACAGAGGAGAGAGAAAGAGAGAAGGAAAAGAAGAATTGGTATGTCTTCTGAAGGTTGATATTGCTGCGGGAGAGAGAGAGAGAGAGAGAGAGAGGGGGCGGGGGGGCGGGGGGGAACGAGCTTAATTTGTGGTGAAGGAAATAAACGCTGTATTTATACACCGCTCTTTATTTTAATTCTACTTCTAATTAGTACTATATTCATAATAATCAATCTAATTTGGATGTGAACAGAGTTATAGATGATGTAATCTTAGCCGTCCATGGTTTGGTTCGCGATTCTTGGCGCAACTACCGCTTGTACAGAGGTCTAACGAACCTAACTGACGGATGGGATTTTGGTTTATCTTCAGGGTGTTTTAGTAATTCCAATGGAATTTCATTTTTATTTTTTCCCCCATTTTCTTAAGTATAATAAAACAGGGAAAACAAAAGTTTATTTATCAAATTTCGAGCAATGTTCTATTTTTCTTCTACCTAACTTTCTTTGTCAAATTTCGAGTAAGATTCTATTTTTCTTCTACTTAATTATTGATAATGATGATGATAATGGGCTTTTATGATTTCGCCATGTATCAAGATAAATTTATTATTTTTAAAATTTGAATCACATTTTTTATCCATAATTTGATTTTATTTATATTTGAGTGAATCTTAAGTAAGATTATATTCATTATCATATAGGATTCTTCTAGTGTACAAAAATTTATATGAGTTCTTTTTCGTGCTAGAGTTTGCGATACACAAAATATCTTCTTCAGAAAAACTCTAGCCTAATTATTTTAATTTATTTTATTTTTTTTGAATATCATCAAAGACTCGATATATTTAAAGTATGCAATATGTGATATTTTGATAGCAATTCATTGAGGTAAGTTAGATGTATTTATTACTCATTCACAATGCGATTATAAATACATTTAATTCAATATACATAGTTTGATTGATATTTTACATGTGTATAAGTATGTTGGTTCATTATATGTTTATGTCTAATAATTGTTAATCATGTGAATTCATAAGTTGTTTTTTTAACAAGATATGATTATTAACATTAGGGTAAATTTTTGGCTACATTTATGTGTAATACACAAAATTGTTTTACCAAAATGTAATCAAACATACAAAAATTTTCCTTCCATAATGTCAAATTAAAATTCCCAAAATATCCTCTTCTATCTTTTATTATCCCCAAAACTTCCTCATTTTTCAATATATACATACATATATTATGTGTGTAATACATATTTTATTAATTTGATTACTATAGTAGAATTTATCTTTTCTTAAAATATAAATAATATCAAAATTTTTCAAAATAATTTTCTTATTATTCTCAAACTATAAGTAAACATATGTCACATTCCCCAACCCTACCTTCAGAACTCATTCTCGCAGAACATATAATATGTATCCAAACATTACCTTTCTCTACAAGACGGTTGGAGAAAATGATTGAATGTGTAATTGAGATCTTCATGGCCTTTTATGGTCAAATTTAAAAATAAAAATATCACAAGATGCACACTTGATGTTGTTTAAAGATTACGACATGAAACCATGAATCTATCTCACTTGAGGTATCATTCAATCTTTTGAGCCACAAATGTGGGGAGCAGCATCTATTCTCTTTTATGTGCCGTGCGTGCATGGCAATATTCGCACTTTTTGGAAGTGCAAAACTTTATTAATAGGAATATGTTTACAATAATTATTATGTAGTTTTTATATGGGGAGTATAAATTTAATTTTGTACTACTTCACTTAAAAATTTTAAGTGTAGTTATAATTTAATTTAAATATTTAAGGGTGGAATGACTATAGTGTTCATGCACCATAAGAGTTGTTATTACCGTTCCTTTCCTAGTTTTTACACAAACACAAAGGTTTGGATTATTTAAAAGGATTAGCTCGATTCCATATTTTGAATCCCAATTCGGAATTGATTTTCCACCATTTTAAAGGAAGGTTAAATCTCGAATCATGACAAAAACTACTTCAAAAAAAAAAAAAAAAGGCTAAATTAGATATTCAAGTAGGTAATGAAGTGACAATCATTTTCCAACATTTATACTCAAAATTTGAAATATTTGGAGTAGTGCGAACAAATATCTTTTCTATTTTGTGATTGAATCTATGCCAAAAATATTTTGAAGTTGCAAAAAATGGTTGATAATCGATGAAAAAGCATTTAAAATTTGAGTAAATTTACACACTTAATTCATAATAGGAAGCCACAATAAGCACTGCTACCAATTCGTTAATTAATATTTTTGAGAGAGAGATTAATATTTTTTTTGTTTACACATGCATATTAAAAATTTATTAAAATTCAAACATCAAATTTCAAATTTTACATGTATAAGTGTGGGAATGATATCAATGAATCAATTTATCACTAACAAGGAAGAGATAATTGAATAATTTGGGTTAACTTTATAGATCTAAGCATCACGTTTAGAATATCGAAGGTTGGAAGCCACCCCCAAGGAATATTATTACCCGACGAATGTTGGTGTCGGAAAGATGATGAAAAAAGTTAAAATAGCCTCAGAACCTCGCAAGTGTTTTGTCGAAAGCAACTTTGTCCCCCTCCTCCTTTTTCGGTTTTCGGCCTCATGAACTATGGAATTAGGACCGGGTGCTAATCCAATCTTCAGCCCCCAAATAAGGAGTTTAACTAAGAGTTAGAGACCTACTTTGTTTTGTTTTTTTTCAGATCATTATAAATGTTGAATTTTTATTATTTTAATAAATTAATAGTATTTAATTTTTAAATCAAACAAATCAAAATATAAACTATAAATAATATACATAAAGTATATAATGCGCCTATTTCGAGCCGAACACAAAACCTCTCATGTAATAAGGGGAATCAAATTATTTTTTAAAGAATAATTGATAATGGTTAAGTAGTTTTTCTTTTTCTTCTCCTCTCTTCAGTTTTACTTTCTTGTTTAACTTTTTTTCCTTCATTCACCACAACCTTTTATGTATTTAAAAAACTCAAACAAAAATATATCAAAATTATTATAAAAATTATAATGCTCCTACAAAATTTTATCACATGCGTAGAATATGACAAATTACTAGATCTAATAATAGTTAATTATTAACTGTCAATTAATAACCGCAACATTAAATTTGTCGCTTGGCTCAAAAAAAAGAAGAAAAAGATAATCTCTATTCCTTAAATATGCACGGAATGATCCCATGATTTCTTCGGATTAATTTATTAAAAATGTTCATATTTTTTGCCATTAACTTAGAAAGATTGAATTATTAACACTATCAAAAAGAAATAGGACATGCACTATTTTGAGTCTATTATATACTATGATTGTTCTGTCCCATCATATATAATTACAGGTACTTTGACATGAATCAAATAAATTTCAAATTCAATAATATTACTTTGAAATGATAATATTACCGTGTTTAAATGTGTGATTCATTAAATGAAAGACGCTAACCACATAATTAGAAATGCCGCAAGTTTTGTACTTATTTGAGTAAAAGCAATTGTATTTCGAATACGAGGAGGGCACTTTCCTTCTTTGAAGTTTCATGCATTTAATTTTAATTACAAAGCACGCCAAAAAATACCTGCCGTAATTTGAAACTAGCCTATTCACACATTACTGGACTTTTTCTACTTGTATATTCATTTTCATTTATTAAAAGAATTTCGAAAAAGCAATATAGGAATAGTCCTCTACACCACTTGGGATAACCAAATCCTCATTAAATACATCAAAGCTTTGCACATATTTTGCTGTATTCACTTGGGGGCTGTTCGGTTTTATTTTCATTTCTAATTTCCATTTCCATTATTTTTAAAATTTGAAAAGCTAGTTAGTGGAAATGAGTTGAAAATGAATTTGGATTTGGATGAATTGTTGGAAAAGTAAAGTTACGATTATGTTGGTTTTAACAGATTGTACGTGGAAAGAGATTAAAATAATGGAATACAGAGATAAGATATATATAGGTTATTGAAAATTGTGTTTTGAAAATAAAAATGACGTTGGGTGAAAATATATAAAAAGTGATGTATTTCATTTTTGGAATAATAGAAAATGTAAAGATGGAGTGTGGAAATGAAAACAAACAGCCTCTAAGTAATACATTATTTTGCTCTAAAAAAAATTAAATCATTCTCTAGGGGAATTTTTTATAAGAGAAATAATCGAACTACATTATTTAGTATCAAATGTTTATGATTTTTTTTTTCAAGTGGTGGATTTCAAATCATGCTCGTGCACCTTTGTTGAGCTTATCACTACAAAATTAGAGTATTAATTGCAGCTAATTTATAATTGATGTTGAAACTTTGTCATTTTAGCTATAAAATTAACTTAGTCAAATCCAAAGTAAATGTCTTTGTAGTTAACTCTCATTATGATCAATTCGTAATTGATAATTATTCCTATATATATATATATATATATTAATTTTTCTATAGATATATGAATAGCTAGCTAACTTTTTATACTTCGAACTTAGAAGATTACGGATTGATGGGTAACAATCATTTTTGCTTGTAACTTTAAAAAAATTACATTTAATACGAATTCTATAGCTATAATTTATAAATATAGTTACGGACTTAATTTTTGTAACAATTTTTTGATATATAGTAGATACCTAATTTCAAAATTTATGAAAAAATATTAAAATATAAAATAAAATTGGTACCCGTACATCTAATAGAATTTGAGCCAAAAATTATATACTCAAAAAGTATGAGGACTCCCTCACCGTTGTGGTAAAATTTGGACGTCGTTGGCCAAACCAAGTGATTTATCAAGTATTGAAAGTGAAATATCTACTTACTCTCAAATCAATTTGATTACCACTTGTTATTTACTCAGTGAATCTTGCAATGCAGTGGCCTCAAGTTCAACCAATTCAACTTGACAAGTATAACAATGGTGTCACTAATAATAAATTATTAGTTAATTAAATTTTTAATCAGTCAAAGATCACATTCTTAGCACAAATGAGAGTCATTAGGGGACATGCATAATATTCATGGTTTAGTGGGTGAACTAAACCAGCTCCTTCGAATACTAATTTATAAAAGGGCCCACTAGAAAACAAGCATATGCAACCACAAAATGCTTAATCCACCAACCTCACCAATGTCAGTTCAGTTAGAGAAGTATGTTTAACTGAATTCTCAATAAGTGTTTGTAGTCAAACATGGAGGGAAAAAAAGCAGTTAAGAGTTCCATAAATTGGGTACAAATCTGTTAAATTTCCCATGCTCTAACTACTACTTTTGACTAATTTGGGTCCAAATGGATTTAGATTTTTTGGTACATGGAAATATGTATAAGTTAGACATTTTAGTACACACATTAGATATTAATGTTAACTTCATCTATAACTAAATATTTGCTCTTAGTATTATTGATCAATCTTCTTAATTGCTTTTCATTACAACAATTGATGAGTTTGAATAGCATTAGAAAAACATATACGTAATAAGTTAGCAAGCATATAGGTCAAGAACGGAGGTAGACATTTTTAATGTAAGGGGACTATTAAATTTATAAGAAAAATAAGGAGTAGCTTTATTATTTTTACGGGGCCACAATTTTAAACTTTAATAAAATTATATATAATATAGTCTTTCATTTTTCCCCCCCTAAAAGCCTCCTTATCAATTTTTCTCCCTTCACACTCTCTAACCATGGAAGCCAATCTTAAGAAAACACACACACACACACAAGAATAATATGGGATTCAAAAAAGAGATAGGATCTCAATTGCATACCAATGAAATAAGGTACAATGCTTAATAGAACAATTAAGGGCCCCTAATTGTACCTTTTGTCTAAGCCAAATCCACGGTTAATGGACCTCTAAAACTAAAAGATTGTGCAGCACTTGAAAAGTTGCCAATAGGATTTGGTGCTCCAAATTCAAAGGTGGGCCACCAAACCCTAGAATGGAGGATTATAAAAAGGTGGATCTGATGCATTTGTACTATAAAGTATTAAGAAGATAACAATTTTTGGGGTTGGTTAAAGATTGTGCCTAAAAGGATCAAACATGGTTTAGTTGTTTGGACCGATCATCCTCCATTAACTTAGGACAATAAAAATATAGGTTTCTAAAAATGACATCAATCTGCACTAGGATTTATGCTACAATTAAAATTGGGGGATTTTTCCAAATATTGGGAAAATTGCAAAATTGAGGGTGAATTTCCTTGCACCCACAAAACGGCCAATTATACATTGTCAATGGCATAAGATCAACTAATATTTGCGAATTATGTGCTGAATTTAATGTAACAAGAGGTTCTTTTTCCTTTATTTTCTTAATGCATTTTTTGCAATTTCGACAAAATACTTAAAGATCTAAATTTTCTGCTTAATGCAAATGTTGAAATTTATATGTGAGATGTTTGGATTCGAATCCTACCATATTCTTCATATGCATGGTTGTATACTAAGAAAAATGATTTTATTAATTTTCATATTCAACATGAGATTGTGGTACCAATTGTTGTGGAAATTCCACTTAGAAGGCAATTCCAATGATAGGGTATCAAGGATCGTGTCAATTTAATTTGGAGAGATCAAAAAAAGACTTCGACTTAAGTGAGAGGTGAGATTAAAAAAATTATGAAAGATAAAAAAATATATATATTTTTTGATATGTGGTTTTACACTAAGATGGGGTAGATACAAAAATATAAGAGGATTTTTGGGTGAGCTTATAAATTCCTCCAAACAACTTATAAGATATTTAAAAGCTTATAAATTGATAAAAAGTATTTGGTAATCTTTTTTTAAAAAAGAGTTTATAAAATCCTAAAATAACATGTTAAAAAAAATAAGGAGATTCTAACTTATTTTTAAGGTCTTAACAAGATCTTTCATTTTTAACCATTTTAATTACAAAATTACCATTATTAATATCTTGTAAGCTCCAAGATCTTATTTTATCCAAACACTTCAACAACTTATTTTAAAAATAAGATCTAACATCTTATAAGCTCCAAAAACATCTTGTAAAATATAGAAGTATATAGAATGTTTAAAATAAACTTGGCCAAATACCCGCTAAGTGAGATGACTAGCATCAAATGGATCTCTGATCTACAATACCAAAAATTACTAAAAACATTGGGTGAATATGTAACATTATTCAATGGTCAAATTGTATGAAGAATAAGAAAATAGCTAAAATAATTCTAAATCATTTCACCAAATAATATTATAAAATAAAGTATTTATAAGAGTGGAGTGGAGTGGAGCTATATTGCAAGAGTGCCTTATTAGTATAATTCCTCGATAATTAAGAATACCTCAGCAGTGTTGTCCTACTATTTGAATGCTATAAAAAAATTGAAAATTTCATTGTGCCCTTGGGAGATACCACGAGATACATCAATTTTCAGCTGAGCTACTCTTAAAAATGGTTTTGAAGTCGCCATAGCATTTCCATACCAGATTTTGCAACAAATCGCGGTGTATACCAAGTTGTGCAACTTTGATCTGTTCAAATCAAGCTAAAACCACGATGATTTAAGTCATAAATCGAGTCCATCTAACTCAAGGATTCCCCAAATAAGGAATATTATTGAATCATCCCAAATGCCAATAGGTCGTCTGGTTTTGTTGTTAGTGCCTTTTCTAGTTTTTATTCATTTTCAAAAGTTGGAAAAATAATTTTATAGTTTTAAAATAAAAATAAAAATAAAAATATGTTTGCATGATTTGTTGGAAAATAATAATTAGAATACGTATAGGATAAAAAAGATAGTTAATTTATATATTTTTTAAAAAAATTATTTTTTAAAAATATATGTATATTTTATTAAATTTAAAATGATAGTGGGTACTTTATTTTAAATCAAGTTTAAATTTGATTAATGTGATAATATGATGATAAAACACATTTAGAAAAAATAGGAGTATTTTGACTGAAAAAGGTGAGAAAGTAATTGTTTTCATTTTTATTTTATATTAAAAATGAAAATGACTTATGGAAATAAAATTAAACACCCCAGAGGGCCTTGTCTGATTATGCATCTAAAGGGCAAATAATATTTTTTTCCCCATAATCTCCTTCCAAAATATATTACAACAAGACCTATTTATAACAAATCAATCATCACATATATAAACATAATCAATTAATTATTACATATATATATATACACACACACATAGAAAATTCACTTTTATTTTATAAACCCAATAAAAATTGAACTGATGTAACATTTACGATAAATTTTGTTTCTTACCAAAATATTTTCAAAAAAGTTATTTTTTCTCAAAATATTTTTGAACAATTCCCAAAATAATAATAAACAAACATTACATTTCTTAATCCCACTATCAAAAATATATTTTCCTAAAACATTTTTATCAAAACACCTAGAATATTGTCAAACACGCAAAGATACTAAAGTAAAGATTGTTAGGCCTTTACCATCATGGAGAGCCATCAAAAGTATTAACGTAGGAGAAACTTTTTGCTTTTCTTGAAAGAGTTTCCCAGTTCTCCAATTGGATAGAGTCAATGAGTGGACTGAAATCTTCAGAAGGTCATAAACTGAATAACAATGATGAATGATCATCTATCTAGTCATGCATAAATGCTTCACTCAAATGATCTGAGGGAGATGAATGGACAAGTGGGGGTGTAGGACAGGCTGGGCCTGGCAGTGTCATCCACAAAGAAGGTCCAATCTTTCTAAAGTCCCAGAGAGGGGACTTTAGCAGAAGGGGAGTGGGGGGCATTAAATTTGAAAATGCCTAACCACATGATGTTTCCATTCATGTTTCTCTCAAACAGGGCTTCTCCACATGATCCAGCGACATGCATGGCCCAAAACTGTTAAACCTTACAATATTGCACAAGAACTCATTCATTCTTAGTCGTCCTGGTCTTGTTCTCCAGTAATTTGTCGGCTACAATTCTATTTTCTTGTTCATTTTTGCTATTCCATCATGAGTTTATTAATCCATTATTTTTTTATTACTTCTATATGTACTAATGATACGACTTTCGGCGAATACTCTTCTGATCAAATGGTCGGACTGATTGAGCTCCAAGACAAAGGTCTAATGTTTCGAGCCTGAATTTGGAACATAGCAAAAAGGTTAAGGTAACGATTGTTTCCAAATTATTTATTTTGGAAGAATAAATTTTGGGAATGGGGTTGGAAAATATAAAATTTATATTGAGAAATATGATATATATTTGTTTATAATTTGAGAATAGTAACAAAATTATTTTAGAAAAACTTGGTATATTTGTTTATATTTTAGGATGAGACAAATTTTAATTTTAATATAGCAGTCAAATCAATATCTTTTTGTCGGGTTTTGAGAGTGTAAATGAATTTTAGTAGTATTTTTATTATGATATAATAATAAAATATTATGGTATGTAAATATATGTATATGTGATTAGTAATGATTGTGATGTAAAGAATATAGGTTTTTTGTCATTTACCAATTAAATTACAAGGATAATCTGACCATTTTAGGAACTCATTTTTGGACATATTTGATTACATTCTCTCAAAATAAGATTATTTTGGGAGAATGTAGCCAAACAAAGCCTAAGGTTATAAGATTTTTTCAGTGACAGACAATGTTTCAAAATATAATAATTCTTAATCAGTAAAAACCAGCACTTTGATTGACTACACCTCCAAACTGTACTGATTTGAAACCTGAACATATGATTTTGAATGCGCGAGTGCTTGTGTGTGAGGACGCTTTTTCTCAGTAATTTCAGTATACAGATGACCCATATATTTAAGAGATTAAGTGGCTAATACTACAAAACACAACTCTAAATCTATCGAATGTTAGAAGTTGCAAACAAAGGTTATAACCTTATTTTAAATTTTAAAGAATATTAATATCAGCTGCAACACTTTAAAACTATCATACGTAACTCTTTGGAGAAGTTTTCAATCTTGTGCTGAAAATAAAAGAAATAATAATTGTTGTCCTTATCCAAAATCATTATTGTTATTATTTTCAAACTTTATTATATATTTTTTTCCAAATAAATTTTATACAAAAATAATATTTTGCCTACGCCCCGAGTGATCAGGTGGCGTGCGCTTGTAGGTTCAACCGTGAACCAACTAGCATGTAAAGGTCCGCTTGGTTTCATTTTCTAGAGTTATTTTTATTTTTTAGTGAAAATACATGATGAAAAGTTAGTTAGAAAAAATATTTTTAAAAATAAGATGTATTTGAATGTATTGTTTAAAATTATAGGTTTATATATGTGTGAAAATTAGATATATTTGGATGTTGAGAGTTTTTGTATTAAAAGTCGTGTAATTATGAAATTTAAATTGATGATGTAATGTGTAATTGTTTGAAAAAATAATATTATAATTTGAATTTAAATTTATTGTAATTTTGTGGTGAATGTTGTTTAAAAAGTATTGGAAAGATAAAAAAGTAAATATAGGTAATAATTTGGGGGAAATAGACATGAAAATGAAAAGAAAATATAAAAACATATATTTTAAAAATTAAAATATATTAAAACATGATTAGAAATTAAATTTTTTTTATTTTTATTATTTTTATTTTGAGGCGAAAATAAAAATAACCTTAGAAAATAAAAACTAACGGCCGTAAGTCTTCTTCTTGTTTTTTTTTAGACACTTCGGTACATCTAAGGGTCCAACTCCCTAGTCTAAACCCAAGCCTTATCCAGTGTCCTCTCTAATTTTGGGTTTCAGATTCAGTGTCCATCCACCTTTATGCCATTACTCTCAATTTTATTGATAGGATTGATAAAATTATAATGATATGATAGGATTATACTATTAAGAATAATATAATATTATGTTTGATAGCTAGAATTATACAATTTGAATATGTATTGATTTATCAATTTCTTATTTGGATATAAGGATTAAATAATTGAGTTAATGAATTTACTAAAATACTCATTATAAGAGGATAAATTAAAAACTCAATATTTGCATTTATTCTTGTATTGCATGGGTATAATTGTCATAAGCTTAATTTTTTATTCTTACCACTACTTCGATTATACAATCAAGCCCTCCTTGGATAGACTAACATTCAATTGATTCAAAGATTATGGATCGGACTTATCATCAATTTTGAGCTTCTATCATGCTATCCAAACACTTGATGTGACTTGATTAAATTATCAATCAAACCATGTCCATAAACAACGTGCTCTTAATTAATTGACCACTTTTGAGTGATTGGCAAGGTCATCGACTCATCAACTACATACCAGGACAAATGAAGATGCAACTCCGGGCGGAGTTATTTTGGATGGTACAAGGAACGTGTATGGTTGATTGACAGCCTCGAACTAATTTCTGGCAAAATTTTTAGCTCGTCCAAGGACATTAAAATTTATTAGATTAATATTACCCTGGATAAGTTGGCACCCGAACCATGCAAGAGAAACTCATGGCTTTGAGTAAAGAAAGAGACGTGCCTCTCCATTCATAGTACAAAAGTGATGCAGACTCAAGTGCAAACTTAGAGGCGAATTAAGAACATGCATTAATGTGACGTCTGTGTTTAGTCACACCACCCCCAAACTCAAACATGGTTGGCATCCACTCCTTAAGCATATCAATGTCCATCCCATCACATGATCCGTACAATTGTATTTGCACGTTGTTAGCTGTACTTGACCGAACTGAATTCGAACTAAAATTTTGTATGCCAAGTACTATTACACATTCAAAAACTGACATATCTTGTGTTTAACAAAACTACAATAGGCAGTGGTTGAGACCCAGAAAAGTTGAGAAACCCAAGAGTTGAGAAAGAAGTGGCTAACTGTTAAAAGCCCAGAAAAGTTGACATGGAAACACCCAAACCCAGAAGAGCAGACAAAAAAGTAGCTAACAGGTATTAACAGTTCAAACCAAACGTTGAACAAAGTTAAATCGCATTAGAAACTTGCTGAAGGGTTGGGACAGACCCTGAAGAAAGCAATGCATGGGAAGCGGACGAACAGGATGGACCAAGGGTCACACCCTAAAGAGAGCTGAACCGAGCCTACTTAGGATTAGGTAGTTGGCCAAAACATGCCTGCTGCAAGCCCAACTGATTTTAGCTAAATTATGAAATTCTGATTGCAGAAGATATCTGACAAGCTCTGGTGTGACGCCAAATTTGGTAACAGAGAGGCAATTCCTGCTTCAGAGGGTAAGGAGGGAGAGCTCACCATTTTCCTTCCACCTTCTCAAATCTCCAACAAGGAGTTCTCCACAAAGCAAGCCGATCTTCCACCATCATACATATGTTATGCTCTAAGGATGCTATATATGAACTTTTAAAAAGAAATGAACCAGATTCTTGAAAGCCTATGGCTGATCTCAACTCACATACAACAAATTACCAAGAAAAAAGGGTGTGTAGTTCACAACATAGCACATCACAAAAAGTAGCAAGAGAATTCTTATTCAAGCATTAAACCAGCAGTCGGGGGGCAAGGGTCATTTCCCTGCAGTAGATTGTTTTGATGTATCCCCTAGAGGTCAAGACTCCATCCAACGATCTATGAAAATAATTAAGCGGATGAAATTATAAACCCAAGCACCTATGTACCACATGCCAACTGTATTTTGCATTCCCAGTTCACTGAAAACAAGAATAAGTAAAGGCGATACAAGGACGATGATAACCTCTTCTCCTCATCCTTGAAGAAACATCATAACTTAGGGACTGACAGAATTAATATTCCAATAGTGGCAAATTGCCAACTGCTAGTTCAATTTGGCAATAGTCTCACTCAAACAGGAAGCAAACACTATTCCAAAGTAAAGATTTGGAGGTAACTCATTACTCTTAAACTGTATGCTAATATTGACATAACACAATATCTTTGAAAACAATAAATCTTTGCCACCACGAGCAATAATGAAAGAACTTTGTGATGTCCAACAAATGAAACTTGGTAAAAACTATTGCATATTTTACTTGGGAGACTCATGACCCATTCCCTAGTCTGGGTGTTAATCTTTAGATCTACTGCATTCAGATTGGAGGAAGAGAAGGGACAAGGAGAATAAAGTGAAGGTTTCCAACTTCTGGAGTTTGCTAGAAAAGTTATAAGAAAAGGGCAGGAAGTTTTAACTTTCTGCATTTGGATAGAAGAGGGAAAACGAAGATATGGCACTGTAAAATTGCAATGGAAATAATTGTGTTCGTAATAAAATTGTTCCCTCTGCCTTCACATACATTTTCTTGTCTACAAACTAACTGCACATACCTGTTCTCCTTATGCACATTTTACTGGCTAATGTTTTGTACATATAAGCAACATAAGGGATGCTCATGCTTCACCCAAAAGAAAAAGGGTGCAGTTACAAAACTATTATCAAGCTGCTTCACTTCATTGTGAGTTTCCAACTTTCCATAGACATGAAATATATAAAAGCCTCAAATTGGCACTTAAATTGAGCTACCAGGAACTAATGCATAATAGAATGCAAGAACTTTACCATATTTATGCTCTTCAATAAGCACATTAGAGATTATCAACATATTCCAATTAACTAGCTTTGGTACTTACACGAACTGAAAATCACCTGAAAAGCCTGAACAAGTTTTTCCAGCTAGAAACTGACAGCAGCCAACTGCGAGTCTTAAGACCAAAAAGTAGCAGGTATGCATGCACTTATAACTAGTGATGAAAGTACACCAGAAGCATACAGACAACAGTAAATTTGTAGTATCAAGCCCTTTAACAATTTGCATTACTAAATGCTCAAAATTTCAGTATCTCGTCACACTCAAATATTTCAGAATACCTATTCCATAACAAATTAGCAAAAATTGATTAAAAAGATCAAAAATTTCAAAACCTTTCCGCAAGCCGTGCAGTCACAGCTCTCAATTTCGAATAAACTTTAGCAGCAGGCGAACCCAAAATCAAGCTACAGAGAGAGTCCCTTGCAACCTTAATATTTGCAAACGACCCAAGTATATGAATCCTTGTGTCAGCAATTACGATCCGCGTCCTAGTTGCGTTCTCAATGGCAAACTTCGTCTTCCCTCCCTTCCCGCTCAACCTCCCTATTGCCCGCGATAAGTGCTCCCCTCTCAACGTCTTCACATCCTTAATTTCGAAGGACTCCACGTAAAGCTCGTCCATTCGAAGCATAGCCACGGCATCGATTACATCAAAGCCAAGCATGAAGGCGTGCACGAAGTCCGCGCATTTCTGGAGATGACTGACGTCTGGGGTGTCGGGACGGGTCTTAAGCTCGACCCTGCGGGCTTTGAGGTTCATCCGGACGTCAATTTTCATTTCTTCATAAATTGGCGTGTAGATTTCGAGCCAAGCTTTCTTCAAGGGAGTGTATCTGTGTGGGGGGACGGGGACTTTACGGAATTGGATTTGCCCACCGGAGATTTCGTGAGCCTTTAGGGGCCGAAAGTTGGGTTTCTGAGCAAACTGAACGGACTGTTGCCGCGGTGGAACGGGGGTGGCTTCGACGTCCATGGCGGCGGAGTTAGAGTTTGCGGCGGCGGCGACGTTGTCGGCGGATGAATTTGCCATGATAATACCCGCTTTTGTGTGTGAAGCGTCAAGAATCTGTCTCCACGAAGAGAACCTGAAAACACTGGCCTCAGATTCTGGAGAGAGCGCTAGGGTTTGTCTTGCGAGCGTGGTGAGTGCGAAATGAATAAATAGCATAATCCATTAGAACTGGGCTGGAGCCCGGAGGCTTGGCCCAATATTTAGTCTATCAACTTCTATCTTCGCAATATTTTCGGCCCAAGTGGATTCATATCCGAACCCAATCGAATTTAACTTTATGACAGAATTGTGAAGTACTAATGATCTATGTATCTATTATACAATACTTTTTATATAAGTTTATAGTTAATTTTTTTAAACAAAAATAATGATATCAACGAATATATTTAATGATAAAATTTCTCTAATTCGGGATTTGGATCCATAGCAAAAGTTTTGGACTTTTTTTTTTTTTTTTGTAATTACGAATGCTGTGGAAAGTATAATATTCCAAATTGGAGTATATCTAGATTCAAATTGAATGTGACCTAGTTATCTTTATATCGGGTCCGTCCAAATTTAGCATGAGTGTGATCCATTGACATCTCAAATCTTTGTTAGATATGAAATATAGGATGGTGTTTGATTAAATATAATTTAAATATTTTATAAATTTCTACATTTTGTATATTTTTGAAGTTTAGAAGATACATGATAGCTTGTGAAGTGTTTGAATAATTTTCTCTCTTAAAATTTATAAAATATTAATAATAAATATTATCACAAATTTTATAACATATTATAAGATGTTTTGAAAAATTTATAAATTCAATTTGCAAAATTAGTTGGGCCAATGAGATGATACGAACTAATAGTCCAACACAATTGGGTCGAATGCGTCAAGGGCTAAGGTGTGATTTAACCCACCAATACGCGTCTCCCGGAAGTCATATGTGTTTATGAACCATATGCTCAAGCTTTGTGTTTGCGTGATAATCAGAAAGACAAATGTTAAACATGATGCAGATAAGTCGAATTGCTAAGTGCTCTTTATCCAACAGCATAAATTTGATATATTAAATGCAGGTTAAAATTTGTACTCAACAAACATTCGAGATGTGTGCATATAAATAATAAATTTGAGTTAAGTTTTAAAAAAAATTTAAATTTAAATTTGGGCTTGCAAAACTTATAAATTTAAGCCCAAAGCCGAGTTTATTTCAAGAATATTAAATTTGAACTTGTCATATAGTTGAACTCGTTAGAACACTCACAGAAACAAATAATTTTGATAATTGAATTAATATGTTTCTATTATTTGATTATTTTTAAATGTAATTATTAATATTACTAATATTTTTCTTAATATATTTTCACATAAAATGAAAAAATAATTTAGAATTGATAATATGATTATTGTATGAAATTATTATGATTAGTAGTTTGAGTTCACATGTTCTAGTTTATATAGTGTTGACACTTGCATTACTATGATTAAATATTTTGTAGATTTGCTAATACAGTTATTAGTATTATTGATTAATACAATTCTTAGCACTAGCAATTTTGGCACATTCAATATTTATGTTGATATTTTTATATTGTGATTTTTTAGTAATTTTAGCATACTTATTTGAATTTTTAGAATGAATCACACACACACACACACAAGAAAATTTACAAGATGATAAATAATTGAAAAAAAAATAATTAGAGAAGAAAAATGTTAGAAAGAGATAAAAAAAAAGAAAAAAGAAAAACTACATCGTTACTACTATTTTAAGTAAGGTTATTTTTATCAACTCATTTGAAAAAATACCATTAATAAAAACTTAATGCTTTATTTATATTGTAGATTTGATTTTGCAGTCATATAATATAATGCATTATGGGATTAAGCATTTTGCATGTGCATCCCAAACTACACATAAAATAACCCACTAATTATATTTTTACTTGGTTTATTTTTATGATACTCAATTAATATATTAAATTATATTTATTTTGTTAAAAAGGTAAATGAAATTTAATTATTTTTTTCGTTTCCCATTGAAATCTAAATCAGACATGGAGTGAAAGTTATCTTTCTCATGATAAAATGTGAATAACTAAAAAATAGATGTGAATTTTGAACATTGAGATCAATTGATCGAAAATTATGAGCCCAATCAATGTGTGGTACAAATAGAATACCGTTATATGATATGATACAATCCTTCTAAGATTTATGTTGTCTATTATTGAAAAGGAGGCAGCATGAGGCCAGTTGCCCTAACTTAATTTGCCTAATTGCGATGTACTTAGCTTTTGTCTCTTTAATCATTAATAGATATGTCATATGGGTGAATTACATTAACTATGAATTGAATTATTATGAATTGAGTTCAAAATAGATTTAGACTTATGAACTAAAAAATAAGTTAGGCTGAATTTTGACTGGTTCAATTCATAAAAAATCACATATTTTATTAAATACATTAATTATAGTATTTCATTAAGCTGTGAATTTTCATTTTTATTCTATTAGACGTTAATTATTATAATTTTTTATTTCTCACAGTAAAATCAAATTAAATTTAAATTAACTTGTAATTTACTTGTTATTCTATAGGGTTCATGTCTTTGATTTTAGAGAATTTTAATTATTCATAATATTCGAATTGGAGAATTATTTTTTTTTTAATATACTAACACAATTTTTTCTTAAATACATCCTTATCCGCTTCGTTTAGGCGATATAGCTTTAGTAATTTGTTTGAACAATATATATATATATGTGTGTGTGTGTGTGTATTGACCTATAATTTTGCATTATGAAGGCCAACAACTAATTAATAAGTCAAATTAAGTATGCAATCAAAAACTTTATGTTTGTCCTTCAATAGCTTATGCAACCCTACAAAATTATTTTAGGGGGTGACATAAATTACAATTATGAAAGTTGAATTTGGGTAGAATTTGAAATTTCCAAACATATCTTGTTTGGGGTAGATTTTGAAACTATAATTAAGTTTGTGGTTAAGTATCGAGTTTTAAATTTTTTGACTTGAAATTGATCCAACCAATCTGATCTATTACAATATTGTGTCTGTATATATGCGTATTTTATTTATTATGCATGTATTATATATATAAATATCACATTAATATTCTAATATATATAAATATAATATTCTTATAAAATAAGCTAATAATATTGCATTAGTAAATATTTTTTGCCTTCAATATATATAAAAACAACATTTATTTTGAAACTTCTAATTTTTCTAACAATCTAAAATATGCACATATGAATTTCTAAATAATTAATTGTTTGGTTAATAATACCATTTTTTTCATATATAATTATGAAGTTGTAATGATATAATTTTTTAAAAATAACTTTTTGAATATTTTTAAAATTATAAAATAAGTTTAATAGTCCAATCTATCGGGTTTCAATTTCAAAATGGACAGATCTAATTGTGTCAATAAAAACTTTGAAAAATCTAATCTTAAATCTTGCGAAACGTATCCAACCTCAATTTATTATTGTCCTTACATGTAGATATTTACCAACATGCACACATACATGGATCATAACGTTGCCTTGAGAAATGGTATGGTACGCGCAATAAATAACATGGCTCCACTGAGTTCACTTCACCCACAAGATTTTGAAAACTACTCTTAATGTTCTTGAAGATTTCTCTTCAGGCAGCAGACTTTGAGAAGTACTATTCAAGGGTCCCTGTTCGATCCCTCAGCTCATCACCATAAGTCATAACAAACGAAAAAACAAGTCAATTCATCCACTAATAACTTCGTCATCATATCTATATATATATATATATATAATATAGCATTTGAAGTTTGGATTATAATAAGTTCTTAATATGGTATCTCCAACCTTGAAATGTATTATACCATGGAAAACTATGACTATATTTTGATATTGTTCAAGAATGAAAATATTCCTTTTTCCAAAATTCAATTTTATATATCAAAATATTGCTAAAATATTCTAATGATTTCAAATCATTATATCAATTATAAAAACACATATTTATATCTCTTCCCTATTGCTTTAATGAAAATATATAGTACTACAATAAAATAACATAATAACTTGATGTGATGCAACCAAATCAGTCCCAAAATAAAATCAAACATAACTTCATTTTAACATAACATATATCACCAGTTTTATTACATATATTTTTACTCCCAAAATATTTTTCTAAAACCCCTCAATAAAAACTAGCATTCTCTATTAAAAAAACAAAGGATATACCTTAGGTAGCTTACACAAACGAAGAATATATAGTGGACAGTACTAACGACGCAAGTGACAATCACTTGCCCTATCATAGCATTCAACATCAATTTTTTTTGTGGTCTTATTTTTTCCAGTACAAGACATCGTACCTGTTCCGCTCAATTGTGGGCCACTATGCCAACGTTATATTGAAAGTTGAAATATACAGTTCATTTATTAATAATTGAGGTTTTGTTCATACCGTAGGAAATCTGATCGGTTTGCCCTTCAAGGCCTTGATGGTGCAGGTGCCAACCCTTAGCTAAATTATCAAGCTATGTATCCCATATTGGTGTAGACTATGGCGGCACTCAAATAAAGTTACATGCTAATTAAAGAGCATTATTTCATGGTCATACTTTTCTTGGAAATTAAATGTATAGGACAAACATATGAAAGGGCGAAACTACTTTTGTATTAATTTGCATAATGCTTTATCGAATTTAAGTACGTAGTGGGTAATTACAAAATTGTTCTTGACACAATACAAGAAATTAAAAATAACATTATTAACAAAATGTTAAGCAACAGTGCTAAATTACAACAACAAAATATTAAGCAACAGTGACAACCATTTTTATTCTATTATAATAATGTTTTTTTTATAAATTTAATAATATCAATAATTGTGTCTAAACTTTCGATATTGGGTATTGGTGATACATGTTGAGAGAGTAACAACGTAGTGGTAACGTAAGTATCAGAATAGATCATTGCAATAATTTTTATTATAATTGAATTGAGTTATTAATTTGCATGTGTATTAATTAGCAATGTTCTATTTTTATTTATATATGTTAACAGATTTACATTAACTGAACGGTTGATTTTCTGCCTTCATAGATTTGTGTTAAAAAATTGAGTTTGGGCTTCACTCATCCTAAAAATTAGATTAAGAGATGAGGATTATTCAATGTCATATATAGAGACCACTACTTACTTATTTTATTGTTATGGACACTGCATAATGAAAATTTGGAACATGAAATAATATGAAATAAGTGGCCTAACAATACTTGGTAACCCAATATCGGGGATAAGTGGTTCTGATATTATGTTAAAGAATTAAACTTTGGCCTAACTCACCATAAAAGTTAGCTCAAGACGTAATAATTGTCAAAAACCATATATAAAAACCACTACTTATTTATTTCACCGATGTGGGATACTGACACAGCTACACACGCCCAGGAATGAACGTTAGCCACGTAGAATAATATGAGATGGATAGTCCAACAGTATTGAGTAACCCAATATCGAGAATGAATAATCTTGATACCATATTAAATAATTGAACTTGAACTTAACTCACCCCAAAAATTAGCTTAAAAGATGAGAATTATCAAAGTCATATATAGAAATCACTATTTCTTATCACACTAACGTGGGATACTAATAAGGTGGGACTTTACTCCTTTTCAAGCATGCTTTTCTCTCCTAGGACACGTTTTGCATGCATTTGATTGGTTCACCTGGCCTTGGTAGGGGAATTTTGGCACACTTCCATCGATTTGGGGCTTCGCCTCTTTTTAAAGATTTTCATTCTTTGTAGGGCAAGTTTCACATTTGTTAGTAGTTTTATCTTACTCCAAAAGGAGGATTCGTAATAGAGTTGAGATTCAACCAATTTTCACGAGTTTTTCCCCTAAGGTAGGTGCATATTGTCAATTATTTCGTCTCACCTTGAAAGGAGGACATGCATATATATATATATATATATATATATATGGAGTAATAAATTATCTCTTTTCCTGAGAATTTCTCTTTAGGGTAGGCTTTATATATATATATATATATATATCTGTCAAGTGATTTGTTAGAATTTGAATCCAAACACTGCCATTGCCAAAAACCACCACCTCACACTACCATCCTGCTTCCTTTTCCATAATTTATAATTTTTTTATTTAACTTATTTTATGTACCATGTTTAAGTCAATTTAAATTATTCATTCTTGTTATGTTACATTATTCAATTTAAGTCAGTTTTTAACGGTTTAATTGCATGGTTGTTAATGTTGTATTATTTGAAATGGTTAATTATTTTAAATTAATGAAATTGGTTAGTTTAGGGTTGTTAATTTTGAATGATTTGAGTGGTTTAATTGGTAGTTTAGGTTGATTGACTTGACTTGACTTGATTTTTAAAAATGTTTTGGTTTAATTATTGAAAATGGTTAGTTAGAGTTGTTATTTTGGTTAGTTGGTGCTCGAGGTTAAAATTTTTTGAATGATTCGGTTGAAATTACTGAAATTGGTTAGTGTAGGATTATGAATATTGATTTATTTGAACGGTTTAATTGGTTTATGTATTTATATTAAATTAGTTTAAATTATTGTAAATGCTAGTTTAGTGTTGTGAAAAGGAGTATTACAGGAGTATCCAACTCCTATAATTAGTTAATTATTAAATCAAATTGAAATTTTTCATTAAAATTTTTTTTTATCATTCATATCACATAAAGTTTTCAGTATTTTCGTCTACTTGAATTTCTTGATGTAAATGACAAATAATTGAGGATTGAAATGTCATGGGACCATTATTGTTATTCTTGTATTATATCAACAAATCTCGGCAAATAGAAAGATTAAAAATTTTATTTGATGCATGAATTATGTCTTCTATCAAAACTAATGTGTATTTTATTGAGTTTACTTATTACTTTAATGCATTTCATACACGTAGTTAATTAATTTATCGTAATAATATTATTATTCATATGTGCTGTTTATTTTTGCTTTACAGATGGCAGACCAATTAGGTATTCGCCCCCTATCATCAGCCGAGGTTAGGGCATTTCCCTGACATCTTAGACACACTTCCCAATCGACCAATCTACCATCATGACGGTTGGCTGGTCATTAGTTTATGCCTACCCCACGCCTTTCTCCCATACATCTCCACAGTACTCTTCTCCCTTGTCCTCTTCATCACCATCATCCAAGGCCTCCTCAATTGTTGTGAGATCATCTACACACCATTTCTACACATAACTGATAGCAGTAGAACCCATCTTAGCTACTATCCACATTACTCGAAGGCATTCCATCACCATCCACCACTCCACCCTTCCACAAAGTAGCAACAGGTGATTCCTCATAAGGCCAGACTTTGGGTAAGGGGGGATTGGAGCCCCTATCTTATAGTTTTGGCAAGGTATACCTGTGTCCTGAGGGACGCTATGGGTGAGTTGGAATGATTATATATAAATATTATTTTATTGTTGCTTTAATAATTATATATTAATGTTTAAAATTTTATACAAGTATATGCCCTCATTGGGCACTACCAAGTTTTTGACAAGGTGATCAAGAGCAAGGTACAAAAGCCCTATAGGACTTGATCGAAATCCCCTAGGCCCCTCGAGATTTGATGTTCAGGGAGTGGAAGATATATGAATGTCATTAATATATTTTCTTTTATTTGATGTTCTATATGTTGTAAGTACATTAACTTATTTCCTTTTATTTCACAGAGATATGTCACTTGGGGAACCCAATACGAGGGTCATATGTAGAGGTCCTTTGATGCTAAAGGAGTTCATTGAATGAGTGACATGTATGGCCACGCCCGAAAGTGGGCAAGATGCTAGAGTGGATTGCTGAGGACTTTGGGATGCTTTATGCTGGCACTGGCAATCTTAAGATTTTCAGAAGAAGCTCTTGTAGGCAAAGAAAAAATGGGTTCTGAGACCAATACATCTCTCCATATGAAGGGAGTACATCCATTGGGACACATACCAAGTGTTTCGTAGGTTTTTTAGGTTTTAGTCTTTAGTAAACTTAGTCTACTTCTAAAATATTTGTTACTTATGTTTATAATGTTTGCATAACATGGTTGATGATAAAAAGTTGGTACCCTTCCCATTTGTTATTCATTTGGTTTGTTGATGGGAAAGTGTGGTGCCCATCACAAATAATAATGTGTCATTGTTTATTTGGTTTTTAAGCTTTAGTTTTTTAGGTAAAGACCATTTTATGGGAGACTCTGCTGAATCTTTTTCTCATATTCATTGTAGTTTAGTAATATATATATATATATATAATATACTTATGTTAGTTCTTATTTTCTAAGTAGGTTTGGGAGTTGTAGAGGCCCCCAACAGTAGAGGAGATTTTTGCCCTTACCCACTAGAGATAGGCGATAAGTGCTGGGTAGACGAGAGGGTGAGGTGAGCAACTGTTCGTTTATTACATATAACATAATCTTGTTTTTAATTACATTATAGTGCATTTATTAATTTAATTTTTATCTTGTAGGAGAGCTTCTAGTAGGCGTTACAGTCCCAACCTTAGCTGGAGGGTGTTGGGAGCAGTGCATCTACCTAGCAGTCTCAAGTTGAATTATGGGCACAAACTGTAGGTGGCCCCAACAAGAAAGGGTGGGTTTATAGGCTGAGCTACCATCAATCACCCTTCTACACCATCGCACCTCAAGAAGATCCTAGTGCATTAACTACAACCTAATTGGAGACCTACTCGATGCCTATTTACAATATGATATTCTAGATATACGAGCTAGGTCCTTTGAGCATTTGGGTACAATGCATGATTTGCTTGCGTAGTTGGTCATGTAGAAGGACATTCCGTCTAGATCCTTTGGCCCACCTCTACCTTTGCCCTACCAGTAGCAGCCTCTGTTGTAGCAGGGCACATTAGCATGACCAGTAATAACATGGCACCGAGTAGGATGACTATTTTAACTTTAGTGATGATAATGCTGGCCAATAGATATGATCTTTTCTTATGTTTTGTAATTAAGAATTATAACTTTTAATATTTATATTTATAAGATTACATTTCATTTTAAATTCTTGTTTCCATTTATTCATAATTTTGTTGTATTGTAATTGTCAGTTCTTTTATTTACAAGACGTATCAACATGTTACGGGTGTAATTAAATAAAAATATAAAAATTATTAAAAAAATAAAATTTTTGATGAAAATTAGAGGATCTTCCTATGGAACAGTTTAACATTAAATGTTATTTTAATAACTATTCGACGAAAATTTGTCTCTATTCCATTGAAAAAAAAGTTAAATAAAAAATTTAAAATGGCCATCGGCAATTTGACAAAATTTCATTGTAAATTTTTCTAACAGAATTCTTTGGTCGAAAAATCAACGAAGATAGTACTGCTTTACATGATTTAATATCCATCACATATTTGCTGAAAACTCGCCCGAAATTTTTTTGACTGTTATTGTTAGAAAAGAAATAAAAAATAATTTGCAACGAGGATTTTTTTAATATAAAATTCTGTTGGATCTCTATTGGAAATTGAACACTCCATCGAAAAATGAAAAGGTTTTTTTAGTGTTCATTTATCAAACAATCAAAGCAAGCTCTTACCCTACCTTTTGGTTTGCCTTTTTCTGAGACAAAACTGATATTTTCACACGCATGAAGTCCAATGTATCCTTCTTGTGTAATAACGTCATAAACAAAATTACGAAACCAATCTAAGAGGGAGGTAAGAATTAAAATGGACTTTATCTTATTTCTAATTTTTATACCAACTTCCAACAGTCGATCCACTAGTCCATTAAGCTGACCGATGTGATTCGTAAGATTTTTACCCTCCGGCATCTTTAGCCTATACAGTTGTTTCTTTAGAAGCAACTTTGTAGTCAAAGTCTTCTTGAGATATAATATCAAAACTTTGACCCTAGTGGCTAATCTGTCGAATGACATCAACAATGTATTAATAATGTTGTTCGCAATACAATTAAAATCTCATTTCCGCCGACAAAACATGATTCCAAATCTTTTCATTTAATGCCATTGTTAAGCCTTGCCAAATTAAAAAATCATCCACACTTCTTTTTCAAAGAGCAAAATTTCCTTTGCCATCAAATTTTTGAATTAGGAAGTAATTTGCCAATAATAAAACGTCCATCCAAAAAATTAAATATGAACTTGTGGCCTAACCAAGCTTCGATACCCCTTGTTGGCCACGTAGCGCAAGCAATTTAGGCACAAGATTGATTTATCAGGAATCCACAAATTATACTAATAAATTTAATAAAAAAAAGTAATATCCAATAGATAGAAAAAATAAAACACACAGAGATTTATGTGGTTTGGTAAAATCCTTCTATATCTATAGAAGTTTTCTTTTTTCTTCTATGAAAGGATTTTTAACAATATAAGATAATTCTTGAATTTGACATACTCAAATTTAAGAGAAAAAATTCTTCGTACAACTACTCCCAAAACTATCAAAAAAGTACTCTCTCCACTCTTTTACACTATCTTAATCGTAACTCAATGTAACTATCCCATAAGTATCACGAGCAATGAATAAGCACCTCTATTTATAAGAATTAATTACATAACTATAAATTTGATTTCCAAATAAACGAGGCAATCCCTAATAAGAGAGTACTTCAACCTTGGCAAAATGGCTTTAGTTGAGGGGATGATTCCCACTGCCGCACAGTGTCTTCCTTGTTGGAGTGATATATTTCCAAGAGCATATTGGTTGCAATGACTTGATAAGCTCGAAATTAGCCTAAATTCTTAGCATTAAAGTTGATGATTTTTTCATAAACGATGCCAAAATTATGCTTTTTCTTTCTCAAAGTGGTTGTTTTGAGCAGGTGGTATCCTCCATGGATACGTCAAAAATAAAAATATGACTTACAATTATATAAGCATGATTTAAAAAACTATTGTGCAAGCCAAATCTCAAATTGCATTTCATGAAGGGTTTTTTTTTTAATTGAAAAAAAAAATAGAGTAGGGATGATCAACATCGCAATTTTTTCTGGGCGTCATCATAGGAGTCCTTCGTTGCTGTAAAATGTCCAAATTGAGTCATAGTTACTGTCCAAAAGGTGAGCCTGTTATCACAACCCTACTGAAGAGAAAGTTAGCCTAGGCCCCTCCTCCATAGAGGTTATTGGTTCACGAACTACTACTATAAGTGGATTCGAATTCGTGACCTCCTTGTGGGAAGTAATGGCCCTGTTCAATTAGGCATTCCATGAAATTTGGAAGGAATCATCTCGTATGGTAAACTCAAGGGCCAGGGGCAAGACATATATAGTGTTCTTTTGGTAGGAGTTGAATGATATATATATATATATATATATATATCCAAGCTATTTAATTGCTCCTTCCATTTAGCTTGCTGAGTTGGAAAAACATCGTAAAAGAATAAATATAATACTTATGTTAGAAAAAAGCACGACCACAAAATGTAATGGCAGTGGTGTCAAAATTACCAATAAAAGAGAAGTATTCTTACAAAAATGATAAGAAGTTTCCCTTATGATGCTTATATAAATAGGTCATAATATCAAGTACCACCAATAAAGGTGCATGCATGTCTCCCTCAGACTCAGGCGGCTATAATTAGAGTGCACCAACCCTGCCAAGTTGATACCAAAATTTCTCTCATTAAATTAATTTCAAGCTGCATATGGCGTTGGTGCAAATTCAAGAAACTCCTAAATGGAAGAAGGTCCTTGGCTACATAGGCCCTGGATTCTTAGTCTCAGTCGCCTATCTCGATCCTGGAAATTGTAAGAAAATCTATCCCTACTTATACTTATAATATATACATTAACACTTGGTGGACTGTCGTCGAAATATGCAGACACAAAAATTATTACATTTATTAATTGTTGTATACACAGCACGTAGCTATATATACACTTGGTGGTGATTTTTTAAATAAAAGTTATGATGCTTGTTTAAATTAATTTTGTGAGGAAATTGATGATATCGATCGTATGCAGTGGAGACAGATCTTCAAGCTGGAGCTGACCACAAATACCAGGTTAGTTGATCTCTTCTTAACTACTTTACTTTGTCAACATAAATCTTAGTGAGTATATATCATTTTCTGCCCTAATTTTTTTTTTTTTTGGTTATATATCTCATTTATATATATGGGTGCAATTCCTTGGTTTTCAGTTGCTGTGGATTGTGCTTGCTGGGCTCAGCTTTGCACTTATTATTCAATCTCGTTCAGCAAATCTTGGGGTGGCTACAGGTACATTACTATGTCAACATTTTTCTTTATATATAACATCATCGTATTATTACTAAATGACTTATAATATAGTATTACACGTCCAAGAAGGTAGTACGAAATTTTAGAACAATATGAGCAAGTGTAGCTCTTACTAAGTAGTGGTACAAGATGAAAGATCTTGTTACCTAGTAATTGTTGTTAAAGATTTTGTTATCTTTGTGCTATGGTTACCCTTGTACTTCTTATATTAAGAAAATTATGAATTGATTTTTTTTTAATGGAATTTCTTTCTTTGAAATTAAGCAAGTTTTAATGATGATTTAGGCCCCGTTTGATTTTATTTTTATTTTTATTATTTTTAAAATTTGAAAAGTTAGTTAATAGAAATAAATTGAAAATAAGTTTGTATTTGGATGGATTGTTGGAAAAATAATTATTATCTTGGTTTTAATAATTTGTAGGTGGAGAGAGATAAAAATAATAAAATAAAAAGAGAAAATACATAGGTTATTGGATAATACGTTTTGAAAATAAAAATAATGTTGGGTAAAAATATAAAAAAAGTGACGTGTTTTATTTTTGGAATAGTAAAACATGAGGTATGAAAATGAAACCAAATGGGCCTTAGTTTTGTTATATGTCAAATATTAATTATTTTATGTATGTGAACAATAAAAGTTTGAGGGTATGTATGAATTTAGTGATAACATGTTACCAACACATCTTTTATTATTTTTGAGAAGATATTGAAGAAATTCAGAAGTTAAAATTAACATCGTAACTAATATAATTTATTATTTTGAAAAATCCAAAGGAAAAGAATTTAACAAAAAAAAAATCATTAATTTCATAATAGTAATTTAGTCCAAAACTTCAAACCTTATTAACGGTAATAGATAATTTCTTAATGAAAAGTTATAGAAAAAAATTATGTATGGTTTTTGGATATAAATTATTTCAAGAAATTTTTAGTAATTTCTTTGATCACTTATTGTGATGGATCCAAAACATTGAAAGTCGTGTTGATAATGGGTGGTGTGGGGCCCCAACCCCAACGGCCCAACACGTGAAAGACTACTTGCATGAAGTTTCAATTATTACTTTGAACATCATAAATAAATGGGCCTCACAGCATTATATGTCATCAATGTCTCGGGATTTTAAAAGTGGGAGAATTGCAAATAATCCAATGTGGTAAATTGAAATCTCCTGTAAAAAAAATTACAGAAATTTATTTTTTATTTTCTAAAATCGTGTAAGAAACACCGTTCACGACATTTGTAAATTACGTGCTTCTTTTGTGCAAATAGTTAAGATTTTTATGAGTAAAAAGATTATTATATCCTCATTTTCATCAATTATTTAAGAAAATGAATGGTCAAAATCAAATAATATTTAATATTAATATAATATATATTATATTTATATGTATTATATATATTAATATATATAAACTGGATGCATGCCATGGCAGTCGTTTATATATGTATAACCCCACCATCTCCATTCCCCCTCAATTGCCCCACCTCTTCCCTCGCCCCCATTCCCATCCCCATCCCCAATTTCTTTACCGCTGCCGCCTTCATATATATATATATATATATATATATATTAGAAGTCCTTTTATGTACATAGAATATTTTTGAATAATTGTATCATTTATAAATATTTTCATATTTATTATGCTAAAAATTAATTTGTACTTAATATATAAATATATAATTTACATAACGATGAAGTTGACGGTATAGCTTGTTGTCAGATCAAAGGCAAAATTCGAAAATTACTAAAATATTGAACTTATCTTTTTATAAGAGAAGTTTTCGAGTAAATAGTTGTTATTTAGAAATGTAAGTTTTTTTGAATATAAATAGTAAGCAAAAGTGCAATTTAGTATATTTCAATTTTAGTATCATAAGGTTCATAATTTTCATTCAAAACACAAAAATGTCTTCTTTTTTATAATAGTATAGATAAATATATATTATAATATATATATATATATATATATATTATATAAACTCACCAATCCTTCCCCTCACCAAATCCCCTACCCTTCCCCTAACTCCATCCTCAAACATCTAGATGTAGCCAGATCCAGTTGGCCCCGACGCCGATGCCCACCATGTATTTATAAAAAAATTAATTTATTTATATTCATATATAAAGATATATATTATCATATTTAGAAATATTACATGTATGTATATATGACTCTCCACTTCACCATCATCCAAATTCATCCCTGAACCTTGGTGATTGTCGTGGCCACAGTCGTATTGATGTTGCTGGTGTGGAGGTGGGATTGTGGCGTTGTACATGACTGTGGCGGCAACAGCGGCAATGGTAGTATTTAATTGGTATAGGTAAATGAGGGGGAAAAAATTAAAAACAAAAATAAATTATGATTTAAATTGAATTGAAAATTTATGAAATGACTAAGGGTAATTCAGTCTTTATATGCTAAAATTAGGTTAAATGTGCAATAAACAAGAAAAAGGGGCTGTGTGCATGGTTTTTAAAAATAAAATGTGGATTTTTGTTTTTACATATTAAAAAAATTAGGTACTAGAAGGGAGATAAATTTTAATTTAAATAACTTTTAGAAAGAAGTAGAAAATCAAAAATTCAATTTCATGCCAACTTTAGTATTTTGTCCGGATTCAAATTCTAACGAGCTCTTAGTGTATGTATGTTTAAAAAGAATATATACATATATATATATATGTATATATATGTCAAGTGGTCATTTGACTCAATAATATTATCTCACATATAAAAATGTACAGTTAAGAATTCAAATCCAACAAATTCTTAATAGGTGTATATGATTACACACAAAAAAGGAAGACACAGTTTTAAAAAAATGATAGACTAGCGTCATTTTTCAAGATGCATAGTGAGAGGCCATAATATGTATTCCCGCTTTGGTATCTGGAAAATTTAGAATTGTGCATTGCTTTTTATGCATAATCTTCTGCTATAAATTGATGACAAAGTGACAAATGACGCAGGCAAGCATCTCTCGCAGCACTGCAAGACGGAATACCCAAATCCAATAAATTATTGCCTCTGGATATTGGCTGAGATTGCTGTTATTGCTGCAGACATACCTGAAGGTTTGCCACATCTATACAATAGTAGTGTGTCACATTCAATGCCCATTTAAAATTTCAAATACATTTGCTTGAATTTATTATATGAAATGACACAGTTAAAAATGTGAAGAGGCCCAAAAAAGAAAAGTTGAAGCGAAGCATAAAAATTATTATTGAGGAGCTCATAGAGTGGCTAGCACAAGTATTGTATGTTGCTTATTGGGTTGACATGTGATGCACTACTACATCATTTGTGTACGAATATGATAGCTTTCGTCCAAAATATGCAGTGATAGGCACAGCTTTTGCTCTGAATATCCTCTTCAATGTGCCCATTTGGTCTGGGGTTCTACTGGCTGGACTCAACACTCTTCTACTCCTGGGTTTACAGCGATACGGCGTAAGCATTTAACTATTCATAGACCTATTAATGGATAAAACATTGTCCCACTCAAGTCCATACCTTAACGTACTCAATAATTTATATCTTTAATAGAATAGCACAAGTATTGTATAACCCATGAAGAACACAACAAAAAATATTGTCTCTAAGTTGTATTTAGACATGAAATTTGTAAAATGTTTTACTTTATAAGGTCATTATATACAAATTCAATTCAAGACTTTCTATACAAATTCAATTCAAAACCCTAATTCACTTCAATGAATACAAATCAATATAGCCATGATAAATAACTTCATTGTTTTTGAGTGTGCAGATAAGACAATTGGAGGCAGCAATTGGCATACTGGTGGTGGTTGTAGGAGGCTGCTTCTGCTCAGTGATGGCACATGCCAAGCCTAATGTGCAGGACATTATGAAGGGAATGTTTATGCCCAAATTGAGCTCTTCTAGTGCAACAAGAGATGCCATTGCTCTTCTGGGAGCTCTCATCATGCCGTAATTCCACTATTACCCTCATACATATTCTTACATACATACATATACTACTCCTTTATTCCATATGTATCACTATCATCTTCTCTTTAAACGTCCAATGATGAGATTTCATTTCTCAAAATAAGTATTTTTTGCTCAAATACTGCTAGATGCAGCCCCACTTACCTCAACTGCAATTTTTTAGGACGATAATTCAAATAATAACAAAATTTTCAATTTACCACAATTCTGATCAAACAGAATAATATAAAAATGAAACGAAAGAGAACTAAGAATCACCCCATCCACCCTTAGGTCCCAATTTCCATTCCAACTCCATGTATATATGCTAAATGTGTTACATATTTCCTCATAGCAATTAATTGTGAATCAAGTACACTTGGCATACATATATTGAGTTGGAATACGGGATAAAGTATATTTAGAATAAAGGATCCAAAAGCATAGGTTTCAATCCCCAACCCACCCCTTTCTTAATGCTGTGTAGGTGAACGTTCCCTTTGGCGGGTCCGTCAACCACGCCCTTGCTCTCAGGGCAATCCCCATGTGTCTACATCAGCTCCAGTTTCTTTCAAATACGGACATTACTGAAGATTAATACCAAGCCAACAAAGTTTATCATGCGCATTAACTGATAAAATCTACCCTTTCTTTCCAAGAAATAATTACCTAAAAACCTCTTAACTATGGTTAAATTACAAAAAAACTAACCCTACTCAATTAGTTTAACATATTTTTGGGAATCATATGTGCAGGCACAACCTCTTCCTTCATTCAGCTTTAGTGATCTCCAGAAAGATATCGAGATCAGTTGATGGCATAAGGGCAAGCAACTCATCATCCTTAGCATATATATATATATATATCAACTTTGTTAATTAAAACATCACAAACACACACATACGTGAGCAAATATAGTTTATTTCACAATTATGTATTTTGTCTGCAGAACGCAAGCAAGTGCTTTTTACTGGAAAGTGCACTAGCATTGTTCATCGCATTCCTTATCAATGTGTCTGTAATAGCAGTGAGTGGGAGTGTGTGCTCAAATCCAAACATCTCTAAGGAGAACAAGAACCACTGCAAGAATATCACCCTCGACTCTGCTGCTTTTCTGCTTAAGGTATTAAGACAAAACTATCTTTCATTAATGTAAAGTAATATACCATTTCCGAAAAAAGAGCAACATAATATATATCCACAGCTAATCCTCATTTTTTTCCTTCACAAATATTTATATTTAACATGGTTTTTCTCCTATATATGTGTGTGTGTGTGTGTGTGCGTGTACTGTACAAGTGCAGAATGCTCTTGGGAATTGGAGTTCGAAGCTATATGCTGTGTCCTTGCTTGCATCTGGTCAAAGTTCAACAGTGACAGGGACTTACGCAGGCCAATACATTATGCAGGTATTGAATATTTACTTGAAAGAAAATGGAAATTCAGGCTTAGCATAATCTTCTAGTGATAGTCATGATAATCCAATCCAAAGTGTTCTAAATCACATAATGAAACAAACTTAAACTAACAACAGTGATAAAAAGAATGTATGTGTATATATACATATATATATTAACTTAAGAAGTCAATATAACCTTGCTTACAATGAACACTACGTAAGTTCACATAATCATGCATCCTTGATTTAAAAAAGTGCACTTGGCATTCACTGATAAGGAACACAGCCAAGACCTGACAGACTCTCAATTACGAAGCCAATATGCCCGCTAAGTGCTACTATATTCTACTTATGTAACCCCATCTGAACCCCCAGCGAAAACCAACGGTGAAATTTGCTACTTCTGCAGGGATTCCTAGACTTAAAAATGAAGCTATGGTTGCGAAATCTAGTGACAAGGTGCATAGCTATAGCTCCAAGCTTGATAGCATGCATTATTGGTGGTCCTTCCGGAGCAGCCAGATTGATCATCATTGCTTCTGTAATTTCTCACACAACTCCACTCATTTTCCTAGCTTTTCTATGCCAGGATATTTGTTTAATAAAGAATCTAACACCTTTTCTCTTTGTTATTTTTAGATGATCTTGTCCTTTGAACTTCCATTTGCATTGGTTCCACTCATCAAGTTTACCACCAGTGCCGCCAAGATGGGACAGCACAAGAATTCCAAGATGGTAAAATTAAATGATTCAAATCACAGAAGTTTTAAAATTTTGATTAATATTAAATAGAAATTTAATTTTATCTACCACCACATTTTAGATCCAATGGTATTATAAGCTGGATTTCAAAATGGGGAATTCGTAAAATACCCCTCTTTGGTTCTTATCAAGTATTTATCTGGTTTTATCTATTGACACTGTTACAAACAATGAAAGGTAACTCTGGTTTTATGGATCCTGGGATTGGGCTCTATTGGGATCAACATATACTTCTTGGGTTCCAGTTTGCTAGGATGGATTACAAGCAACCGGATGTCCAAGACTTCAGCCATCTTTGCTGCTACATTGATGGTCCCAATAATGATACTCTACATTACCCTGTTACTATACTTGACATTTAAGCCAGAAACACCAGCAACAAATCCACAGGAGTTCATTTTGAGTTCCAGAGGATCCAGCGAGGGAGAATCAACTAGAGAAAGGGAAAACAATGTCATCCAGAGGGAAACTGAGATTCAAATGGAAGACATATGAGATCAGTAAATTTAATGCCTTACTAGCAGCATTTGCACAGAGATTGGGCAACTATTGTTTGAAAAAACTAATTGGTAGCATCAAACTATTGCTGCATTATCCTTAGAAGGAGAACTATTTTCTGTCTATCAAAGAGAGAATTGTTGTAATAGACAAGAAAACAAGGGAAACATACAGCAAAAGTTTCCATCATGCAGTTGTATTCACCAAAAATCACCTCTAGATACGAAGAGAACTCAACAAATTACATTGAAAGAGATCAGTAAAGATGTACCAGTGTGTTCTTGCCCTATATTTCAGCTTCCTAGATTTCAAAAGAGGGAAAAATAAATGAATAAACTATGACTTTCACATAATAATTTACAAGTCTACATACTCGTAGTAAGCATTACCCGACCATTTCTTGTGCTAGTGTCAAATGATTTAGAAGTTAGTACTTGATCACATGATGGCGCAACCAAAGTTCATACATGATCATATGGAAAGCATCATGTTTGATTGGAGGTGAGTTCCACTGGAAGTGCTTTTGGACCTTATAACAGAGCATCAAAAAAAATGACCAGCTGAAGTAAATTCTTGCTGAACTAAATATATGTAAGAGCAAATTATTTTTTAAAGATATAAACAAAAGTCATTCTATGTGAAAGCAATAAGCAATGTAGAATAATATTTAATAAGTCAATCATTATGGGTGAGGATGCAAAAAGAGAGAAAATAGCCAGATTATAACTGAAAGTTCCAATCTTGCTGCAGTAAAGGATAGATTTATACCTTGACTAAATTTTTGTGCAATGTGACAAATTCTTCTTGTGTTATGTTCTTGAGAATTTGCTTCAGCTGATAGACATCTTTCTCCTTTAGAATGACCGAGAATTTATGCCAATTTAGAATGTCATTGAAAGGCAAGTCATAGTAATTTGAGAGTATCACTGCACACAAACATCCAGAATGACTGAATGAGTAGGAGAAAAATCAGACTGGAGACAGAAATTAGAGCATTTACGAATGTTTACAAGTCATATAACATGGGAAGTATCATAAGATGGTTTTCTTGAACTAAAAGCAAATGCCACAGGCCCGAATACAACTGTAAATTTAAACATGGCATATACAACATGTCTTATTTAAGATGGCAGCCAAATCCAAGTGTATTTCCCTATGGCTGACGACCAAAGACCACCAGTACATGGGCAACCACTTTAGCCTAACACTAGCTTCAATCCTTCCCCATGTGAAACTTGCATTGACTACTTTGTATAATATCATGCTTTGCACTAAAGCATCAACAATTTATTTATTTCCATGGCTTTTGGAACTGTGATTGGTAATCCTGCTTCAATTTGAAAGTATACTAAATCATTTAATCCTGAGGATATATATGTAACTTGCACAAGGATATACACGTAAAAAGGGCAAAGCTGAAAAATGAAAGGGAAGTCTGCTAGTTTGATATGACAACTAAATAATAGGAAACTAAAACTTGGTACAACAATCCCATACATCCATCAAAAATAGGAATGTATTTGATTGTAAAATGATTTGATATTAAATAAAATCTCAAACAAGTATGAAGTTATTGAATCTCATCTTCCCCCCAAATATCATTCCTGGTATGTATGCTCACTAAGGTTCCGTTTTTTTTTTTTTAAGTATTATGGAAATATTGAATCACATTTAGGTGTAATTTTTCTTCTTCCAATTGACATGGTATAGCTGCATGCTATACTATCTAGAGTAGGAAATTTTCATTGCAAGTGCTGGATTTGAATACTGGAGTTTATAGTTCATTTATAGTAAGTACAGCATAATGTTAATTCATCCATACACTGAACTGCACTGGGAAAAATGGTTGCTGCAAAACTTGCTCTTTACAAGCATAATGTGCATCCAATATTTTCAAGAATGATTAGAGCTTCTTCTCATCCAGCTTACTACTGCTGAGTAGTTTTTTAACAAGAAATTCACTAGACCAAACAGAAAGAATTTGTAGGGCTGGTTGAAGTGATGTAGAACATCTTAATTCCAATCTCATCTGAAAGATACAGAATAATCCCTTCATTTCATTGAAACCTCTTCAAACATTTTATCTGCTTACCATGAATGACAGAAAAGATAATGGCTAGTTTCGGGGGTCTAAAAGGATTTAGTTCTCACCAGGTATGCATCCGTAATGTATAGAATCTGCTATGCGAGCACTGTTGACCTGTGAGCCACCAGGGCAAATGCAGAACTTAGTTCTGTAAAATCTCTTCTGATACACTAGATGTCCTGTTGCTCTGTTAATTCTGTTATTTGAAATATCAAGTTCTGTGTCATTTTCCCAGACATGAGCCAGTATGACCCTAATTTTGGAGTTCCTATGCCCTGCCCAGAAACCAAGCATTGTCCTGCAAAATATTTAATTTTTTAGTTTCCAGAATACAAGTAGCATGGAGGATGCACTATTATCAAGAAATCAATAAGAATGGTTACAAAATTGGAGGTGTAAATTTTACATTTTTGGGGTTACTTGATAATCAACTAAAAGTCCAAGTGCAGCTACTCAATTGTAAAAAAAGTGTATCCAAGTTTTTCATAACCTTATTTGTAGTGGGAATTTTATCACAATCACGAGAAATTGGCATCTTAGGTTTAGTTGATAATCAACTCAAAGTACAACTACAGCTAGTCAATTGCAAAAAGTAGAATGCCCAAGTTCTCCAAAACCTTATTCGTAATGGAAACAGAAGCCAGACTCAGACCTTGTACAGATTCATCAACTTGCAAAAAGGACTTCTTGCAAAATTATCACTTAGAAAAATTGTAATTAGAATCTGATACTCATAGAAGAAATCAAAAAACACTTCACAGGTAAAACATATGTCAGCATCTGACTAGAATCAGTTCACATACCACTAGTTATTGGGAAGGGAGGAAAAGAAACTGAGAGGTAGCCAGATGCAACTTGCAAAAATGCAACTCCTACACCAGAATGGGAAATAAAAATATATGCATCCAGAAGTGTTTTTCTTGATGCTTTAGTCAATAAAAGTTCACAAACACTACAAAGTCATCTACAAGCAACTTTGAGGTTCAGAAAGAAGTCAATATTTCTCTTTTGCCACTTGAACTTAATCTTACTCTAGCTAGCATACCCAGAGGAAAAAAAAAGGGTCTATATTTGCTCTGAATTAGTTGCAAAACTTTTTCAAATAAGGATATTACCACAAAATTCAACTTGAAATTATCATAATCTGAAGTTTTGTGATATTAATCTTAGTTTTAAGGTTTTCTAGAAAGAAAATAACAGTTCTACATCTACACTGCAATTCTCTAATCTAACGTTTCGCAATATTATTAGCTCAACTGTAATTCTCTAAACTGCAATTTACCCACACAACATCAATCCTGCAAAACAGCGGTTGACTGAAAAACTAGTGTTTTTAGCTTAATGAACAAATTAATCTCCAAATTGTCATCAACTAACATAAACCTCTTTTTCGTTTTCTTTTTTTTTTTTTTTTTCTCTTTCTTCTTTGGTTTGGGCATTGTGAATGTCGCCCAGTCACCGATTCACCTTGCTTGTTAAACTCTAGCATATTCCATACATTCAAGAACAGAGATCAGCCTGTGACTTTTATCTATTCATTTGTACAGCCCTGGGAGCCTCAATTATGATACAGATTTCAGCCTCTGAAAAAACTAGAGAACTCATAGATTTTGTAACAGCTTAGCCATGTGATACACTCAATACGATTGGTTGGCAGGAGCATTAAAAGTTGAGAGATTAGCAGATATTCATTCCACATTAGGGTTTTATTCCCAAGAAATTAGAACACTTGCTTCATTATTACGATTTGATTCTATCAAAAGATCTTTCCTAGGATCTTATAATAAAGATGCAAATATGCAAATACACATTCACATGTTCACAAGCAAAGAGACTTCATTGGAAAGGAGGAAGGTGTATTGAACGCCCTTTTGACATTCTCCGGATCCTCAGTAGTGAATTAAAGGGAAAATTTAATCATCTATTCTGGCCTTTGGAATTCCAATTAAGCAAAACCAAACAGTGAGTAAGTTATGCCCTTGCTGAATTTCTTGTTGGTGGAGCTTCAAGGAATGAAAGATTCTCCTTCATTGAAGAAAGGTTAATTGAATTTTTTTCCTTTTTTCTCCTTTCTTTTTCATTTTCAGTTGCATACAAAATGCAAAAGATATTTACAAATTTTTAGATTTTCAACATGAAAGCAAAAGACATTTCAGAAAAAAAGTCAGATTCTGGACATTTCATTTATGCATCAAAAGATAAAGGGAAACACATCAGAAAGGTAAATAGGCAAAGGATAAAGTCTCAAAGAGGATAAAATGATGATACAATACCTATTCTCCACATCATTTCCTCCAGCAGGGAGAGCAAATGGCTGAAGAATTTGAGGGAGAGCAACATCTTTGTGTGGTATAAATCCAACATCATAGCTTGGCGAGCAGACAACACGAATTGAATTCTTTACAAGAAGTAGAAGTCCTTCAGTTGCCCTTACCCCAACATCATGGCAAGTAACAAAGAAATGATCCGCACCAAGAGTTCTATTCCAATATGGATACTTAGATATCAAACTCTCCACATAGTTCTGGACGATTACGGTCATGTTCTCATATGATATACCCTGCATGTATAAGAGGTCAAAATTTTGGCAAGATATGAAACTATTAGAGCCCTATTGCAGGCCAGATCCTTACTTCCCATACCAAGACAAATGAGACAAAAAGATACCAGAGAAGTTTTAAAGATGCCAAAGCTCTGATAATGCTTATCTATTAAATTGCAAGCATCAAGTACAAAACTTTCAGAAATTGGACTGACAGTGATTCTTAACAATATGCAAGTGAATCAACGTGCATGTAGTGACTGCTATGGCAAATGGGGATGTTATGCATGATACTTGGTGGCATGGTGATTGAAAAAAGAGGTACTAGTGAATTGTCATTGTCAGGATGTCAGTAAACATCTGTGAGAAGCTGGGAATGGAAAACAGTGTTAGGATGGTGGCAGGAAACAAATCTGGGAGGAGAACTGTTGGTGAGGTGAATGTTGTGATAGTTGTATTTGCTGAATGTATGCTCAACTGCACATGCAAGAGTTCTGTAGAGAATGAAATGGGAATATAATGAAAGATAGTAATATAGCACTCAACAAAGAGAACTTATGATAGCATTGGTTGAAGTGGGGTTCGGAGCAGATGTGATTATTAGCCTGAGTTTTTAGTATTTGAATAATACTTGACTAACTTGTAGTAAACAATCAAATGTCGAATTAAATAAAACTTCAGTAATTGAACATTATATATGTATACTGATATAATATATTGGTTGCTTTGATTCTTTCACAACAAATGCCAAGAAGAAAAGGGAGAGGGGAAAAAGAAACAGTCTTCACAAAAGAATCCAATGATACCACATTCATCAACTCAACTAGTCACTTAGGTCTCGACTGCCAATAAAAGCACGAACAGATTGGAAATGAGTCATCATGAAGACATGTTATTGTCATATGGAACAGCAAATAGTGTTCCTAAGGTTGCTGCATTATGGAGACATCACTTGACAAGAAATGGTCTCCCAAGATTGAAACTTTTTACCAGTAAACGATGAAAATTCAACCTCTTAAGCAGCCCCAAAAATCCCAGACGGCATATTTACTGAACTCGACATTCGCGACCACGCAATGAAGTCCCTAAGAGTCCAGCTCCAATATTGGAGAAAAACTAAAAAACCACTCAGTTCATAGTTATATTTCATCATACAGTGTACGTTCCCGACTCTAAATATCACAAAGTATTCAATAAACAAGCATCAAAACTGAACCACCATTCCATAAAATGAAAAATTCCATCCAATTTACGACTTCAGCATACCTTCCCACGCATCTTATGGCAAGAGATCGGAATGAAGAACAAGTCCGCCCGATCTGGATCATCTGTCAGGAAATTACTCTCCCTCAGATTCTGAAAAAAATACCCCTCGCTCGCGTATTTTCCCGTCAGCTTCCTCGGAGTCTGGTAATAGGTATTGGGATCCCCATCCGAGTATATGTACACTTTAAATCTCTTCTCCATTTCCCCGTAGTTCAATCTGAACACCTTCGGCAAATGGTAAACGTCATCGTCTTCATCACCACTCTCATCTCTATACTTGTCCGATACAGACACTTTCTCCACATTATCCACATCAGCATCGTAACTTACCTTCAGAAATCAGAAGATGAAATTAGTGAGTTGAACAAGTGTGTGGTAAATGAAGTTCAGGGAAATTGGCAGTACCTGAGGCTGAGAGGGTCTTACGGTGCTGGAAGTAGGGTCAGCAGAGGGGGAGGATTGGAGAGAAGGGGATTGGAGGGATTTAAGGGAGATGTAAGAGAAGGAGAGGAGTGTAAGGATGGCCAGAGTGAGGACAGAACCTCGCAGAGTGCAGACAGCGGCGGAGGGAGGTGACTGAGGAAATTTCACCGTCGACATTCCCTGGCGGAGCTGGTGTTTCCCGGGTGAGCCCTCGCCGGTGTTTGCCACTGTTAAATTAAGTATGAAAATTAATTGTGTGTGGAATATTAGTTGCTTCAGATAGTGTTCTATTGCCTGATTAAAAGCCTTCCATGTTTCTGTTTTTCTTTTTATATTTCTTTCTTGCAGACTCACACTACCAAAATATGTATATAGATAATAAAATGGTTAATTAATTTAAAATTTCTTTACATACTTTCATTTTATATTTTACTCTCTATTTGATTTTCTAAACATTAAACTCCTTATTTTTTTTCAAAATTTTAAGAATCACTTCCTAAATCTTTTAAAAAAACTTAAATAATCTTATACCTAACCAAAATAACAAAAAAAACCCTGCAAATTGCAACAAATGATGGTTGTTTTCTCCCAATTTAAATAAATGACAACTTTTTTTTTTCTCCCCACTCAAATAAATGACAACTTTTCTTTAAAAGCACATTTTTTTTTTGGAAACCATCTTCTCCTCTGCCAACAAAAGGGTGCGAACATATGAAAGAACGGAAAAAGCAAAAGGAAATCGACAAGACAAGGAAAAAAAACCCTAATTCTCTCCAACTTTGTGAAAATGAAACAACCAATAGCACCAATAAGGAACGAAGAACAAAAGGAAGAGAACAAAAGACAAAAGGTATGTTTTCTATTTTTCATTTCGTGGATTTTGCTTTCTTTCAGTTTTACAAATTTTGCAGGTAGATTTTCTCATATTTCATTATTTGAACTCTTTTTTAGTTGTTAAAAACTTGAGCTCATTTGTTATATGTATAATTTTTGTTGCAATATTTGAAAATCTCTTATTTGTATTTGAAATGTATGAAAGTTATACTTCATTTTCTTAGAATTTATATTTCTTATAACTGAAATTATACGTTGAAATTATTTAAAAGTGGTAGTATATAATTTGTTTATGTAAACTATATTTTACAAGTAGTTGTAGTACAAAACATTCAACTTTTCAATACACATTATCTGAAAGTAGTAGTACATAATCTGTATATCTAAAGAATACATTTTATAAGCAGTTGTAGCGTAGAATATTCAAATTTTCAATCCACATTATCTAAAAGTGATAGTGCATAATATGTATATCTAAAGTACATTTTACAAATAATTAAAGTACAGAACATTCAACCTTTCAATACACATTATTTGAAAGTGGTAGTATATAATCTGTATATCTAAAGTTTATTTTACAAGTAATTGAAGTACAAAACATTCAATCTTTTAGTCACATTATTTGAAAATGGTAGTATATAATTTGTGTATCTAAAGTACATTTTAAAAGCAATTGTAGTATAGAATATTCAACCTTTCAATATACATTATCTGAAAGTGGTAATATATAATTTGTGTATCTAAAGTACATTTTAAGAGCAATTGTAGTATAGAACATTCAACATTTCAATACATATTATCTAAAAATGGTAATATATAATATGTGCATCTAAAGTACATTTTACGAGCAATTGTAGTACAAAATGTTTAACTTTTCAATACATATTATTTGAAAGTGGTAGTATATAATATATACATCTAAAGTATATTTTATAAGCAATTATAATACAGAACATTCAATCTTTCACTACACATTATTTAAAAGTGGTAGCATATAATCTGCGTATCTAAAGTATATTTTAAGAGCAATTGTAGTATAGAATATTTAATCTTTCAATACAAATTATTTGAAAGTTGTAGTATATAATCTGTATATTTAAAGTATATTTTATGAGCAATTATAATATAGAACATTCAACTTTTTAATACACATTATTTGAAAGTTGTAGTATGTAATTTATGTATCTAAAGTACATTTTACAAACAATTATAATACAGATTATTCAATTTTTCACTACACAACATCTAAAAGTGGTAGTGTATAATCTGTGTATCTCAAATACATTTTATATATATTATTTGAAAGTGATAGTATATAATCTGTGTATCTAGAGTATATTTTACAAGCAATTGTAGTACATAACATTTAACCTTTCAGTACACATTATCTTAAAGTGGTAGTATATAATTTGTGTATCTAAACTATATTTTACAAGTAATTATTGTAAAAAACATTTAACCTTTCAGTTCACATTATTTGAAAATGGTAGTATATAATACGCGTATCTAAAGCACACTTTAAATACAATTGAATTACAAAACATTCAACTTTGTAGTACACATTATCTAAAAATGATAGTATATAATTTGTTTATATACTAATTCTTTTATATTTAATTGCAGCAAAGGCAAGACATAATAAGGTCTACTTTTGTTGCCCCCCCAATATTTTCAAACTAAATTGAAGCATGTAAAATCCAAGATGAGGTCAAAACATTTTGATGCATTGAAGAAGACTTTTTTTATATATGCATGGATATGCCTAAGTCAAATTTTAGCTTTATTCAACTTGAAGTTATACTTAGGAGGTTTGATGCAAAAAATTTGTCATTTATTTTTGCGGTGGGGTTTGAAGTTTCATTTTCTACAGTCGGATTTTCGATGGTTTTAGGGTTATCACATGTGGGGCAATTAGTTGATATAAGATTGAAGATGAAGTCTTCAACTATAGACTGCTTTTTTCTAGAAAGTTGAAGAATATAACAAGATTTGAAATAGCAAAAATATTTGAGGAGTATGTTTATAAGGATAGTGATGAGGACTTAAATGATTTTGTAAGTTGTATATACTTTTTTTTTTTATTGTTTTCTATTTCCAACTTCTAATTATTGGACCCACGATTTCTCCTACCATACTTGGATAACTTGTCAAGAGTTAGTTTGTATGCATGGGGCATAGCTGCATATAACCTTCTTGTCGAAGATCTAAGGAACAGTGTAAGAGGAATAGGTAGAGAAAGTAGCAAGAAGAAGGACCTTGATGGGTGCATAGTCAGTTTGATGGATTATATTTATATTAAATGAGTGTAATTTTTTCATTTATGAATGACAAGCATGTGTTTACGAACACATCCCATCATTGGGTTCACCAAAAAGTTTGTTTGATTTTCAACACTTTTACCGGTGGAAGGATAGCAAACTCCCAAATAATATGAATGAGGCTGAGAAAAAATTGAAACAAGTTACAAGAGATATGATAATAATTCATTATTATTTTTTTGTTAATAATTTGAATTTGATAATGATTTTCATTGTAATAGGTTGTGGCCCTCAGCTTTACTCCAGAGGAGTTAGACTTGGTAGTTTTGATCAAGAAATTAGAAACTACCACTACTGATGTCACTAAAGTACACATTTGTGATCATATAGTATTTGAAGCAATTATTACAATGAAAGATGAAGAAATTAAATCATTGAAGGAAAAAATTGCTTCATTAGATATGATGGCAATCAAAAAGCAAGGTCAGGATGAGAATGTTGCTGAGGATAAGACTAATGAAACGGAGTAAAATGATGAAGTTGGTGAGTATTTATATAAGGGGGAACATGATTTGGTGGATGATGCAGACAAAGAAGGGGATGATTCAAGGAAGAAAAATGGAAAAGAAGCTAACTTAGGGATTGATGATGGTATTGGTGATGAAGCTGAAGATAGTTTGGATGAATAAAGTCAAACTAAACACTATCATGATCCCGAATCTTCCATTATCCTTTTGACCATAGAACTTCATGCACCAATTCATGAAGCAAAGTTCGAAGAATCTGAAATTGAAGTGGCAAATATCATGCTATCGATTGTTATAGAAATGCATAATTGAGATGATAGGAAGCCAGAAAGGAAAGCAGTAGATTTTGTCACCCCTAAAGCACCACAAAGCTAAACGTGGAAGATAAGTGACAAAAACCTAAGGGTGTCAATTTGTGCGGGTTAGATGGGTTCAAGTTGGGTTGACGTATGGGTGTAACATAAAAATATCAAATCTAAACCCAACCCGATGTTAAACCCAAAAGACTTAATCCTAATCTAAACCACAAAATTTTATTTCAGGTTTGGGTTGACTTGATTTTTAGTTAGGTCATCTAACAACCTAATAAACCTAACCCAACTTAATCTAATCTGATTTATTTATTTTATTTTTCATATTTATGAATTCCAACATCATAATTGAGTAAAAATTTAATCTACTATAAAATCTAAATTTGGCATAATAATTGAGGTCTAAGAAACATAATAACTTCATAAGTCACTTGAGTACTCCAAATGCAAAAAAAATAATGAACCATTGTTCAATTAACAACTTCGATGACAACCATCAAATGATCAAAATGCATAATCAACTACAAAATAGTGGAAATTAAAGTCGAAAGACAAAAGCATTCAAATTCTTCATGAAAATCCGAATTCTTCTTTGCATTGGTAGCTAGTTTCCTCCATAATTCAAATCCTAAAACTCCACAAAAGAAACCTTGAAACAACATTAAGAAAGAAAATAAATTAGTAACTAACTAAATAATCATAGGGATGAATTTTAGAAAACTTTTTAAACGTTTGGTATGACATGTGACGAACAACAAATGACTTACTTTCCATTTCAATATCAAAGACTCAAAGATTGATGATGTTAGTGGAAGCATCAGTTGTAGTGCTTGAATGGTCTTCATTGATACTTCCTAACATATCTATTACATCCTCAATCAAGTCATCCAATCTCACATCATTTGTTTCTGCAAAATAGAATTCAAAAGATTAAAAATAACAAAATATTAGTAAAATAAATCATAAACAATGAAATCAATAAATCATTTACCTTTCTGCCTAAATAACCAATCTTTACAACAAATCAACGCCTCAACAACATCAAGCTTCATTGCACTACAATATTGGCCAAGTATCCTACCACCTGTGCTAAAAGTTGACTCAGAAGCAACTATAGAAATCGGAACTGCCAAGATATCTCTTGCCATTTGTGCAAGCTTAGAATACCTAAACTGATAGGCCTTCCAATATACAAGAATGTCAAATTTAGCCATCCTGTGTCAAGCTTTAGCTATTCCAAATAGAGCTCTAATTGATTCTTTTGAGGAACAAACTTTGAACTTGAAAAGAAGTCAAACTCCTAAATCATAAATAAAATGTATGAGTGCACTTCTAAAAGCTAATAACATATGTTATGTTAAATCTAAAAATTAACCTAAAAAGAAGTTAAATATATTAAAATAATATAATTTGAATATAAAAATAATAAATTAATGTCTTTACCTTCAAAACATCCATAGAAAGTGTACCTCCAGTATAACAAGCATTATCATCAAATGTAGAATGAGAACTCGAAAATGCACATGTACTACTAATACCCATATTGCAAGCATTGCGCATGTATTCCTCAAACAAAGAATTCAATTTGCTCTTTACCTCCTTTAACTCATTATTCTCAGGCCCATAGAGTTTATTGTAACTCCACTCAACAAACTGCATCTTATACCTCGGATCAAATATCACAGCAATAGCAAATAAAATATTATAATCCTTCCAATATTTGTCAAATTTCTCAAACATTTGAGTCACCATTGATCTCATGAAAATATCATCACCTCTCAACTCCTGACTTAATGTAAACTCAACTATGAAGACTACTGGAAAGTATAAGTTTGCAATGGGATATTTCACTTCAGAAAACATATTGGTGGTTTGATAGAAAACCTCAAAGAATTTGCAAATTTTCTCAACTTTTTCCCACTCTTTAGTAGATGGACAATGTGTGAAATTGAAATCCGTCAATCTCAAATGATTAAAAGCATAATGATAGTACATAGCACTAGAAAGCATTAAATAGGTAGAATTCCATCTAGTAAGAACATCTTGTGTTAAACCTTTTTTAGAATCAAGTGAAGTGCTAGCAATAGAAACTAGGAACTTTTGCTTTCTTACTTGACTACCTTTGACATATTTCACAGATTCATGAACTTTGTCAACAAAGCTATCAATTTTTTTCAAACCTTCTTGCACAATTGAGTTAAGAATATGTGCACAACAATGAACATGTAAAAATTGACCTCCACCCACCGATGAACATTTTACAGCAAGTTGATCTCTCAAATAATTAACAAATACATCATTTGTAGTAGCATTGTCTAAAGTGATTGTGAAGACCTTTTTGTCAACACCCTAACTAGCTAACAAACCACTAATTTTGTCACACAATGCAATTCCAAAATGAGGCGGCGACATGTAAGAAAAGTTAATTATCCTCTTTTGTAGCAACCAATCAGAATTAATAAAGTGTGTAGTCAAATAAACATAACCATCAGTCACAATTGATGTCCATAAATCTGAAGTGAAACAAATTTTTCTTGGGCATAAATGCAACTCATGAGCAAGCCTATTCATTTCATTTTTATGCATCTTAAGAATATCAGCCCTAGCTATATTCTTAGTGAAGTGGCACAATTGTGGTTCCAAAAAAGTAAAGATAGATCTAATAGCCTCATATTCCACAAATTGAAACGACAATTCGTGTTTCATAATAACTACGACTAGTAATTCTCTAAATTTTTCTTGGTTAAACTTTTTTGATCGGATGGTAAAAGCTTTATCATTTTGTTCTATTAAGCACTGAGCAACTTCACGAGTTTTCTACTTAGGGTATTATTTTTGTACGTGATGTTGCAAGTTACCCGTAGCCATTCTACTATTAGCACAATAAGTTGCTCCACATGCTTTACACTTACAATATTGTACTTCATTATTTTTGCAAGGAAGCAAATCAAAATATTGCCACCACTTTGATTTGAATTGCCTTTTATGCTTGCCATGTCCTAGGGGCTCATCATGAGAAAAACAACTGAATTAGCTCCTACATCCGAGGGTAACTCATCACCATCCCCTTTGTGTTCTTCATCTTGAAAATCAATATCAATAGATTCAACTTCAATAGGTCTCAAACTCATCCTATCAAGCAAAATTAAATAAATATCATGTCCCAAACATTTAAATGACAATTACATAGTAAAATAAAGATATTTTTTTAATTTAATTTAATACTAGACATTCTTAGTATGGATCTTGGGAAGAACAAATCACACATTGAGCCATTTTCTAAGTGGGTCACTATAGTGGATCTAAATTTGATCCAATTTGAGAAGTAAAAGCTCCAATTTACTCATCCATGTGAATACAATTTTCTTAGTACATCATAATTTAAACTCTTTGCTTACACATAAAAAAAAAAAAGCAATACAATTGCTATTTTTTTAATAAAAAAATTGCAAGCAACAGAAAGGCTTAGGCAAAGAGGATTCACAATAGATACAAAGGCTAAAGGAATTACATCACAAAAAGAAAATGACAAAGTGGGCGAAGGCACAAAAATTGACCAAGAGGTTTCCTTGTCGGTTCCCTAATTTTACAATTTATAAGTTGCTCATATCAGGGCCTTTGGAGTTGGAGTTTAACTCATGGTGGTGGAGCAATGGGAACTCACGATGGTGGAGTGATAGGACGCAAGGCAATAGCACGACGCAAGGCAATGGCTATGGGACGCACAATAGTGGCGTGGATGCACTACGGCAAAAGGGTTTAGGTTTCTTTCAATTTTTCTAGAGTAGAAGGTGAGATCTGAGATGGTCATGAGAATTGAGGAGGATTGCAGACTATTGGAGTAGAGTGCTATGCTTGGTGATTTGGTATTTTGATTAACCTTTGAAATGGAAATGGAGTTTAAATGTTACTATTTGTAATTTGTAAATTTAAAATTTGTAATTGAATTTTTGAAGTTCAAATTTTTTTATATATATTTTTTATATTTTATTTTAATTAATTAATTTTTTTAGGTGGGTTGAGTTGATTGGGTTATTGGGTCACCTACTCATTTTTTTTCAAGTTATGCAAGTTGACCCGAAAATAACCCAATTTTATTTTTTTCTTAGGTCATGTTTAGGTTTGACTCGATTTGACCTGAACATGAAAATAGCCTTGTTGGGTCATTGTTGTGTCGCTAGATTAGGTTTGATTTTGACACCTCTACAAAAACCTATCATGCTCTTGCAAAAAGGACCAAGAACAAAAATAGAAGAAGGTGTTGTAAACTACTTAACGTATTATTTCTTTACTATTTGTATTACATTTGTGGATATTTGTACTTAGTTTGCTAGTATTTGTACTTGATCTATTTGTACTTCATTGATTGATATTTCATACCTAACTGATTTATATTTTGTACTTAATATGTTGATCTTTTGTACTTCAATGGTTAATACTTGTACTTACTGTACAGAGGTTTTATAGTTCATTAGTTGGTATTTGTAGTTAATGTACTGATGTCTTATACTTCATTGGTTGATATTTCTATTTAATGTACTCATATCTTATACTTTATTGATTGATATTGGTACTTAATGTGCTGATATTTTGTACTTTAATAATTGATATTTGTACTTAATATACAAAGGTTTTATACATCAATGGTTTATATTTGTACTTAATGTGCAAAGGTTTCATACTTCAATAATTGGTATTTAGACTTAATGTGCAGAGGTTTTGTACTTCATTGGTTGGTATTTGTACTTAATGTGATAATGTCTTAAACTTCATTGGTTGATATTTGTACTTAACGTGCTGATCTTTTGTTCTTCAATGGTTGATATTTGAACTTAATGTGTAGAAGTTTTATACGTCAATGGTTGATATTTGTACTTAATATGCAAAGGTTTTATATTTCATTGGTTGTTATTTGTACTTAATGTACATAGATTTTATACTTCATTGGTTGGTATTTATACTTAATGTGCTGATATCTTATACTTCATTCGTTGATATTTGTACTTAATGTGCTGATCTTTTATACTTCAATAGTTGATATTTATACTTAATGTGCAGAGGTTTTATACTTGATTGGTTGGTATTTGTGCTTAATGTGTAGAGATTTTATACTTCATTGGTTGGTATTTGTACTTAATGTGATAATATCTTATACTTCATTGGTTGATATTTATATTTGATGTACTGATCTTTCATACTTTAATGATTGATGTTGGTACTTAATGTGTAGATATTTTATACTTCATTGGTTGGTATTTGTATTTAATGTGTTGATGTTTTATATTTTATGTTGGCGATATTTATACTTATTGTCTTGAATGGTTGATATTTGTACTTAATATGTAGAGATTTTATACTTCATTGGTCGGTATTTGTACTTAATGTGCTAATGTCTTGTACCTCATGTTGGTGATATTTGTACTTAATGTGTTGATCTTTTGTACTTCAATAGTTGATGTTTGTATTTAATGTGCTAATCTTTTGTACTTCAATGGTTGATATTCTTACTTAATGTGCGGATGTTTTATACTTCATTGGTTGGAATTTGTACTTAATATGTTGATATCTTATATTTCAATAGTTGATATTTGTACTTAATGTGCAGAGTTTTTATACTTCAATAGTTGATATTTGTACTTAATGTGCCGAGTTTTTATACTTCATTGGTTGATATTTGTACTTAATGTACTAATCTTTTGTATTTCAATAGTTGATACTTTGTATCTAATGTGCTAATATTTTGTACTTTGGGAGACAAAAGACATCAGCTTAATCCAAATAGGAGATGAATCAAGCATCCCAAAGAGGGAAACGCTTGATTATTATAAAGGAAAGGCTAATTTTAAAGGTCATCCTCATATTCCAGAAAACGAGTGAAAAGTCATCAACAACTTTCTCTGAAGAGATAATTTGAGGTAACAAAATTTGCTTATAATTTTTCTTTTTAATAAACTTTTGCCTGAACTAATAATTAAAACCTATACTTGTATAGGGTGACTATTTAGGAGGGAGGAAAATACATTCTAGAGGGAAGACACTTTTGTGAGCTATTATTTGGGGAGTATCTTTGTGGTGACATATTGGAGTGCTACATGTTGATATTATGTGGCCTATTGTTTAGGAAAGAGTGTCACAATGATGTATTGTTTACGTCCATGTTAGCACAGGTTTGTGGCGATTTTCTAACTTAATTTAGTTCACATTATAAGTGGACTAACCATTCGTGTTATACTTTATATGTTGATATATTACACTGACTCAAGGAACGCAGTATCTAGGATATAAAAGATGAAGAATTTTTTAACTTCATATCTGGACTTAACTCTTTCACACGTAAAGTTTTGGAAAAGATCACCTTGGAAGTTGTAAACACATGCCGTTACATAATGCTACCTATTAATCAGGAGCATCATTGATTCTTGGTTGTCCTCTACACTTCAACTGCTTTCATGTACATGAATTAAATAATGGCCCCTTGATACAAGCCAGCAGTTACTACCATTGTAAATTTGCTGCCTTTCTCAAAAATTTCTTCATAAAGTATAGAGTCAACAATTGATCAATATTTTTGTAGGCTGCATTCTATTCTTGGTACCTAAAGCTTTCATTAGGGTGTTATGTGGACAAAAGCATGACAGTACAAAAATGCAAACAGCAACAAAGGTCATTGGATTGTGGTATCTTTGTATGCCTTTGGGCAGAATGTTTTACTAAAGATACCAGCAATTTCTAGAGGTATGTTGGGAAATGCTCCATGGATACAGTTTGTGCACATATGGCATACACTTTTTAAGTCATGAAAATACAAGGGTTTGAATTTCAATGACATTAGAAGTTAATTTTAATTTTATTAACATTTTGGATAATTTTATTGAGGTTATTCTATATTTAAGTATACGTTTCCATCAAAGTGCATATAAGATTATGTTGAAGTACAAATATTGCCCAACAATGTACATATGTTGTTATATTGAAGTACAAATATCGCCCAACAAAGTACAAATATAGGACAAATGAAGTATCTATGGTGCTATGTTAAAGTATATTTTATGTGAATGATCGATTAAATTGAAACATTGTAGTAAAGTTCAGTATAATATGTGGAAAACCAAGTACAAATATAGAACAAACAAAGTATATATAGTATTATGTTAAAGTACACTTCAATTAAAGTGAACCATTGCAGTGAGGTTTAGTACAATATGTGGGAAATGAAGTACAAACATAATGCAGTTAATCCTGCAGTGGCCCAAGCTATTATTGCGAAAATTGGCGAATACAACCAACTATCATTAAGAATTTCATCTTTTGACCAAAAAGCAAAGCCATAGTAAATAATAAATAAGACAATGATTTCGAAACTCTATTTCAACCCTTGCCTCCTCGATACTCAATCAAATCCTCTTTTTTGAGGATTGAATGCATTTCTAGAGTCCCATATTTAGTACGAAGTATAAATGGTGTTATGTTAAAGTACACTTCAATTAAAGTGAACCATTGTAGTAAGTTTCAGTACAATATGCGTAAAATGAAGCACAAATATAGAGCAAATGAAGTATATATGATGTCATGTTAAACTACACTGCAATTAAAGTGAAACATTGCAATGAAGTTCAGTACAATATGCAATTAAATAATTGAATAATTGAATATACAGTATAATGGTGTTATATTAAAGTACGCTATGTGCAATTGAATAATTAGTCCTAATAATTGTGGTGGTTTCAAGTACAATATTTTGAGACTATCAAACCAACTAAAATACATATTTGTATGGCTGATAGGATGGATATGATCGTCAAATGCTCATGTGTGTACAATTTTGAATGCATAAGTATACTTTACACTACTACAAATGATAACTTTAAACCATTGAACACTAGTGGTTATCATTTTAATACTTTAACATTATAGTATTCATACCATACTAAATATTACACACATTTTTAGAATTTTGATTGTTAATTACTAAGAAATAAAAGGCAAAACATGGAACAAAGCTCAAATTCATCACTATTAGCACAAAAATCAAGAAATTAAATACATAATTCTCACAATGAAGTACAAAAACCAAGAAATCAAGTACATAATTCCTGAGATCAAAAAATAAAGTACATATTTGGCACGAAGAAGTACATATATCCCGAAATCAAGTATAAAATCGATATATTAGGCAACACACACATGTTATATTTTCAGTGGAATGAAGTACATAATTGCTACAATGAAGTACATATGTCCCAAAATTAAGTATAAATCTCCTTTATTGAAGTACAAAAGTACTGATATCTCGGACAACATGCATATGCTACCTTTTCATAGGAAATGAAGTACATAATTGCCGCAATGAAGTACATATGTCCCAAAATCAAGTACAAACCTCCCTTATTGAAGTACAAAAGTATTGATATCTCAAACAACATGCACATGCTACATTTCTACTAGAAATCAAGTACATGATTGCTGCAATGAAGTATATATGTCCCAAAATCAAGTATAAATCTCCCTTATGTTAAAGTACACTTCAATTAAAGTGAAAACATTGCAGTGAGGTTCAATACAATATGAGGAAAATCAATTACAAATTAGAACAAATGAAATATATATATGGTGTTATGTTTAAGTACGCTTTATGTAATTGAATAGTTAGTCTCTAATAAGTGTAGTGAGGTTCAAGTACAATATTTTGAGATTATTAGACCAACTAAAGTACATATTTGTACGGGTAATAGGATGGATATGATCATCAAATGCTCATATGTTTACAACTTTGAATGCATATGTATGCTTTACACTACTATGAATGATAACTTTAAACCGTTGAACATTAGTGGTTATCACTTTATTACTTTAACATTATTGTATTCATACCATACTAATATTACACACTTTTTTAGAGTTTTGATTTTTAATTTCTAAGAAATAAAAGGCAAAACATAGAACAAAACTCAAATTCATCACTATAAGTACAAAAACCAAGAAATCAAGTACATAATTGCTACACTAAAGTACAAAAAATAAGAAATCAAGCACATAATTCCCAATATAAAAAAATAAAGTACATATTTGGCATGAAGAAGTGCTTATGTCCCAAAATCAAGTATAAAATTGATATCTCTGACAACATACACATGTTACATTTTCATTGGAAATGAAGAAAATATGTCCTGAAATCAAATATAAATCTCCCTTATTAAAGTACAAAATCACTGATATCTCGTGCTACATTTTCATAGGAAATGAAGTACATAATTGTTGCAATGATGCAATATGTCCTGAAATCAAGTATGAATCTTCCTTATTGAAGTACAAAAGCATTGATATCTCAGATAACATGCATATGCTACATTTTTACTAGAAATCAAGTACATAATTGTTGCAATGAAGCACAACGTCCCGAAATCAAATATAAATCTCCCTTATTGAAGTACAAAAGCACTGATATTTCGAACAATTGTACATGCTATCTTTTCACTGGAAATGAAGTATATAATTGCTGAAATGAAGTACATATATCCCGAAATCAAGAATAAATCTCCCTTATATTAAAGTACGCTTCAATTAACGTGAAAACATTGTAGTGAGGTTCAGTACAATATAAGACAAATCAAGTATAAATATAGAACAAATGAAGTATACTTGGTGTTATGTTAAAGTACACTTTGTGTAATTGAACAATTAGTCTCTTATAATTTTAGTGAGGTTTAAGTACAATATTTTGAGACTATTGAACTAACTAAAGTACATATTTGTATGGGTGATAGGATGGATATGATCGTCAAATGCTCATGTGTTCACAACGTTGAATGTATAAGTATACTTTACACTATTGCGAATGATAACTTTAATCCATTGAACACTAGTGGTTATCACTTTAATACTTTAACATTATTGTATTCATACCATACTAATATTACACACATTTTTGCAGTTTTGATTTTTAATTACTAAGAAATAAAAGGCAAAACATGGAAAAAAAACCCAAATTCATCACTATTAGTACAAAAACCAAGAAATCAAGTATGTAATTGCTACATTAAAGTACAAAAAATAAGAAATCAAATACATAATTCCCAATATAAAAAAATAAAGTACATATTTGGCAGAAGAAGTACATATATCCCAAAATTAAGTATGAATCTCCATTATTGAAGTACAAAAGCACCATATCTCAAACAACATGCACATGCTACATTTTCACTGAAAATGAAGTACATAATTGCCACAATGAAGTATATATTTCCCGAAATCAAGTATAAATCTCCCTTATTGAAGTACAAAAGCATTGATATCTCAAACAACATACACATGCTACCTTTTACTAGAAATCAAGTACATAATTGCTGCAATGAAGTACATATGTCCCGAAATCAAATACAAATCTCCTTTATTGAAGTACAAAAGTATTGATATCTTGGACAACATACAAATGCTACCTTTTCATAGAAATCAAGTATATAATTGTCACCATTAAGTACATATACCCTAAATTAAACATAAATCTCCTTTATTGAAGTATACAAGCACTGATATCTCGGACAACAAGCACATATTACATTTTCACTAGAAATCAAGTACATAATTGCCGCAATTAAGTACATACACCCTAAATCAAGTATAAATCTCCTTTATTAAAGTACAAAAGCATTGATATCTCAGACAATATGCACATACTACATTTTCACTTGAAATCAAGTACATAATTGAGGCAATGAAGTACTTTTTTCCCAAAATCAAGCATAAATCTCCTTTATTGAAGTACCAAAGCACTGATATCTCAGACAATATGCACATGCTACATTTTCACTAGAAATCAAGTACATAATTGAGGCAATGAAGTACTTTTTCCCCAAAATCAAGCATAAATCTCCTTTATTGAAGTACCAAAGCAATGATATCTTGAACAACATGTACAAGGTATATTTTCACTGGAATTCAAGTGCATAATTACCATGTTAAAGTACAATGATAAAGTTCAATTAAAAAATATAAAGTGATCCACAAATACAATAAAATTTTAGTACAAATTAACAATCCAAAGTTCTGCAAAATTCTTCTCCAGCCACACAGTTCAGTAACTTTAGCTAGTTTACTGATTCTTTGCAAGTTCAATGATTATGCCATATCCTGCCACATTTTATACACCTAATAACATATTTCTCAATTTGCAATGGAATCCTCCATGTCCTTCTACGCTTAGGCTGAGATCGGCAATTAGGTGCATTAATAACACCATCATCATCTAGAGGAAACATATGCATATCATAAGTAGGAATATGGTTTATCACTGCTTGGTGTGATTATTGATACATCTCAACTCGATAGTATTAATCGGTAAAGTTATATGGTGAAAGTGACTTTGACTTGATATAAGCACAAGCATGCTTGTATGGTATTTTATCAATTTGCCATGCTCTACTTCAACAAACCCTACTCTACAAATCTACGGCATAAATTTGTCATGCTCAATTACTTTGAAGCTCCAACAGCTAGACATAACAACTTTTTAAGGTACGAGAACATATATAATTGATTGCTAACTTCTCCTCTTGCTTAGGACATAATTGACCAACCATTTGGTGGGATTCTTCTCTTTAATCATGCATTATAACCATTATTTGCATGCATATGTGAGCAACCATGGTAGTAACTGGAATAAATCAGATTGGTTTCACGTAATTATTCCAATATTCTACTTGATTATTGTTTATTACTCCTCACCAATCTCCACTAAATAAGAAATTTGCCCAACATTGTGGTTCAAACTATATAAAAATGTCTCTGGCAAGTGGCATTGACTCCAAGATGCTGTCTATATGTCAGGTATACTCTTGCCTTGTGAGCTTATATGCAGCTTTCATAAAAACAAAAGCCCAATGTTTCTTGTTATGTAGGAGGTATTTCCTTAATACCTAAATTTAGAATAATAGGATTGTCATATGCTATATGTTATGAATTAGAGTTTATTTTGTATAATTGTTTCACAACTAAAGATAAAGTTTTTACTTATTTCTTGAAGTTATCCACTAAGTGTCTCAAGCAATATACATGGTGGCTACCAGGAAATATCATGGAGAGGGCCTTAAGAAGACTTGAATGTCAATAGGAAAAGAAAGTAAATCTTGATAAACCAAGTAGATATTTAGAATCTAAGATACTTCTTAGCTTAAAACAGAACCACTCCTAATTAATATCATTTTTAGAGTCAACAACTGCATATGCTAGCATAAATATGTCATCATTACCTTACTAACAACATTGAGTAAGATTCCTTTATATTTATTTTTAATCTAGGTGCTATCTAAGAATATCAATGGCCTATATCCCCTGAGAATACCAATAAGGCAGACACTAAAATGTATAAATAGCCAACAAAATTTTTGACTAATTGGATCAATCTCATAGTCTATAATACTTCTAGGGTTTGTCCTCTTCATAGCATCATAATACCACTTCAACTTATCATGAGATCCCTCTTAGCTCTATGGATGTCTTGCATAGCTAATTCCTTACCTATCCATGCTTTATGGTATCTAAGTTCCACACTGTATTCTCTGTGGATATCTTTCAATATGGTAGATGACCAATAACATAGCTCTAATATCAATTTATCCTTCACTATGTTAGCAACACAAGTAGAATTAGTTTTAGGATGTCCCCTTGTCCAAAGATTAGCCTCACCACATTTATGCTTTAGATTGCATTTTCAAATGGAGTACAATGTTGGATATTTAATTAATAGAATAGTTGAAGCATAAAACTTCAATAATCTAGTACAAATTTAGGTAAAATGAAGTATAACTGTAGAATAATCGAAGAAAAAAAAATTCAGTATCATAGTGCAATTTCAAAAAAATGAAGTATAATTTCAGATAAAATAAAGTACAATTATAAAATACTTCAAGTACAAAACACTAGCAATTGCCGTATAATTTTTGATAACTAGTTAGTAGAACACTTGAAGTATACAATTTCAATAATGCCGTACAGTTTTATGTAAAATGAAGTATAAATGTAAAATATTTGATGAAAAATAATTTAGCATCGAAGTACAATTTTAGGTAAATAAAGTACAATTACTGAACATATCAAGCACAAAACTCTAGCAATTGCAGTATAATTTTGGATAATCAATAATTTTATGTAAAATAAAGTACAAATGTAGAATAGTCAAAGAAAAATAATTCAGCATTTTAGTTTAATTTTAGATAAACAAAGTACAATTTTAAATAAATGAAGTGCAATTACAAACACTTCAAGTATAAAACACTAGCAATTGCAGTACAATTTTGGATAATCAATTAGTAGAGTACTTGAAGTATAAAACCTCAATAATACAGTACAGTTTTAGTTAAAATGAAGTATAAATGTAGAATAATCAAAGAAAATTAATTCAACATAGCAGTACAATTTCAAATAAACGAATACAATTGTAGAACACTTCATGCATAAAATACTAGCAATGCAGTATAATTTTAATTACAATAAAGTATAATGTAGAATGCTGCAAATATAGAAATATTTTAAAACAAAAAAAGTATAATTGTAGAACACTTCAAGTATAAAACTTTACAAACTGCAGTATAATTTCAATGTTGTAGAAGTATTACCTTAAAACATTGCTGCTCTTCTTTCCAATGCTACTTGATTCATCCTTTTGGTTTATTAGAATGCCAATAATGTTCATATTCAATGTCAAATATTGAAAGACTATATTCATGACATCATCGTCATCAATCAAAGTTACGTACAATCTTTGATTTGGAGCTATGTATTGCAAAGTGATAAGCTCAGGGTTGATTTCAATCTATACTCTTGTGAGATTAAGGTACATGTCTATTAAAGATGTATTATCCTTAATTGACTTTATATAGAGTTAGTCTTTGTAGCAACAACTCCTTAAGACTTGAGTGAACACTTTACCTTCACTACTAATTGACATTTTTGGAAAACTACAAGATTGAGAGAAGAAGAAAATGCAATGGTCAGGGTGAGATAAAAATAAACTGGGAAGAAACTCAAAATCAATTGAGAAGACAAAACCTGAAAATGATGAAAATAAAGAGAGAAGAAGAAAATGCGGTAGTCGTTGGCTCCATCAATATTCTCGTTCCTGCAATGGAGCTTGGTTTCCTTTTACAATTTTTCTTTCTATTTTTAGCAATGAAAGTACATATGCTAGGGTTTAGTGTTTAGTTATGTGGATAGTGAAGAAGTTAAAAAAAATGAGTGAAAAATATTATACTTAATGGTATTTTTGCCAAATCAAGTGGGTAAGGAATGATCTCTAAAATTTTAACAAAACTAGGGAGCTAATTCTATAAAAAATCAAGTATGGACTAAACATAAGGTTGGAAAGTGCTTTTGGTACTTTATAATAAGTGGCCTATAATATAATATGTCCTAGTCAAAAAAATTGCTCAATTGATCATTTTTATGAAGGATAGTTTCAATTTTAATCCCCAAATATTTCACTAATTTAATTTTGGTCCCCATATTTTAACATGTTTCACATTGTGCCATCAAACTTTTTTATTTTCGTTTAATGTGGTCTCACAGCAAAATCAACCGTTTAATAGTTAATGGCTGACTCACGCACTAATCACGTGACTGGAAAGCATTGTTATGCATTCCTATTTTTTGAAATCATTGAGTCCTAATCAAAGAAAATAGAAACTTAGAAATTGAATCCCCAAATCAAGAAATACTCTATCTTTCAATTGGAACCCATTTCCCTAATTAAATGAAGAAATTATAGTGACTTGGAGCTAATTGCACTTGGTGTTGAAGATTCTTCAAGTGTCTAAGAAAAAATGAAATGGAGGAGAGGGCATCGACCTAAGTTCTTATGTGAATGTCGCAAAAAATAAACTCAAACTTTAGGACATCAAGTTGTGGTCACTTTTCTGTTCACAATTAGAATATGCTGAGTAATGGCATAAAATTTTTGACATTTTGTGGTGAATAAGTTAGCCAAGCTTTGTGTTTCTTACGTTAAGTAATGCAATCCTCTTCAAGTAGTGCGATTCTTTGTGATTCTAGTTATTTACCTAATTCTCCAAGTAGATTTGATAGATTGACCCAAACACTAATTTGATATATTGCATTGCCTAGATTTATGTAAATGCTCAGAGCTCTCTAGTAGCGGTTACTTGTTGTTTAATTACTTGCCGCTCAAACACTAATTTGATACAATGCATTGCCCTAACTATTTTTGGTTACTAGTTGTGGTTGAGGGGAATATTCTGGAAATTTGCTTTGATTTGAAAGATATTTGAGAAATATTTATTGTTTACTATATACAATAATTTGATAATTTAATTCAATTTTTCATTTGACAATGTGCACTTTCAATAGGTTTAGTGGACTTAGTGATTTGATTTTTCTTTCTTTTTTCTTTTTGTATTTTTGTGGTTATGCATATTTGGTTGGGGATGGTACTTCTTTATTTACTATTAAATTTTATCATAGGGGGTTTAAAGAAAGTATAGCCTACAAGATACTATGAAAGGGGTAACATAGACTACTTTGACAATATAAATATTGATATGTTTGGGGTGATTGAACTTAAGGAGTATGCCGAGGAGCTAGGTTATGATAAAGAACAAGTTAGATTTTGGCATAAGTATGGTCAAAGTTTGTACTTGGATAGTAAATATCTTAGTAAAGATGTTGAGATTTACTATATAGTAAATCATTTAACTAGAGATAGGTGGTGGAAGTATATGTAGAGCATTTTGACCAAACAGTTGGGCGTAGGGATGGGAATGACAAAACACAATGGGGTGATAAAGTACAAAACCAACATATTTCAAACTTAAAGGATAATAAGTCAATGATTGATTTCTCATTTCTAGATTATGCCTTTGGACACAAGATTGGACTAATATTCCAGTCCAACCTGCATAATCTCTTTCTGAATCTGCTTCTACTTCTACTTCTGATTAGTGAGTGTAATGATTTCACCAATATTGATTATGACATAAAGGAGGAGGATAGGTTATTTGATAGGTATGTCAATCTAGATGTTTAGTTTGATAGGGTGGGAAACGGCAAGGGAATGAGTAATGATATTTCTACTAGGGTAGATGGTGGGGAAGAAGATCAGCTTGAAGATAGTGATGACTTTGAGAATGTGATAGGGTTTAATAAAGATGAACTTAATCCTAAGTATCCAAAGTACAATCCTAAAATTGAAAATAAAAACCCTAAACTGAACATAGGTCATATTTTTATTCGAAAAGTGAGACTAAGTTGGTAATTCAAACATGTTGCCTTAGCAAAGTGATGTAGGTTCATTTTCCTAAAAATGATAAAAGAAGATTGACGACTAAGTACAAGAAAAAGGGATGTGAGTGGTATGTACACAGTTCACCTATGCAAAATGATAAGATTTGGCAAATAAAAGCTTGTAACCTTGTGCATAACAAGTGTTCTTGGAAATAGAATAATAGCAACCTCAAGTCTAGGTGGATTAGGAAAACTTTCATGAAAAAGTTTAAAGACAATCCTAAACTAGGAGTTAATGAGTTTAGAAGTGAGCTATTTGCACCACGTTGAAAGGAAATGTCTTTAAATAACAAGTTTACAAGGAAAAAAGAAAGCAATAAAATTGATTTAGGACAATTTGAAAGATCAGTTTAGTAGAACTAGTGACTAGTGCTTAGAGTTGCTTAGGAGAAATTATGGCTCCAATGTGGTGTTAAAGTTGGCTGATGGTGAGAAAGCATATGACCAACCTATTTTTTTAAGGTTGTGTATTTACTTCAATGCATGCAAAGAAAGGTTTAAGGCTTGTAGGAAGGTTATATGGGTAGATGGTTTTTTTTTTAAGGGTCCTCAAGGTGACCAGTTGTTGATTGCTATAGGAATAGATCCAAACAATAATATTTTTCCAATTGCTTATACAATGGTGGAGAATAAAAATAAAGATTTTTGGGAATGGTTTTTTTCTTTACTTGAAGATGACTTTGGCTTTGAAAATCAATATGTTTAGACCTTTATGATTGACAAACCGAAGGGATTGATACCAACTTTTGAGAGCTTGCTACCGATGCAGAAAATAGGTATTTCAATTTAGAAGTTTCAATTTTTATAAACTTATATATTTATTCTTTATGTGTATTAGCTTAATCTTTTTGTTTATGTGTTTGTAAATAAGTTTTATGTGAGACACTTACTTAACAACATGAAGATAGATGGATTTACTGGGCCATCAATCAAGAATGCGTTTTGGGTAGCAGTTAGAGCAATAAGAACTGAAGAGTTCAAAGCAAGAATAGAGCAAAAGAAAATTCTTGACAAGAAGGCATATGATTGGTTGGTGAAGAAACCTCCAAATCAGTAGTCTAGGTCACATTTTAGCCCTTAACCTAAATGTGATGTTCTATTGAATAATATGTAGGAGAGTTTCAATTCTTTCATTTTGCCCGCTAAAGATAAACTAATTCTTACCCTGCTAGAGACCATAAGAACTTGATCGTGACTAAGGATATAGCAATGGAATGGGATGGTCTTATTTGTCCAAAAATAAAGAAGTTAGAGAGAAACATGAAAGATGCTAGTGAGCGCATGTTAGTGAAGTCAGATGATTGGCATTATCAGATTATGAGCATTATGACCAGCACATAATTGATGTTCTCCAGAGATTTTGTAGTTGTAGAAGGTGGGATTTGACAGGCATACCATAGACATGCTATCTTAGCTATATAGTGTAGGAATGAAGAGCTAGAAACATATGTGTATGCTTTTTACAGGGTTAGCACATACTTGAGAGCATTTGAGCATGTTATTTTCGGAGTAATGATCTCAAATTATGGTCTAAGAGTGATCTACTAGCCCTATTGCCACCATTAGCAAACCAAAGAAGTTGAGGAGAAAAGAGCTTGATGAGCTACCAACTCCTTCCAATCCAACAAGGCTTAACAGAGTCCAAAAATCTTTAAAATGCAATAAATGTGGAGTGTTAGAACCTGTAAAAAGAAAGATGGTTCAACTTCTGCTTTACATGAAATATAACTTGAAATTCCCTTGAGATGACCTTTGGAGACTCTCAACCCCTTATTGATGTTAGTAGTAGTGCTCCTTCTACTACAGAAGTCAATATTGGTATTTCAAGAAAAGAAAAATTACCTGTAAGTTTTAATTGATGTTTATGTTTAACTATATGCATTTCTTTTATTATCACTAACAATCAAAATTTTTGGTTTTCTAGTTTTAGGTTAGGAAGAGTGTGTCTGTCAAGCTAAAAGGTAATTGAAATAATATATCTTCATTAAATGTAAGTATAATTTTATTTTATTTTATTGGATTTGTTTTATTTTTCATGTTTTATTCACATGTCAAATAATACAAATCATAGGATAGTCAACTTCAAACATGAATGCTCCAGTGACTATTAGGGGTGGGATGAACTTTGTGGTGGTTTATAAACTAAAAACTACAGTTGGAAGTCAAAAGAAGAAAGAAAAAGATGCATCCAAAAAATCTTAGAGGGAAAGGAAAGAATTCTAAGGGCTGATTAGATTTGTGGTTTGTGAAGAACAATGAGCTTGTACTTGAGCAGTTGGAATTAGATTTGAATGGACTGTATTTTATTTTATTCTAAATCTGGCGGTGGATTATACGAACTTGTTTATTTTTTTTCTAAAATTTGATCATGGATTGTCTAGGGAACAACGAGCTTCTTAGTCTGAACTTGGTCTTCTATTTGGAATTAGTTTGCTCTATTTTGAAGTTAAATTTATCTATTTATATGCTGTGATTTGGATGCTTGGTAGTGCGAACTTAGTTTCTGTATGGTTTGTTTGCTCTATTTGTCGATTTGGAATTAGTTTGCTCTGTTTTACATGGTCTTGTACAAATTTTGATGCATGAAAACTCTTTGATTCAACAGCCTTTTTGTATAGTTTCAATTTTGGTCTTTTGGTTAGCTTGTATTGATGCAGTTGGTTAGGTTTCTATCCAATTCCATTAAAAATTATGGCTGTTTAGCATGAAACCCTATTAAAATATAAGCTAGTTACAACATTCGAACAATTTTCGGCAACAAAATCTAACCACCAAAGAGGGGACAATTCTGTACATATCAAGCTACATAAACCAATAAAAACAATAGCATCCCAATATATGTAACAATTTCAACAAAGAATGATGTAATACCATTTTGCCTTGATATATCATCAACCTATTCAACAAGTTAGTACGTGAAGTTAGCACCTAAAGATAGTTGGATACTTTCAAAAAATGTAGTCAAGAATCAATTTAAGTACATGATTTACGAACAAACATTAACAATAAGCACCAAAGTAGGCATTAAACAAACATTATAAGAACCTTTACATAAGTTGCAAATTGTTCACATTTTTCCCCAATTATTGTCATTTAACATCAAAACCTTATCACTATTGCAAATAAACCCACAATAATTGCTAAACAACTAAAACACAAAATATTTTCTTTTTCAATGAATCAACTTCATTTTCTAGAAACTTTACTTTGCTCTTCATTTTCCTCAACTCAGCCTCCAATTTTTTCTCCTTCATCAAGGATCATTTAATTACTCTACTAATTTCTTTTTTTTTTTTTTGCCAACAATTTGAGAATTATTTATTTGGATCTAGGGTACATTTCAGGGTCCAACCATATAAAGACTCCACAATAACCCCTAATCTATATAAAAAAAAGTATAATCAACTTGTTAATAAAAAATATAAACTAGGTCAAATTAAAAAAAAATAAGAACTTTCCCCATAATTTAGACATGCCCAATACCTCCTTCTATGATTCAAATTTGTCCACCTAGTTTATTATGGGAATTGCATACCACACTCATAATGACCTTCTTCCCTTTGTGTATTTTATTGTTGGAACCGCTTGAAGAGGAAGAAGATGTCATTTTTGTTGTAACATAAGAAAAGGAGACTAAAACTTAGGTAGCATAGAGGGGGAGAGGTAAAACAAAGCAAATATGGAGAGAAGGGGAATAGAAATCTGTTAAAAAAGGTGCCAAACTTTCCTCCAATTCTCAGCCGTTAAGTATTAAATGGTAGACTTGATGGTTGGACCACATTAAACAAAAATAAGAAAGTTCGGTAATACAACATGAAATATGTTAAAATATGAGAACCAAACTTAAATATGCTTTAGCGATTTAAAAACACTCCCTGATCATTTTTAACTACCTAGCCAGTCCCATGTTTGGAAATCCAAGGAAAATTGCTGCATTGACATTACATTTAAACCAACTGTGAGAGGGTAAAGTCCACTTTTCCAGCTTTGTAAATGGGCCAGCCTGATATAATTGTCCATAGTCCATTGTTTTGGTAAATGGGCTAAAACAATGTGGTTGGGCTCCTCATGTGACAACTGTATCAGGCTGGCCCAAACTCTAGAAATATTGGCCAAGGTTGGATCCAATTAACAAATTGGGCCTACTCCAACATGGGTTTTACATCCAAATATGGCGCAGCATCAGCTCAGACCATTGAGAATTCTGGGATGATCAACAATCGAATTTGGATCTCATCGGTTATATCTAAATTTAAATTCAAATTCGATGGATATTTAAAATTTAATTTAAAAAAAAATTATTCCAATTTAATATTTTTTCTTTCCCTTTTTCCCCCTCTTTAGGATTGTATAAAAACATTATATTTAAAAAACAAATTTACATCATCTTTAAATTTTTAACAACTTTTTATTATATATTAATCTAAAAGTTAAATATTTGAACATTAAACACCTATTTCACATTATATTAATACATAAATAAACTATTATACATTATTATATTTGACATTGTATCAGTATTTTTCTTATTTTTTAGGTTAAAAACTTAATAGTAATAGCATAATAGATGTTAATATATACATTAGGTTAATATAATATATATATATATATATTTTATTTTAAAATCATTATTAATATTATATATAACATAATTTAATAAAAAATTATTAAAACTCAAATTCGGATCTTTATCGAATCAAATTGCTTGCTTAATTCCGCATCCTATCTATTTATTTCATATCACGGATATTTATAATCAAATTTAATCCATCAAATATTTTAATCAAATAAAAATTTTAAAATTCAAATTAAATTTAAATTATATTCAAATTAAAATTCGATCCATTGACAGCTTTAATTGAGATAAAGTGATAAAAACCAAATTTAAACCATGTTTACCCTTTATATAATAAGTAATAACAATGCTTTAGACCAATAAAGGACGTGGTTATTAGCATAAGAAAAATCACAACAAAGAGCAGTAACTACACCAGTCCACTCAAGCTAAACTGATGCACATTTTACTCATTGTTGGGTGAAATAAGGTCAAGAAGACTACTTCTAATAACTATATTTACGACGACCACGACGACAACAACAACATTAATAATGATGTGATACTCAATGCATGCACATTTAATAATTAAAATATGATAGATGTGTAAGCATATCATAGTACATGTATAAAAATATTTATTGGTAATAACAAAAATAATAAAATAATATCAATATGAGAGAAACTACCCACGATAAGAAATTAATAAGAGTGAAAAAATTACAGAAAAATAAATATTATATAACTTTCATCAATGATTGTGTGATTATAAAGTATACTATCATTATTCTATATAGTTACAAGAATTAAAAAATAAAATAGATATTGACAAGTCTCGCATAGAACATTAGAACTAAAAGCTCCATTCGAAAATAAACTATTTGTTTTAAGCCATTTCTAATGTTTAATCAACAATTCAAACAACTGTAAACGTCGTTAGTATAAACCTCACGTCAAAACTGAATCCTTTACCTGCTGGAATTTCAGCTAACGCTGTCGTCATGAAGCAAATTCTTCGGGAACGTCATTCTGATGAAGCATGTTTTCTGGGGTTGAATATCAAGATACATATTAGTTAGCAAAACATGAGCTGCTCAGTATCGTCTTCAACTACTTTTATCGTCAGTGCCAAGAGAGAGAGGAATCCCAGAGAGATTGAAAAGTACCATTATATGAGGTAGTTCACGCATTTCTATGGTTCTCAGGCTGCAACATATACATGAAGATACCACCAGCTACTGCAACGTTCAGAGACTCAAACTCTCCTGACATTGGAATGCTTACTAGCTCACAAGTGTTCCTGCTAATTTCAGAAAGACCAGGTCCTTCACCGCCCAAAACCAGGCACAGAGGTGAATCCACTACAGAATCAGCAAATTCTTTAGAAAGGATAAACCTAGGATTTAGGTCGTCGCCAGTTGGGGGATGGCCAGCGAACAGTTTCATTTGAAATTCTAGTCTGAGAGTCTCAACGTGTGTCCAATTGCCAGAAACCATAGGAATTTGAAAGCAGGCTCCTCGACAAGCTCGAAGTGCTTTCTCATTGAATGGATCACAACACCCCGGAAGCAGAAAGACACCACCCTGTTGAATCAATTAAGTTTTTATAAGCATTAAGGGGGAAGGACCAAATTGAGAAACCAAGAATATTTGCCAAGAATCTGCTTCTCTTCGTCAATCAAATTGTGTGCGTGGAAGAAATAGGAAACTTGAGCTCTGAACCAATCCTGAGTTTTATATTTTCAACAGTATGAATCATTCTTCGTCGAGAAAGTAGGCATAGTTGACTTTGGTGCTTGTATTCATTTTATAGGAATTCCGAATCTGTTGCATCCAATTTTTCGGTAGAACATATCCTCTAAGCAATTAAAATTCTCGTTTATTCTCAATTTTGAACACCTCTCCACCAATATCATGGTTAATAGCCTTCATTAGCGAATGTTCACACCTTATCCTAACCCATTTAGTTTATCCTTGCATGCACATTTGGACATTTCAAACCTTTTGTGCTGGCTCTCACCTCTCATTAAATTTTCACATTGTCTGAGTCTATCTTCTCATGTCTATAAACAAGACGCACTCACTAATAAACAAACTTCCACTTATCTAATCCATGTTGAGACAAATCGACTAAAATCCATGCACTATCAATTTTTCATAATCACTGTTAGGCTACACATTCTTGTCTCTCTTCATGAATAAAACATGCTTTTCTACAAGGAAGTATAAGAGAAGAAATCTATGGATTTCTGGAAAAGCAATTTCTACTTGAATTAATTTATTGCCAAACAGAGTATTTCTACCATATTAAGTAGTTATAAGCAATTCGTTTTTTCTTTGTAACCTTTATGTATCTTTTACATGCACTACAGTAATTCTTATTCATATTACTTTGGCGGCTTAATATCATTGTGGATTTTGAAAATATGTGGTCCCTCCAACAGAGATAGGAAAACTCACAGAAGCCATCATGGTGAGGTCATTATAAACAACAACCAGTTCTACAAAAACACACCTAAACCATGTTTAGGTGCATTGAATCCATACATAAGCAATGTCAGAAGCCAAAGGAGTGGGTAATACAATCAAAACGAACTAAAATGAAAGCATCCAATGAGACACACTAAAATTGGGTTCACCATCTTTTTTAGGTAATTTCAATCCATTTCTACAAGTCCTGTTTTAGTTCACTGATCCAAAATTTGACAGTTGAATCCAGTTCATATTCACAAGTTTATCAAGAGACAAAACTGATGTGTTCACCCAGTCCATTATTTGCTTTACTGTTTTCTGGATGAAGGAATTTAATACCAAATTCAGAACTAGAACTTTGTGTTGAAAGCAGGAAATATCAGATGTAGCCTCTTAGCATAGTTTTTAAGAATTTTCATATAAAGCCCGTTTCAAAATGATAATACTACTTTTTAAGAACATGGAAAATTTTGTGAACATGGCATTCAACCTTTAGTATCCCTTAGCAACAAATCCAATAAATCTAAGTGTGGTGATTGGTGTAGTGATCTTTTTTAAGAGTGATCACAGATGTTGGAAGAACTGAATGCAAACAGATGGCATGAACATCAGAGCTGATTTCTTTATGAATAAAATATTATCCATTACCAATACCTTTACGATTTTACAGGTGGAAGAAAAAGTTTCAGTAAGAGATAATTAACACAATTTTGAAACCAAAAGGCATGTAAAACTATACAATCTTAAAGGAATTGATAGTCCTTACCCACTTAAATGCTATAGCAGATCTAAGTAGAGTGCCCAGGTTGCCCGGATCCTGCCACAAATGGTTATCCAACATCAAAGAGGTGAATCTGAAATGCAAATATAGACAATCACTGACTAAATCAGAACAGTAAAAGACACTCAAAAATACTCTTATCCAAGCACATCATGTGCCATAGTTCAAATTTTTTTTATGTTATCATAAGAATTGAAAAATGAGTAATTTTACACATTAAATTTCTAAAGTTTTTTACTGATTTTTGTGGTTCACTTCACATGCATTATCATGACATTTTGTAATCAAACATGTAATGATACCAATGAGAGAAACATTTTAAAGATGTGAAAGAACTTGCATCTACACAAATAGAACATTGCTAATTAAATATAGTATTTGACAATCCATGTATCCTGACACGCATTTAAGAATGTCGATTGGTTTTACTTGATCTCAACGCCCCTAGCTCATTTCATATGTAGCAGACAATGGGAAACACCGGTGGTTTTCTAAGGAAACCAGTTATTTACCTTATAAAAAGGACATGTAATATTGGACCTCGAGACCATTAAGGTACTCTAACTCAAATTCTGACAGCATAAAATAGAAGCAAACCTGGATACCATCAAGAACTAGAATTCGATGTGGGAATGAAAACCATGAACGGCAATCTTCTTCATGTATATTGGTGTCAACTATCTGAAATGTTGAAGGAATTCTAACCAAGGCAATGACATCAACAGAATCAATTGACTGAACACCAGAAATTTTCCTTATTACCACTGAACTCACACGAACAATACAAACTGCAGGATCATATATTTCTTCGGGGATATGATAGTTGTCAAGAACAAGCAAGTACTTGATAATAGGTCTGTCCAGCAGTTTGTTTTGAAAGCTATATATTTCCCTGCAAAAGGTAACATTAGTCTCTTTGTTTCGCAATTAAATACTCAAAATCAAATTGTTCTTCTTCATGCAGTCCCATAATTATGTTATAATTTGCAAAAATATTAACTCATGGTGCACCACATAATTCTACCAAAAAGAAAAAGACATGAAAAAGTGAACCATGGGTTATAACTTAACAGCAGTAAAGATGGATTCGCCAACTAGCACTGGAGCGCAAACTCACCGCTAAATCAATATGCTCCTTCAATAATTTGTTTTAATACACCAGCAAATAGGAAAATGAGAACCAAAGCCAATAACCTATACCCTCCTACTTTTGTTCAAACTACATTAATATAAAACAAGTATGCCCAATTCCCAAATCTTTTAATACAAATCTCCAATGCTACGTTTGAACTTCAGTTTTTGGTGAGAGAAAGAGAAAGGAATAAGAAAAATATCAAAACATAAAGCACAAAATATGATTATTATTTGAATTTCACCACTGAATTCCAAGAACCAACGTTGTAGAAGCCGAAACCTCTGAACAGAGGTTTTAATTTATAATCATATAGACAAAGCAAACAGCACTACCTCCAAAAAATGAATAGCACCAGACAAAAACATTAAACTGAAAAAACAGAATCTGGTTTTCAATTCAGAACTGCACAAGAATAACTTCAGAGAATATTTCCAATAGACCCGAAACAGAAAAACAAGAAAAGAAATACCTTATGGGAGTAGAACCAACAAGAAGAACTAAGCCATGAAAGTGACGATAAGAGGAGTTCTGCCGAAGCTTGACACAGTGTTTCACAAAAGGGTTCGCCGTGCTCGTAATGGTTTTCACATTTGGAGATAAAATTAGCGTCTTTCTGGATGAATTTTCACTGCCATCGTCGTCATAAGCTTGTGGGCTGTGAAAACCTTTGTGGGTTCTAATCCTGGGTCGAAAAGTTGAAGACTTGGTTTGGGAATTCGGTGTATTAGCTAGTGAAAAAGGAGTTGATATGAAGAATTTGTTCAGGCATAGCATTCTTGTACCTTTCTTTTTTGTGTCATCTGTAGGCAACTTTTATGGCTTTATTAAAAAAAAAAAAAAAAAAAAAAAAAAAAACTTTTATGGCTTTATTTTGCAGGCTCATTTTTATTTCTTTTTTTTTCCCCTCTTTTTTTTTTTGGACCTCTCGTTTATTTGTTTTTGGTTTTTGTTTTTTTGCTTTTTTGTTTTCTTTTTTTGAACCCCTCAATTGCTTTTTTTTTTTGGCATATTTACCCCAAAATGTATTGATTTTAACACTAATATCCATTTTAAAATGCAAAGGGAAATCATTTATAGTCCGCAGTAGGATGAGAAATCAATTTGAATATTTTTAAAGTATAATTAAAAATAACTTTGTTAGTATTTGACAAATTAATTGAATAATTTAAATAATATGAAACAATAAAGGATTTTATAATATTGTAATTATTAAAATATTATATGGTAAGGGTTTTTTTATAAAAAATTATGAAATTTTTTTTTTACCAAAATACCGTCAATTTTGAGGGGTTACAAAATTATAGTAAATTTTATTCAATGAATACAACTTTCAACAATTAAAAAATAATATTAATATATATATATATATATATATATACTGTTGAAAGGTTGCAACCTTTGTCAAGTTGCAGCCTTCGTGATTCGTGTGTTCCACGTGAAGGTTGCATTTGCAGCCTTCACGTGAGTGAATTAATATAAGTGAAAGCTATCCAACACTTTTTATTAGTAGAAGTAAAAAGTAATGGAGGAAAAAAAGAAAATAGAAAGAAAAAAAAAAGAAGAAAGCAGTCAACTTATAGTTACTGTCTCTATGTCAAGTGGAAAATTTTTATTAAGATAATAATTTAAATTTTTAATATTAATTAAAATTTTATAGTTTAGTGAATGTATTATTTATTTATTTATTGTGTTTGCATTTTGTATAGAACATTATATGGGTTGATTTTTCTTTATCTTTTCTAATAATATTTTTGTTTGTCATTATATGTAATGTTAATTAACGGAAAAATGTGTTTTTAGCCCCTTCAAAAAAATCATTTTGGTGGTTTACTCTCTTGTGAAAAAAAAAAAGAGTTAAATTACCTCCTTATATTTTTAAAAAATAGGTGAAAATCCCCTCTGAGACTATAAGTGGTGTACACGCGCCCAAAAATGAGAATAATTGCATTATATAAAAAATGGCTATAATACTCTTGATATATCAACCGTTAATTTATATAAATATGTATTGGTATTTTAAAACTAAATATGAAATTATTTAGTTTTGATAATTATATATATGTGTGTGTATGCTTATATAATTTTACAAATATTAAATACTATTTAATTTATACAAGTGTGTTATATGTTTAATAAAAAACTTATTTAATTTTATATTAAATAAAATAAAAAAGTATATTATATATTGATATGTTATAAATAATTTTATATACTTATATGTATTTATATAATTTTTTATATGTATATAATTTTATATATATATATATATGTATATATAATTTTATGAATAATAATTATTATTTAATATACATAAATATGTTATGTATTTTATAAATATTAAATTATTTAGTTTTGATAATTTTATATATATATGTTTGTATATATAATTGTATAAATGTTAAATAGTATTTAATTTATATATGTATGTTTTATATTTCATAAATATATATGTATGTATACATAATTTTATAAATATTAGATAGTATTTAATTTGGGACATGATTTGGACTCCAACTCAATTTAATTTGATAAATTTTAATTTTATCAGATTTGATATAGAATAATCTAATAGGCCCAACATCAAATGAAACAGCCCAGGAGGCCTAACTGTAAGTCTGTTTGATCAACGGATATCGACCTCACTTGGTAGGGTTTGCGGTCGACCCGTATCGATCTTAAGACCACTCCAAAAGTTCGAATATTTGAGTCTGGTCAACATGTATCGACCTCAAGACCCACTTCGGCATTGACTCGGATCCCTACTATGTTTATTAGTCTGACAAGTCGCATGCCTCTTGATTAATGATGTGACAGCCGATACAATCGCCACCACCAACTCTGACAACTCTGAAAACTCTGCCAACAACTTTGGCAGAAACGCGCCTCTGCTGGCACTATTTATCTGAAAAAATAGGAGATTGAGCCATATGGCACAATACCGGGATTTGGATATGGAATGATCCCCAACCCCCTGGCAAAGACAAAAGTCAGTACACCTGATAAGGGTACTAGGGTCAAATCATGCCTATATAAAGCTATAAATGCTCCAAGCTCAACCACGCTCAAGGTAATGTCCCATACACTACAAGTTTTACATTCTCTATATTTTATTCGATCTCTCCATCTCAACTAAAACTAACTTGAGCATCGAAGTACCTTAGCCGGGGACACCTCAACTAGTTTAACATGTGTTGTGGTTGCAGATCTCAACCCCAAGTTATACACAATCCTGAATACTCGACCTCCCCGATCGAATTACCAGTAACACAACTCTTATTTTTTCTATACGTAGCTTTTAGCAGCATCAAGATTATTAGCCCTAATTTGATATGATTGAGTTATATTATGACGAAATTGAATGCATAAATTAATGTTATTCTCAAGTTGATACAATTTTCGTTGGAAATTATTAAATTGGATTGATATAAATAAGGAAGGTGAAGAAAAGAATATTGAACCTAATGTGGATCAATCAATGAATTTATGAGTATATTGATTGCAGCCTGTTAAGTTATTGATGTGAATATGCAAGTAGGTTTGGAAATATCAAGTGTGATTTAGATACTTTGGCAACAAGTCAAACTGTTAATGAATGTTACTTGTGGGAATTAAATATTTAATTTTTAAAAAATGCATTTGCTGTAATTCAGATAACGTGTGGTATTGAAGTTAGTGGTAGCACCTTGGACAAGAGCATGTGTCTCTCGATTGGGGTACTACATAATTAATTCAAAATAAAAAAAATATTGTTAAATAGTTAAAAATATTCAATATATTAATTAGATAAAAAAAAATTAAATTAATTAATTAGAAAAATTATTAAATACCTTATTAATTTTTAAATAAAAAATTATTTTAAACATTCTTTCAAAAGAAATGTTAGTTTAGTAGTAATAAAAATGCATTAAAATGACCTTAAATGATAAAAAATTAAATTCATATTTTTGTTTGTATTTATAATTTATATTTATGATATATTTATTCTTTTTACTGTATAACTAGTGAGTAATGTGAATATGAATATTTTTTTAATTTCTATAATAGTTATTAATTATAATCATCATGTATGTAGCATCATTAGAGTATCATTACAGTATTTTGGATGTATCTAATCATATTACTTTTATTTTTCCTGCAAATATTTCGGGATAGATATCAAAGAAATATATGATCCATGTGATCCAAGCGTCTTATACATGCAAGATGGCCATCGATCAAAGGGTGTATTAGCTAGAAATATAGATGATACTTTAGTTGTTAGACAAGGAGATAAAAGATTTTGGAGAATTATAGGATGCGAAGCTCTACACCCTCGTGTATTATCTTTATTAAATGAGATAGGATTCTATGGTGTGTACAGTTGTCGAAATATTTAGGTTGATGTTTATGTAATTACGGCTCTGGTCAAGAGGTAGTGTTCAGAGACTCACACATTTCATTTATGTGTGGGAGAGGCTATAGTTACACTGCAGGACATAGCAATTATTTGGGCATTACCCATATACGGTATTACTGTTACAGGTAAAGACCATGTTCATAACCCCATGCAGTGGCAAGAATATTGTCATCGTTATCTCATATTCATTCCAGAGGAGCAACACCTTAGGGGATCACAACTTCATTTTATTACTCTTATGGACCACATTCAGAATAATAGAATTACGAATTATAGCACAGTTTTAAAGGTCCAACAATATGCACATGTCTATGTGTTGATATTTCTGGGAGGTCTTATGTGCCCAAGCTCATTGGGTTCTGCAGTATCACGGTTTACTTACAACATATGGAGCAAATATATGAAGTCTGTAACCTTAGTTGGGGTAGTGCAGTTTTATCATTAATGTATTATGAGCTTTGTACTGCATTACGCAGAGGGAAATCAAATATTGGTGGAGCAATGCAATTGTTACATGTGAAGTAGTATTATTTATAATTATATTAATTCTTGTAATTAGGTATGACTTTTGAAAAATTGTTAATTGTAGATTTGGGCATGGTCACACATTACAACATTAACGCCTATAAGATTAACTTCTTGTGTCGATGACAATAAAGCACTAGTAGTAGTTGATGGACTTCCAATTCCTCTGCATGATGCTCGGTAAGATAATATATGTTATAGTTTATTAACATTTCATCCAACTGATTTGTGCATATATGGATAATATGACTTTTATTAATATCACTTGAATGGATTTTTAGGTGGTGGCATTATAATTCTTTCATGCAAACAGCAAGTCACTTTGTATGAATCATAGGAGATATGCTTGATAGAATATCGGCAAATGAGGTCAAAAATTTTATAATATAATAGTTTTTACATCAAATCTTCTGATAAGCTATTTATCTATATAAACATGGCTCAATTATTTTAGATGCAGTTTATATGGAAACTATATGACCTTGGTCCAAGACATTCAAACCTTGCTAGTCCAGTATGCCCCGAGACTTTGGACAGCAATGTGTCCATTAATCAGCTTTGTTATAATTGAGATGCATCATCCAGAACGAGTCCTAAGGCAATTTGGGATGTGATAGCATATTTCTCCTCCATCGATTGAGAGAGGTTCGATGTTACGTGACATATCACGTAGAGGTTATCTTAGGCAAGATTGGTCCATTTATCTTATGGATTATATTTCTCAATGGGCTAATATAAAGCAACTTATTGTGTATGGACCTCCTATTGTTGAATCAACCACTATGGAAAATAGATACATGTTATGGTATGATCGAATTACACATCAAATCATAGGACCATCATATGAGAATATATAAATGGGATACCATCCAGAGGATCCACGCACTTGGCAAGATGTGGTATGTATATAAAGCAATCATATTCATCCTTTAGTGATTCAAAATATGTTTATTTAACGTCATGTTGTCCATTTTATTATTTGTAGACAGATCAAATGCATAATTTGATGATCAATTGTGATTTTGTTGTCGATGTTGCCGAGATTACCTCATTTATTTAGATGAGAAATGATAATAGATTAATTGCTAAGAATGTTCATCAGTTTGGCATCTAGACCATGCTTTCCAATCCAAGTCCCTCAACAACAAGAAGTCAGTGGTAGTAGACATACGATGAGGAGGAGACGCAACATTAGATCTAACAACACGACTGATGATGATAGCATTCATAGGGTTACTGGCAATGATTCATTTGCTCAAGATACTCATTCTTTTAGGTTAGGTGATGGTAGTGATGTGGGAGGTCCTTCTAATAGGCTGGATAACTTATATGCTGATTACAATGTACCTCAACCACCAGGAGTAGATAAGTCAACACCTATACCACCATATATGTCGACTACCCATCAATCAGTATTTGGACTAGTGGATACCAATCTTGGTCTAGGATAGGGACCAATGGAGTATGATTATTCAGCACTGGTAGGCCACTCATTTCATTTCTCGTCACTATTTTTTCCAAGTATTATGGAGTATCGTGATTAGCATGAGACTGGTCCAAGCCATCATCAGTCACATGATGCTACACATGATGAAAAGGTTCGATGACCATGAAAACAACGACAATGATGAGGTTATGGCACTGGAGGACATTATTAGGGCTAAGTTTTAGAATCTTATATAACAATATCATTGGTTCATAAAATACAAATTGTAAATTTGTATTTTTGATATTTTGAATTAGGATCACGATTGTAAATATTGGTTCCACATAAGAAGTAACAAATGTGACATAAAAAAATTACAATGAGCGTGCACAACAATAAGTAAAAAAGAAGGCACACAAAAATTATAAAGACAGCATACAAAAATTACAGATATTTTGCTTAAAACTTACTAAATATTAAAAAGCTAGGGATTCGATTTTTCATAGGTTTGTTGTGCATTTTGAACTTTTTCAAGGCAACGTGCTTGTTGTCTTGCTCTTGCTTGAGTTCAATCCATTTTATTTTGAATTCAAGTGGTACAGTCTCTACCGACAATACATTGCTCGCGATGTGCAGGGTTGTGGACTAGCTCAAAGTTAAGATCATCCCAATAATCCTCTGACCACAATGATTCAAATCTCCCTTTATAAGTTGCAATGTAATGTTCTACCTTATAATATTCCTTCACAAGTGATGCACAGTTGACCCCAAATATTCGACATATTTGCATTACATGTGAGCAAGAAATTTCATATTCAGCCCATTTCCTACACGAGCACTCTTATATCTAAAGCTTCACAACGTGAGTATGATTCCCATGTGATGTGTTTGTTCTAGTAATGACCGAAGCTGATTGTTGAGCATAATCAACCTTTTGCACAAAGTGATTAACAGAATGGTGTTGCCATTTTGTGTAAATGTTAAAAGCATAATTAGCCCATAATTGATCACTTTGCCTAATCCTACGGGCATTAGTGATCTAGTAAATAAAATATTTCATGCAACAATCAAATATTGTTTGAACAATAGTTGTAATTGGTAGTTGGCAAGCACCTTCTAACACTTCGTTTATACATTTGGACATGTTTGTGGTCAAAATGTCAAAAAACTATCCTCCATCATGAGATAATGTCCATTGGCTCTTATCTATCCGCTCCAAGTAGGAGTAAGCATGCTCATTAATACTCTTTATATCCTCCATCCTTTTTTCAAATTTTCTAATTTAAATTGCAACACCAGCTTTCCAACATATGCCCTTCAATTGAACATTCTTAAAATATTTATTGAAATTTGAACACACATGCCTCAAAAATACCATGATGACGATCAGAAAGTAAACAATAGACATTGACCCCTCTGATAATGTGTTTCGCCCACATCTGAAGAAACCATCTCCAAGATATCAAAGTTTCCTCATCAACTATGGCGAAAGCTATAGGCATAACATTTTGATTTGCATCCATGGCTACAACAAGAAGCATTTTATGTTTATACTTTGTGTATAGATGAGTTCCATCCACACTAATAAGTTTGCGGCAATGTTGGAACCCTTTTACAAATGGTCAAAATGCCCAAAAGATATATTTCAACATCTTTTGTCATGATATGCCTGTCTCGAGATGACCCCATTCAACAATTATTCCTGAATTCTACTTCTAGAGAGCTCCAAAATATTTGGGTAATTTTCTTATCGAGGTCTCCCAAGTCCCAAAAAGTTTCTCCCTAGCACATTTCATGCTATTCCATGCCTTAACATAAGAGTTCTCATAACCGTACTTATCTTTAACCATCATTTGCACACTTGCAACTTCATAATCTGGATTACCTCGAACAGTGTCCAATAGGTCCAAAGCAATCATATTTCTGCTTAAATCCCGATGATCTATTGAAACTTCATCCATAAGGCATGTCTGAGGGCCTCCATACTTGGTAATTCTCCACAATCCCTTTTTCTCTTTAAATATTCCCCTCACACTCCATGGACAAGAAGGTTGTTCTTTGTTATTATGTTTGCACGCCACTTTTCATAACTTTGGTGTGGTCTCAAGAACACGATATTCTCGTCTCGCCACTCACACGGAATAATCTTTCTCAAAAGTGATAAGATGCTCTTTACTCTTGAATATCATCCCCACGTGGAGTGCTCCTTTACTTGAGTTGTAAAACTTAGTCCAACCATGGGTTGGAATATTCACAGAATCTACTTGTATAAATATATCATTATCATCTACTACAGAGAAGAATGGATAAACGAGATATAGACTTGGTTGCATAGTTGTGGATGCCATTTTTCTCGTCTCATATGGTTGTTGTTGGGAAGATGTTCCCTCGCTATGTGAAAGCAGTAACTCTTCCATTGTATCGATATTTACCTCATCATCATCACTACTGTTAAAATCATAACTATCACTTTCAACTAATTCTGAATCCCTTAACTCTCTATCCCGAAGACTATCTACTTGTGGCTTTGGTTCATCTTCATGAACAAAAAGTGCTGGGTTATCTTGCTATCCTTCAAGAACTTGATGAGAGGTAGAGGGGCTTTTGTCAAAATCATGAATCCTAACATTTGCAAACCCTTGCGTAACCACAGGAATATTTATTTTTGATTGAGTTGGGTATTGTTGATCTTATTCAAAATCTTGGTAAGAGGTAGATTGACTTTCAGGTTGCATCAAAAGCCCTATGTAAAACCCCTCTCCAAAAGTATTCTAAACACCAGTTCGGTATATTATTTTTGTCTCAATATATAATTCCACACTATCAAGTTGGCATTGTGGACCAAACAACATAGATAAACCATCATCGTTTTGTATTTCCGCAAGTGTAGATATCTCATACTATTTATTCAAATAGAATTTTGCTTGAATTTTTAGTTCATAGCTGTAGCTATCAATGGTTGTCGCTCCATAGATTTCATAGCACAAATCAAAATATGTTATTTCACGAGATACTCTAATAATACTACATGCAGGATGATCGTAATCCATTGAGTGAGAATCTCTAGTAACTACCAAAATATATTTGAACAACAATGGTACTTGAGGTTGACATACCTGCTACAAATACACACATAATTTATATTAATTAATCAGTTTAATTAATAACTATCATAAAATTTAATAAAATATTAAGATTTACATTGTTCAATATTTCTACAGTACAAAAGTTACTTAATAGGTTAAATTTTTTTTATCTTCCCGAGTTATATGAAATAACCAGTTTACCCCTTTGTGGAAAAAAAATAGGTGAAACACCCACTTATGTTTTTAAAATTTGGATTACTATCCCCTTCCATATATTTGAGTTGAATTTTATATTGAAAAGAAGAAAATACCCTCGTATGTATAATCACCTCATATCTTAATTTTTTTTCTTTTTCTTTTATTTAATCTAAATTAAATAATTTTACATTTATAAACTACATAAGATATATATATGAATTAAATACTATCTAATATTTATAAAATTATATATACATATATATTGATGAAGTTGAAAGTTATTTATAGTGAAAAGGGTGGTGTTTGTGGTAAATTCGACGTGGGAGGTCGGGTAATTCAGATGATATTCTTCTTGGGGTCTAAGATCTGTAATAGCAACACACGTTAAACTAGTCGAGGTACCCTCAGCGAAGGCACTCCGACGCTCAAGTTAATTCTAGTTGAGAGAGATAAGAATTGAACAGAATATTAAGGGCTTATAACGTATTTGGTATTATCTGGAGCGTGGCTGGATATGAGGGTATTTATAGCCTTCTCCTAATATGTGATATGACGAAAGTGCTCTTATCAGGTGTAGTGAGCTTTAGTCTTTATTAGGGAGTTAACGACCATTTCAGAATTTAGTATTATTCCAAGTAGCACCATCTCCTTTTTTTAGGGTGCATAGTATCGCGGATAGGCACCTCCCTATCAAAGGAGGTGGCAGCGACTGTATCGGCTGTCACGTGCCATCAATGCAAAGGCTTGCTGCCTGTCAGAACAATAAATGTAGCGTGGATATGAGTCAGCATTAGAGTAAGCTATTTGGTTGATAATAGTCGAATAGACAGGACTGTTCGATCAGAAAGATGGTCGAATAGGTTAGATTGGTTGACACCTCCTGTTGAATGCGGTCGATAATAGTAAACTCAATCAGATCGTTGTTGTCGAGTGGTTTAGCCCAGAACTGATGTTGGGCCCTGCGTGTAGAGTGGGCCTGTTGGGCTATACTATCTCCTATCACATATATATTTATGAAATATATAACATACTTATATAAATTAAATATTATTTAATATTTATATAATTATATATACATACATATATATAAAATTATATAAATACATATATGTATATAACATTATTTATAACATATCAATATATAATATACTTTTTTATTTTATTTAATCTAAAATTAAATATTTTTTTTATTAAACATATAACATTCTTGTATAAATTAAATACTATTTAATATTTGTAAAATTATATACACATACACACACATATATAATTATCAAAACTAAATAATTTCATATTTAGTTTTAAAATAACAACACATATTTATATAAAGCAACGGATGATATATTAAGGGTATAATAGTCATTTTATATATAATAAAATCACAACTACTCTCATTTTTGAGCGCATGTGGGGGGGGGGGGGG
>JACGDI010005693.1:157959-178589 GCA_014898725.1 Jacaranda copaia
CCCCCCCCCCCCCCCCCTTTTCACAAGAGGGTAAACCACCAAAATGGTTTTTTCGAGAGGGTTAAAAACACATTTTTCCATTAATTAACACTACATATAATAGCAAACAAAAATATTATTAGAAAAGATAAATAAAAATCAACCCATACAAATTATACACTAACTTGAATATTTGTAGAAAAGAAAATTGAATCGAATTGTTCAATTCCTTCCAAATTTGCATTCTACACAAAATGCAAACACAATAAATAAAATATATAATACATTCACTAAACTATAAAATTTTAATTAATATTGAAAATTTAAATTATTACCTCAATAAAATTTCTCCACTTGACACAAAGAAATTGTAACTATAAGTGGACTGCTTTCTTCTCTCTTTTTCCTTCCTATTTTCTTTCTTTCCTCCGTTTCTTTCTACTTCTACTTATAAGAAGTGTTGGGTAACCTTCACTTATATTAATTCACTCTCGTGAAGGCTGCAAATGCAACCTTCACGTGGAACACGTGAATTGCAGCCTTTGTCACGGCTACAATTGAATTGCACAAAGGCTGCAATAATGTTGAAAGTTGACAAAAAAAAATTGAACATTGAATGTTGAATGTTGAATTGCAACCTTCAGTAGTAAAAAATAAAAAATAAAAATCGGGTATTGTTGAATTTTTTTTTACTATTAAAAGTTGCAAAATTGCACTTACCGAGTGCAACTTACAATAATTTTATAATTTCCCCAAAATTGATAGTATTTTGGTAAAAAAAAATTTCACATTTTTTTTTATAAAAAGCCGGTAAATTAGCTCAAAGATTTAATTGAAAGTGTGTTTGTACGCCTACTTCCTGGGGTAATATTCTTGTACAACCCTGTTGGAAAGCTACTGGAAAGTATTGAAGTCATATCATTTTGATGGACGCTACTTACCGAGTTGGTCTAAATTCAATTTTTTTTCAAAGATCTTATAAAATATTGTAACATTATTTAAGAAAATATTTTAAAGAATAGATGCAAATGAGTTAAGTCGAGACAAGCCAAACTTTGATCTTTCTTTTAGGTTTGAGCTTGATAAGCTAAAAAAATTGAATTTCGAGTGTTCAGGCTTGACTTAGCTCAACTCGATTCGTTAGGTTTGAACTTGTCAACAAACTATGAGCCCAAGTTTAGGCTCAAGCTTGAGCGGGTTTTAACTTGAAAATTTAAATTATTTTATAAAAACATTCTAAAATTAATATATTTTATTATATTTTTATATATAAATATTTTTTTTAAAAAAAATTATTTGCTCGCGAACTTAAAACAAGAATTATTTGCTCAAGTTCAACTCAAAACCTTTATGAATTTGGCTTGAGCTTGAATTCTTTGAGTTCGAGCTCAATAATTTTTATGCCAGCTCGTCAGGCTCATGGCTGATTCGATTTATTTGCATCCTTAATAAAATCAAGAGATAAGATATTAGAACTTTATGTCTCTTTCGAAAAAAGAAATAATTAATAATTTATATTTAAAATTTTGACAAACTCTATTAATTTTAATCATATTAATTTTTAAAATTATTAATAATATCTATAAGCTCTGTAATTTTGTTTCATCTTAACATTTTGAAATCTTTTTGTCAAAATAAATATTTAAGATTTAACTGATTATAAAATCTTTTGGATCCTATAACGCTTATGAGAAAACAAATGAGTTCTTAAGTTATATCTAAAATTTTATTTTTTAATTTTTCATCACATTAATTATAAAATTATTATTACTAATTATTTTTTAAACTAATAGTTTTATTTTATGTGAAAACATCAAAATTTTATTTTAAAAAGCACTAACATTTTATAAGAAATAAAAATTTATATAACTTTTTAATATATATTTAAGGGTAAATGGCATTTCACCATCAAAATTTAATTATTTTGGCACGTTACTTTTAAAAAATAAATTAAAGTCATTTCATTCCCTTGACTTAAAGTTATTGGAACACTTTGCCCCCAAAATATAATTTTTGGTGAATCATGTGGCTGAAAAAAAAATTATTCTTGGCATTTTCACTTTTCCCCACCTTCTTCAACATATCTATGTGACACTTTACATAATGTATTCTATTTATATTCCCTTAAGAGAGCTATTGATTTGTAAAGTGCATTTTTTGTTAAACTAATTAATTATGTGCGTAATCGAAAGACTAAATTAGCTGTTAATCCAAGAAAAGAAAGAAAAAAAAGTGCAGTATATAAGCACTTCTTATTCTTCCCTTATTAAATACATGACCATGGTTAAGAGAATGACAAAGTTCATGATTTTGATTTTTTTAAAGGCTGATTAGATAATTTTAATATTACTACAAGGAAGCATGAGTTTTACTATTTCCTGAAATTTTCTTTTATAAAATAAGAAAAGCTTATTTTAGAGTAATAATAATGTTAGTGATTTTACTTATAATTATAAAAAAAATAAAAAGGTTAGTGATTTTATATTTTTGATGTGGTTGGCTGAGCAATTTAATTACCAGACAACACAAAATGAATTAATCATTTGAAAATGTCATTTACAACACAATCACTATCCCCACCGCATGAATGAAAAACTAAAAATGTTTCTAACTAAAATACATGTCCTAAAACTCATTTAATTGTATTTCAATCAACAATTAATTCTCTAAATAATAGCTGAAGGCAAACGAGCTAATTGAAAGTAAGAAAATAATAAGAACTGCAATATTCTATTATTATTGGTAGATGGATTTCTTTATTTTTGAGTTGAAAAATATAGAATAATAAGAATAATTGGGTTTCTTTTCTTTTCTTTTCCTAAGTGAGAAAAGCTAAAAAAATGCAAAAATGACAATAATCTCCTTTTCTCTGGTAGCACCAAAAATTATATTTGAAAAGCAAAGTATTCTAATGAATTTAAATTAAGAAGGTAAAAAAAATTTAAATTATTTTTTAAAAAATAATGTATCAAAATAATTAAATTTAAGGGGTAAAGTGCCACTTGCCCTATATTTAATCTAAAATGAAGTACTAGTTGTAGCCATGCTCATTTGAAATCTTTCATTCCAAATTCGGTCTTGTCCCCAACAGGCACTAAGGCAGCAACTGGCAACGGTCAGATATTTTGAACGACCTCTGAATTGAAATTCAAACGCCATAACGGTCGCCCATACCCATTACATAGTGTCGTTTGACAAAAACTAGCTATTTTTTCTCTGTTTTTACACAGTAAGATTTCCCAATCTCTTAAGCACCCGAAGCCCAAATTTCATGGAGAACATACCGTTGGATACATTCGAGCTGCACCCAGAATTTCGTACCCACTCATGTGCGTCTTCCGGTAGTTTTGATTGGCAGAAGAAAAAAAGTTTGAATCAAGAAACTGAAGTTTTTGCAATGGAGGAAGATGAAACTGAAGAGTCATTAACTGATTCAATGGTCTGTGATTCTGGTTCGAGACTAGTCCCTTATGGGTTCAAAAATCCTAACCGTATAGGTTGGTTCTTTTATATATATATTTATCACCCCTGCTCCCCCGACCACAAAAAAGAAAAAAGAAAAAGAAAATTTTTCAAAATTGGGTTTTTATCGTAATTGTTTAAGTGCTGGAAATGGTGAGAATTAGCAGTTTATGGTTTTATGTTGTAAGCGTCTTCTATCAGTTTATGAATTTTTTTTTCTTCTGGACCAAGGTTGTGTTTTTATTCAGTAGTGTTTCAAGAAACGTCTGAACCGAAGGATTTTGGTTTTTGATTAGTGTTCATAGCTTGAGCAAGTTGATGAAATGTTTTGCAGAAAGAATTTATATAAATCAGGATAGAGTTTCCTTTAATATATATATATATATATATATATATATTTTGTGGGACATTAGTTGAAAATTTGATTGATAATAAATCAGACAGATTTAATGCGGCCATTGGATCATAATTTCATGTTTTAATGGTTATTTACAAGGTGGGGATAGGGTGCTGATTGTTGGTGATATTGCATTGCATTTGCCAACAATACAATACAGCAAGAATTTTGACAAATAGGTTTTGTTCTAAGAGTTTGATGAGTATTTTTATGTTATTTTCTGGCCATAATTTTCCAGTACCATGCTTTGAATTCATTCAATTTTGTTTCTTGAATTAGAGGAGATTGTGCTTTTCATCAATGCTGGCGCCGTGGCCTCAATGGAATCAGATTCTGGTCTTAGCTTTCTCGCTGACAAGTATTTTGAAGGGGGAGATACATTTCTAACTGAGGAGTTTATCACTGAGGGTGGAGACTACCAATTTATTTATCAGTCGGCAAGATTGGGAAATTGCTGCTACCGCATTGAGAATCTTCCCCCAGGAGATTATTTTCTTGATCTTCATTTTGTAGAAATTATAAACACATATGGACCCAAAGGAATGCGTGTGTTTAATGTTTATATCAAAGATGAGAAGGCAAGTCGACTGATTATAACTTCAAAAAGTGCTATGTATCACCAGCCGCCCCTTCACTCTTTTTCCACCTCCACTTTGAATTGGGAAGTTTTGATTGATTAAATCCTTCCAAGTGAATTAATTGAAAAAGTTACTTGCTTTAGGGGAGGTGAACAAAGAATGAAGGTTAAAGAGTGATATATACCATTGCTCTATAACTTACTGTTTTGGGTATTTAGTGAACTTGAAGTACATGTGCTTGTAGATTTACTCGTAGAGATCTATCCTTTTATGCAGATTCTATCTGATTTTGATATCTTCTCCATTGTTGGAGCCAATAAACCTTTGCAATTGGTTGATGCTAGAGTTTCAATTAAGGATGATGGGATGCTTGTCTTAAGGTTTGAAGGGGTACTTGGTAGCCCAGTAGTTAGTGGAATCTGTGTCAGGACAGCACCTAAAGCATCAGGTATTTTCTTTTTCATGCTAAATTCTTTGATACATGCAGGGTATTTCAGAAAGTAGTTAATGAATTTCAAAGTAATCTTTCATTCTTTGCAGCCAAAAAGGAGAATCATGAATATTTTGTATGTACTAACTGTTCCACTGAAATAGAATATCCATCAGCTCAGGTATGGCCTGAACTCATGCCTGTGCTAATTTAAGGGCAAGGGCCCTAGTTTGGCAGCATGCTTTTCTTCTGTTCTGCAACTTCAATAACTCATGCATTCATTTGGAGCTTGCAGAAGAAAGTTCTGAGAATTAAGATGATTGCCAAGTATGAGAAGAATATCCAAGATCTGAGGGAGATGTTACAGCGCAAGACAGATGAATGCTATCAATCTTGGATGTCGTGGACTGTGGCTAATGAGCAGCTAGAGAAGGTTAGAATGGAACTCGACAATAAGACATTCCAAACATATTCCCTTGGTAAGATTTAGACCTGCTTATTGAGATACTGCATTTGCTCTTTTGCTGGAAAAGAGCATAATTAGTACCTCCACGGAGCTACAAGACCCAAAGTGCCTTTTTTTGTAGGCCTTCCAGTAGATGGCTATAAATTTGTAAAATTGATCGTGTTGCTTTATCGTATAATGATGGGCAACAGCTCAAGAAACTCTGATAACATATATCCATAACTTTTATTTATATCTTTCTGAACCTGTCTGCCCAACTTACTGTTGCAATTGGAATGCGTTACAATAAATTTTATCCAATTTATAATCAGGTTTGTCACTTATCTGCTTAGTATATATAGCTTGGTTTATAACAAAAAGTGAGGGCACATACTGTTACCTAGAAAATGTGTATTAAAGAATAATAAAGAAGTTTTAGAGACCCTTCTTAGAGACTGATTAGCTTAACTTATCCTGCTATCTTTATTACTTTTATAGCAGGAACGACCAAAATGCACTGTAAGAGCTGCCCTCCCAGCGTCACCAATTCTCCAATTTCTGCCCAGTTCCACGTATCTAGCTGTTGTAGTGGCCGTAAAGCTGATGCTTATTCAATATCTGGATATCTGTCACCCTTGTACTCAAGCAACATAATGTTAGGATGAAATTTTTGTATTATATGCAATACCTTGAGCTAAAAGATTTGTTTCTAAGTTTTGATGGGCTTATTTTGGCAGTTAGGTGATTCATAAGAATGGCTTACACAAATACCTCTTTTCCTGGTGAACATATTTTGTGGTCTATTTTACTTTCCTGGCTAAGATTTGAGAGAGCTTCAAGGGTTAGAATGAAGTATAATACTAGATGCCTTTTTAACTTCTATCTACTTTTACCCCCTCTAGTCATTGCTGTACTTTCCCTATGTTTCTCCAGTATGGATAGATGATTTATGCAATCATGTTACAACTATAATCACTTCAAAATAAAAGTCAGATGCAACCACATTGAGACCTTCCAATAATTTATGAGAATTACAGTTCGTGGAGCTTCAGCTTCCTTTAACTCAATATTATGGCTTTTATGCAGACCAAACTTTAGAGAAGCAATCTGAAAAGATTAGGGACATCTCTAGCAGGTATGAGCATGACCAGAAGTCCTGGAAAGCAGCAATCAGTAATTTACAGCAGAAAGTACAGGTGATTAATTCCTCTTACTAAATATGGGAAGCAAATAATATCCTTGTAATGACGATCTACACTTCATAATGATGTACAAACCAAACTGAAAGTTGTTATTGGGTTCAGATGATGAAACAGGAACATTCTCAGCTTTCTCGTGAAGCACATGAATGTGCTGATTCTATTCCTGACTTGAATAAAATGGTGTTCGCTGTTCAGGCACTGGGTAAGATATTTAGAAATGAATGCCATAATCTTTTATAAGGGATGGAGTTTATGTAGTATGGATCATTGTGCAGTGGAACAGTGTGAAGATCTCAAAGTGAAGTATAATGAAGAGCAAATGAAGAGAAGGAAGCTGTATAATCAAGTACAAGAGGCAAAAGGTTCAATATTATTTTCTTATCATGCTTTATATATCTGTTGAACTTGTGATAAACACCTCATTCTTTAGTTCTAAGATTTAATTTTGTTAATCAGGAAATATCAGGGTTTTTTGCCGTTGCCGTCCCTTAAGCAAGGCAGAGATCATAGCTGGGAATGCATCGGTGGTGGACTTTGATGCAGCCAAGGATGGAGAACTTGGTATTATAAGTAGTGGCTCCACCAAAAAGACTTTCAAGTTTGATCGTGTTTACACGCCAAAAGATGATCAAGGTACTTAATACAAGGCTTTTGGTTATTGCATAATTAGGAGAAGAAAAGTGAGACAAGTTTTCTGGAGAGAGATGTAACTATATATAGAAAATCTTTATTAACTCTTTCTTTCTCTTTTGAACAGCTGATGTTTTCATGGATGCTGCACCTATGGTTATTTCAGTGTTAGATGGATACAATGTTTGTATATTTGCATATGGACAAACAGGAACAGGCAAGACATTCACAATGGAGGGCACTGAGGCGGATCGTGGAGTCAATTACAGGACTCTGGAAGAATTGTTTAAAATTGCTAATGAGAGGAGTGAAACTAATTCATACAACGTTTCAGTTAGTGTGCTTGAAGTGTATAATGAGCAGATACGGGACCTCCTTTCTGCAGAAACATCGAAGAAGTAAACTTCTGATCTCATCTTCACATTATACATGCATTTGAAGTAAATTTTGTATCAGTGAAATTTGGGTAGATACTTGCTTCTACCTGCCAATAAGCTTGTTTTCTGTTCGACAATTCTAGGCTAGAGATAAAGCAAGCTTGCGAAGGATTTCATCATATCCCGGGAATTGTGGAAGCCACAGTCGAAAATATAAATGAAGTCTGGAATGTTCTACAGGCTGGAAGTAGAGCCCGAGCTGTTGGATCAAATAATGTGAATGAGCACAGCAGTCGCTCTCATTGGTAAGGACTTTTGAAACCTTTTCAGTTTTTTGCACATCTAGAATCTTCACAGCCAATTATGAGGTCATCTTTTTATCGATACGTATTTCGATCTTTCTCAGTATGCTTTGTATAATGGTAAGAGCCAAGAATTTGATCACTGGAGAGTGCACCAAAAGCAGGCTTTGGCTTGTGGACTTGGCAGGAAGTGAGCGGCTCGCAAAAACTGATGCACAGGGTGAGCGACTCAAAGAAGCTCAGAACATCAATAGGTCACTTTCAGCTCTCGGAGACGTTATATCTGCTTTAGCAAATAAAAGCAGCCACATACCATACAGGTCCCCTTTAATAATCATCCTTGTGATTTCACTTCCAAATGCACCACACTATTCATGTTTACTGACTTTTTTGTCTAATGTTTTTTAACTTGTAGGAACTCCAAGCTGACCCATCTACTCCAAGACTCATTAGGTAACAGCATTTCGTTGTTCCCTGACATTCTAGAAGATTCATGTAGTCATAAGGTCATAGAATTTTTGTTCTTATTTTGATACTGAGAGGATTCCTCATTCTTTCAGGTGGCGACTCAAAAACTTTGATGTTTGTACAAATTAGTCCCTCAGATCGGGATTTAAGTGAAACTCTGAGTTCTCTAAATTTTGCAACCCGAGTTAGAGGGGTTGAGTTAGGTCCTGCGAGAAAGCAAGTTGATACAAGTGAGCTCCAAAAGATGAAAATGATGGTAACTTCAGTGTTTTAGCATTGCATATGATGGAATATGAATTTCCTTAAATCTTATTGAGGTTCTCGAACTGATTCTTCTCTGTTGATATAATTCTTCTTACAGATTGATAAAACTAGGCAGGAATCAAGGTCCAAAGATGAATATCTGAAAAAGCTTGAAGAGAACTTACACAACTTAGAAAACAAGGCCAGAGGAAAGGATCAGATTAACAAAAGCCAATTGGATAAAATAAAAGAGCTAGAAAGCCAATTAGAGTTGAAGACATCACTGCACTGTCAATCTGAGAAACATGTGTTATATCTGTCTGAGAGGTTAAAAGGGATGGAAGAATCTTGTTCCAAACTTCAACAGAAGGTACCATACAATGGCAACAATTGGAATTTCATATGTGTCTTACTTGTATTAGGTACAGTCTTGAAAAATCTCCTATGAATTTTCTCATAATGTTTTTTATGTATTCTGAAGGCAATGGATCTAGAGAACAAGCTCAAACAGCAAGAAGAACTTCAGTCTAGAACACACCAGAAGAAGGTCTTTTGACCTATCTATTCTTTCAACACTGTTTTAACCTTCCTGTTTATTAGAAGCTAGGTTTTCATGGTCGTTGCAAATGTTTTATGACTCTGTTAACTTGGTATGTCATGCACTATTCAAAATTTTACTAAATTAGATAAGTCATGTGACTTTGTAATGCAGATCAATGATCTTGAAAGCAAGCTGAGAGAGCAAGTGCAAGAGTCTGAGTCTAGTTCTCTAATCTTACAGCACAAGGTTCCAAGACTTTTTCTTTTTGCATTAATGTGGCTGTATGATCGAGTAATGAAGTTTTCCACTATGAATTGACGATATATAACACATTATTCATTTATCTTTTTAGGTCAAAGAGCTTGAGAGAAGGCTAAAAGAACAGGAACAAAACCAACAGTCTCTCTCCCTTCGTCAAAAGGTGAATATTTTCATCTTCTATTATATTCTGGCCCTTCTGAAACGTATATTTCACTTGTCCTGCCACTGCAGCTGGCATCCAACAAAATAAAGACGACAATTTTATAGCCTTTTAGTAATTGCTAAATATAAGAGCAGGAACATGTTAGTTTCCTCAACCAAGCATGCTGCTGAATGGAACAGTTTGATATTTAAATATGTAATAATATTATCTCCTGTGCTGATGGCAGATTAAAGAACTTGAAGATAGATTAAGAGAACAAGAAAAGCAGCTAGCAATAAGATTCACCCCTATTGAAAGTACAAACGATGCTGAGCATCGTGTCTTGAGGAGTTCAAATGCAGTTAACTGTCGAGTTAGTCAAGGGCCAGTGTTGGTGAAGGAAAATAACTCTCTTCATGAGGTTAGAAGGAAACGATTGTCGAGAAATGGAGAATCTGAGAACAATAGTACAGTACCAACTCCGGTAAGTGATAGCAAAGGCCGGCATTCGGATCCACCAAAACCTCTTTCAGGGTTTTCAAGAACAACTAAGCCAATGGTGTCTTCCCAGAGGGTCTTAGTTCACAACAAAACAAGCAGAGATCCAGTCCAGGGGTTTAAAGAGAGGGATAGCAAGAAAAGGATGTGGTCAAGGTAATATCCTTGTTGCCTCTAAAACTTGATGATTCAAATTTCAAAAATAGTGCTAGACTGCTAGTCTAAGTCTTTCAACGGTCTCATTGTAATGCATGCAAAGTCAATCTATAGCATGCACCTATTTGAAATGCACTATAGATAAAGACAGTAGCAAGTTGTGATTGGTGGTGGCCTATTTTCATATTGGGCCTTCGTCCATGTCCAATGCCCACGTCTGTTTTTTAGAAACTTCAAATTCCATTACTCACCAGATTCAGTGTATATAGTAAAAATGGGATTGTCAATATAGATTGAATTTTAATTCGAATTCGATTTAAATTTGATTTGAATCTTAAAATTTTTTATCGATTAAAATATTCAATAGATTATATCTGGTTATAAACATCCGTAGTTCGAAATAAATGGATTGGATATGTAATTAAACAATGCGATACAATGAAAATACAGATTCAAATTTTAAAATATTTAATAAAATTAATGTTTTTATGTATAATATTAATAGAGATTTTTAAATAAAATCTATGTCCAAATTAATGTCTATATTATATATGGTAATGTTGGGCTTTAGCCCGTAAAACAAAAGCTGTTGGGCTGTTGATGTATTTAAACAAAAGAAAAGGAAAAAAAATTGTCAAATGTAATAATATATAATAATAATATATATATATATATTAATATATAATGTGAAATAAGAATTTATTACCCCCAATATTTAACCTAAAATTTGATGTTAGATAAGTAAGATAAGATTCGTCTCAGCCACTGATTTGTACTAAAATAAGAATTAGTGGTAGATAATTATCATATAAATGTTGGTCAAAACTAGGTAGCTTGAAGAGTGAGAAACCAAAAGCACCCTTAATCATTTCCGTTAGTACAACTTAAGAACGTTTTGCCAATTGTCCAAGTAAAACATTGGACGGTTACGCAGCCATTTGCCGACAAATACATTTGCTGTTTTTGTGAGGGTAATTTGTGTGAATGTGCATATATATGTATATATATATATATTTATGTATATAATGTGATGATGAACAACATTTGTAATAAGAATGATGAGTTTGGGGGGGCTGATTTGTTTTTGAACCATTGTCGATGCATTTTTCTCGTTTCACTCACACAAGCAAATACCTCGTACATACACGTCCATATATGTATGTGTTGAGATTTGACTTGATTATTTAAAAATTAAGTTTGAGTAGAAATATGACTCCTTTTTATATTAAGTTTTCAAGTTATATATAAAGTAGTTAAGTAATTTTTTATTATAAATAGAGATATTTATTTAATTATTTGATAGAGAAGACATTTGTACAACTCATGATACTCATGGAGTAGGTATTGTAAGTACGAGTGGGACAAAATAAAGAGATAGAGTGAGTATCTCTTTGGTAGTTATAATAGGGGTCGTACAAGGGTTTTTTTTTGTTTAAGTTTGGACATATCAAATTCAACAGTTGGCTTGTACTAGTAAAATTTTATCATAATTGAAGAAAGAAAACTCCAATGGAGGTAGGCGAAATTTGCCGAACTATGTAAATCTATGCCTATTTTTTTCTATCTGTTAAATATTATTTTTCTCATTTACTTTGTGAATGTGATTTGTGAATTTCTGATAAATTAAATTCCATCCCTAAATTGCTTTTGTTGTGCTCTAACAAATTAGTATCAGAGCTTTTGGTTGGGCTACAAGTTGAGATTTAATTTTTCGGGAATGGGTAGTGTTATTGGCAAATTACTTCACAATAAACTTGATGACAAAGGGAATTTCACTCTTTGGCAGGGAAGGGTGGAGGATCTCCTAATTCAACAAGGCCTAACAGTTGCGTTGAAGGAAAGGTAGGAGAAGCTGATAGATTTGAAGGATTTACAACAAGAAGATTTGACTTTGTATTACAGACAACATTACTAATAATATTGTGGATATGATTGGATTTTGGATTCCGGATGCATAATGTATGTTTGCTGCTTGAAGGATTATTTTTTATTCACTTCAATCATGGAAGATAGGTAATTTGTCTTTGTACAATGATTTACTTGAAAAGTCATGGGTATTAGAGTGATGGAAATCAAAATAGTTGTTGGGGGCGATTTGTACTTTTGGTGGAGTGACCTATGTCCTACAGACACGAAAGACTCTAATTTCCTAGAGCCACTTGGATTCCAAGAGCTGTGAATATTCACTGGAGGTGGAGTGCTAAAAGTTACACATTAAGTTGTAGATGTGTATTGGTTGGAATGAGTTAGTTGGTGCTAGGACCTTACAATTCAACATGTGCAGTGGTATTTTGAAGGCCAATGGAATTTGGTTTGCGATGGAATTTTGAACAATTGTTGAGATGAGAAACCTTGTCGAGGTGGAGATTGTTGGGATTTGGCTTGGTTATCTGAAGACCAAGTTTGTCTAGAATTAGGACTACTTCTTGTACTAGGTTTTGTAATCCTAGGTAAAATAGTCAAGTAATTTTCTATTATAAATAGAGATATTTATTTGATTATTTGATAGAGAGGACACTCATGAAACTCATGAGATAGTTATTGTGAGTACGAGTGAGGCAATACAAATGGGTTGAGTGAGTATTGCTTTGGTAGTTATGATAGGGGTGGTACAAGGGTTTTTTTGGCTTGAGTTTGGGATGTCAAATTCAAAGGTTGGCTTGTATTAATTAAATTTTATCATAATTAATGAAAGAAAACTCTCGTGGAGGTAGGCGGAATTTGTTAAACCACGTAAATATGTGTTTGTTTTATTTTTCTATCTGTTGGGTATTATTTTTGTTTATTAACTTTGTGAGTGCAATTTGTAAATTTTTGATAAATTAATTCTCGTGCCTAATTTGCTTTCATTTTACTCCAACAATATGTATATATATATACACACACATATAGATATATTATCGTATTTAATATATCCCACAGTAAGTTCGTGAAGTGATCATCCACATAAACAGTGATTTATTATATTTTTATTCAACGTAAGAAATAATTGATTCGTAGAAAGTCATAGTAAAACACACTAAAGGCATAGATCCTCCCTCATGTAAGGAATTAGACCTCTCTTTTCCTCTATAAATAGTCTTCTTATCGTATTCATTTCACTTACTTTCGAGTTGGGGCAATAAAAATAATTTTTATTTTCTCTATAATTTTGATCTACTATGTCGACTGCAAAAATTTGTAGTTTGATATATTCATCGTGTCAAATGTGAGAATTTCTTTCGTTTACTACCTCATTCGAGAATTTACGTCAATATTATAAATTGATTTTCTAACACTTGTTAGTATTGTTGACTAGTCAATTTAATGAATTAATTAACGTATTAAAATTACTACTGTGCTAAAAGAAACACAACGAATGTTAAGGTTAAAAAGTTTTTATGTTATAAGTTGAAATTGTTGGTTAGGCAAATGTGGGCAACGTACGTAGACGTGGATGTATACAAAAACATACCTGCACGTATTATTTATGTTGATATGTATATATTGAGTATGCATGCATAAGTTTGCAGTCATATATAGTAATATATGGTTTAGTCAACAATTTTAAAGCCATTTACAAAATCAAATTTATTTTTTTTGGAAAGACACAGAATTTTTGCTGGTTCGTCAACTAAAAATTAAATCAATAATTGCATAACTTCAAGAAAATAAAAAAGAACGAGACATTCACAAAATTTTTTCAAGTGATTTTACTTTCTAATTGAATTTTAATAAAATGGGATGGTTCGCAATTTATGTTTTTTGCCTTTAGTTATCTAAATTTAAGCAGAAAAAAGCTATAACTTTGAACTAGCCTTACTTTTGCAACTTCTGGTTATTTATATATGTGGACTAATGATTTTAGACTGAAGATTTTTGCACATTATACACATGTGCCAAAATTTTATGCTATAAAATATATTAAATATATTCATTTTATTTTCTACATAATTATACAATTTTTAATAGCTTCAACATATTTATTTAAATTTCTAGAATAAATAGCAAACTCTAAAGCAAAATATTTAATTGAAGTAATTAAAAAGGTAAAATTAGAGAGAGAAAAAAAAATATTACAAAAGGAGGGAACGAAAAAGAAATTATCTTGTATGGTCCTTTAAAATGGGGTTAATTTTGTCAATTTATTAAAAATTTACCAAATTAGTTCATTACGTTTTCATTCTTTATACACGTGCTAAAATTTTTATATTATAAAATATATAAATATCAATTCATTTCTTTTGCAGTACTACAACTTTTTAATAATTCAAAAGTATTTATTTAAATTTTTACATGCATAAAAAAAAGAAATTATGATAAAGTTGTAGTAGTGGAATTATATGGTGGCATAGTGAATGGTAAATGATAACTACTCTAAATTGTAATTATGAGAACTAGCAAGTAAAAATGAAACATTTTGAGATCACTTAAAACATATGAAAAAATAAGTAGTGTACTTCATTAGAGGGAACAAATTAAAGAGTATAACTATATAAATATTTCGAAGCTTCTTTTACCTTTTTTCTCCTTTGTAATTTTTCTCCCAACACGCCAATTTCTACTTATGCCTAAATTTTAATATCACTTTCAAATACTCTAAATTTTATTACTTTCCACTTTTTCAATAGTACAATTTTTTCTTAATTATAAAAAAAGAATTTTTTCTATATATATATATATGTATATATTGGCAAGCATCTCTTAAATCCTCCAAAACTTGCTTATTAACAAACCCAACATACATACATATATAACACGATATATATAAATATATAATAATCATGCTCCAATTTATTTAAGAGAAGACTTACTCATATTGTGAAAATGAAGACAATTATAAGACTACATTTTTCCTTTATCAACCAGATTAATTAGAATACCAAGGGCTCTAAAAGATTGTCTTTTCTAGAATTATATTTTTAAATTTAATGGTTTGTAACCTAATGGTATTAGTCTCCTTTATTATATAGGAGACATTGAATTTGAATTCGAATGGGTTCGTTTGTATATCTTATGTGCATTTGTAATGTTCAGATTAAAAAAAAAAAAGAACGATATTGTTAAAAAGCTTTTTCAATTATTATATTTTGGCAATTTATATATATTCGGATTTGATTGAACGATCCCATCCTCAAGAGACCGAATTAGATTAGCTCAATATATATATATATATATATGTGTGTGTGTGTATATATATATATGTGTGTATATATATATATAATCAGTAGAAACAAAATATGTGGGTGCAATATTGTACGTAGCAAAGAGTTGTTTCCTGGTATAGTTGGGATGGCTCATGAAATTCGTGCTATCGCCTACGTAAATTTTGACGGTTGTTGATGAATAAAGGGCCGTTTCACAATTTTAGTCTGTATCACGTTACCCACGCCACCTTACCTGTCTTCTTCCTCTTCCCTCACCCACCACATAATTTGTCTCTCAAAACAAATGTTTTATTCAGAAATCAAATAGTATAGGAAAAAAAAAAACAATTTATGTATCGAAGTAGGCACATTTTTACATTTTACTAACTAATTTTTTTTCATGACATGTTATCATTCAAATTATACTTTTATTTCACCTTATTATATGAAGCAATTTCAGTAAAATATTATGCTAAAATTCCATCACATTAGTGGTACAGACCTCCTCTTAAAGTAATAGAGTTAAAAATTATTTAATTTTGTGAGCATAATAATTATTTAAATCTTTTTAAACTGCAAAATGCAACAAAAATTTTCAATATAGCTTCACGTGCATATTTGCATATCTTATATAATTGAAATTAAAAAGGATAGCTTATTTTATGAAATGATGAAAAAAAAAAAAAAACCTTGGGCCACTCTTGTGATAGAGAATCAATGGAATATTTTGATAAAATTGATTCATATATAACAACGTGAAAAAAGAAATATAGTTAGAATAAGAAGTAAAACAAAAAAATTAATTAGAAAAATGTAAAACTGCACATATATAGTCCAATGGCAAAGTATTTTCCTCCTGAAAGTTACATATATAATAACAATTAATACAAAATCTTCAATTTTGTAATTATTTGAAAAGAACAAAAGTTGATACCAACAAAAAGGAGAAAAGCAACAGAATAAAAAAGTAACATATATTATAATTATACGGTCCTCAAAGGTATAAAACAAAGTTCTGGTACCTGATTTATTCAGCTTTTTTCAGGTCGGTATTTTGATTTGGCCATATTGTTGGGGGGCTTGGCGATATGTGATAAAGTGTTCTAGTTTCTTTTATCATGAGTCCACCTCAAAATATTTCTGAAAATTTGATACTATCGCTTAATTTTTGAGGAAAAATTTACTTTAATATATTTTGATATATCCACGAGTTTTTATAGATGAATTTTGCAGTGTGAATTTTTTTTCGTTTCCTATTTCTCTTTATAAGGAAAATTACTAAAATTACCTAAAAGAATGAACTTTTATATCCAGAAAACCCATTAATATACTTTGTTTAATACTCTAGAAAGCTTATTTCATCAAGCCTTTTTTATTTCAGAGCGTCCAAGGATAAATGTTTTTGACTAAATTACCCTTGATTTCTTGATTAAGAAATTTAACGAATTAATTCTTTTACTAGAAATATTCCCTGATTAGGTTCTTCAAATTAATTTTGTATTAATTTTATTTTAAATAAATGAACATTTTGAAGAAAGCTATGTATTTTCATAAGCCTTTAGATATATAAATTATAGTAGAGGCTATTTTAATTTTTATATTAAATGAACTAAACAAAAAGATTAGATAAGAAGTCTATAAACTTATAAGTTTTGTAAAAAAATTTCACAAGTAATTGAATACAATAAAAAGAAAACCAATAAATAAAAAAAATAAATGTAAGAAGTTTATGAGCAACTTGGTTCAAAAATAGAGTAAAGTTAATGATAAAGTTATTTGAAATGAAAAGCTGTTGTAATGGGTTTTTGTCTAAAAACATTAATTTGCGAGTTTTTCTGTATAAAATTTATTTTAACAGATGTTTTGGTGTTTTTCTCCTTCATTTTATTATAGTGAATAAGATTATAAGTGTTTTGTTTTGGGTTCCAGTCCAACCAAACATATGAATAATTAATCTACTATCAATATAAGTTGTTATAAAGCTTAGCCTTCAAAATGTAATAGAGTACTTTAAAAAACATAAAATAAAATCCCATGACGGCCAACCATCAGATTACAAAAATAAATTAACTAAATTATAAAATTTGGAAAATTGCACCCAAACTGAATTGGGATTGCCAATCTATACCAAAAATATGATATAAAGTTCAAGAAATTAAATATTTGACTAACACTAATTAAATTCCTCATATAAATGTATAGAGTATAATGCTGACCATTTATATATCTCCTGCTAATCAAGCAATGGATTTGTACCCTGCAAAAGACATTGAAGGATAGATTTAGTTGTTGAACAATGATTATACTTTGAGATGGTGGGCCTTTCTTCCCTTTTTTGCCAAAGGGTTAAATTGAGGAATTGGAACATGGATGGCAGAAGCTAATAATGTTTCTCTTCCACTCACATGTGACCTATGTAACACCGTTAAAATAATAGTTTAATTATTTCCTACATATCTTTCGACAAAATAAATTAAGTCATTAATTTGAACTCATTTTTATGGTGAAATAGTTTTTTATTAACTCGAATCAAACATTTTATAATATTGAAGAGCTCCTCCAGTCAGAGTTGCTATGTTGCCCCAGCTCTCCACTATGTTTCGAGTCATTGAAAGATCCAAGTAAGCAAGCAGATCAAGATAAGCACTGTGCAGCTGAATTATTCCAAAATACAACACAGGAATAAAAATTATTGATTATTAATGCCCAAATAGAAACAATGCTTATAATCTTACGTAACCAACCATTTCTATAGTAAAGAATTTTAATTTGATTCTGCTTGATGATTTTACTTTTTGAATAATAATTATAACTCATTAATCGAATATATTATAATATTAAAGAACATCATACTATATTAGTGTTGTGCTATATTTTGATTCATCAAAAAATCTAGCTAGACAAACACTATGTCGCCCCAAGTTACTCCAAAACACGAAGAAAAATCGTTGATTATTAATGTCCAAATGTAACACTTAAAATCTTATGTAAATCTCCTAGATAAACCAAAAAATAGAAGATTTTTATTGATGAGTTTGCCCTACAAGTCCTTTAATTAAAACATTTCAAAGCGATATAGAATTTTATACACGATGGTGCTAAACAAAATTAAGATTTATTACATTACAACTTGTACAATTCAAATAATACAAACTCTTATAATCACACTAATAAATGAAAATTGTTTTGTTGATTAAGTTCAATTGAAACATTTCAAAATAGTACAATCACGTTAGGAAAAAAAGGATTACTAGTATTGATCCATTAAATTCAATTATTCTGAAATAATGTAAACTTTTATATTGATTATGAAACAAAATCTTTGTTATGCTGATGGTCGCATCTCATCTCACACTTCATTTGTTCCTTCTCTGTTTTTCCTTTAAACGAAAAAAAAAAATTTGAAAAAACAGATGAAATGGTACAACTCCATGGCAATGCTGAAACGGCAAGCAGCATGGGGTACTCAAAAGCATGGGGGAGGAGAAGGGCTCACTGTCCAAGACAAACCATAAAAGCTAAAAGCATAACATTTTTGCAACACCAAGGGACGAACCCTATGCCATATTGTTGCTCTCGATCTGGCGACCTACATATTATATGTCCTTTTCTTCTTTCTTTCTTTCTACCTCTCTCTATTCATTCAAACGTTGACAGTCTTTCATTCAATACACTTTCAAGCCACCACTTTTTCAGACATCACCAAATTGCACCACTCCTGCAACTAATTATTACTAGAACTAAACCCTGGCTTGCTAGCTGTGCTTGGGATCAGGCCCCATAGCTAGGCTAGGCTTTTGCAGTGCTGTTATAATAGGCATTCATATAGAGAAAGGGGAAGGCCCTTCCTTCACCATCAGCTTCAGTTCTGATATTAATACAGTGTATATATTGTCAGTGGTCTGAGAATCAGTTTACCTGATAGAGAGAGACAGTGGAAACAGTAAAGAAGAGTAGTTCTCTGAACCACTACTGAGTACTGACTCAACATCAAACAAATCAAAGATATGCCTTTAATTCCACATTTATTAATGCTCCAAAGAAAGCCCATCACCAATCCCAAAGAGATTCAACCAAATAAGACAGAAATAAAAAATTAAAAGAAATATCTCGAACTTATTACGTATGTACCAAGGGGACATGCAAAATGAAATGTAAAAGAGATCATATAATATGATTAATTAACTACAACAATTACAAATTAACATTACTAATTAATTGTAAAGTTTTTACTCATGAAGCTCAGAAATAAAAGCTGCTTTCTTGCTCTCTCTTTGGAATCTTTTCCATATTTTGAACTGATCTGCACCAAAATAAAATATAAAAACCAACACATTCAACATAGATTACATGATCTTCATCTGAGCAGAGGGAAATTTACTAAACTAGAAAAGAAATTAATAATTATAAGATATATGAGCCTGGATACTGTACTGTTATGAGTATAAAATCCTAGCTAGAGTATTCTCTGCTGATCATCAACAACACTTCTAGGGAAGTGAAGTATACTGGGCCAAATCACTCCATGCTTGAATTCCACTCCAGCTGCTGGTGTTCTCATTTACATTATTGCTGCTACTTGTTGCCGAAGTTGGAGCCACAGTTGCATAAGAATTATCAAAAAACCATTCTGTCGACAGGTTTCCACCTGCACCATCTTTTCTTGATGGGGTCCCAATTCCACAAGATTCTGTAGGCTTTGGGATATCCAGGTTTTGAAATAAAATTGGCTGGGGTTTCTGATGAACAAGGGGTTCCATGGATGGGAGAGGGAGAGAAGTGTTTTCCAATTTCTGATTATTATCTCCAACAAAGAGCATGGATAGTCTTTGTTGCTGTAGCTTCCAGTGGAGGTCTTGGTTCATAGAACTTAAGGACTCAATGGAAGATGCAAGGCTGCTGTGGAGATTTAAAGATCCCATTTCGTGAAATCCAGGAGTAATATTGTCTTCTCCTTGTTTTAGTGCAGAAGAGAAAGGAAAACTGAATCCCATTAGAGGAGAAGATGAGTTTACTGTGGACGGATCAAGATTAAAAGAAGGGCTTGAAGAAATTGCACCACAAGTGTTTGATATGTCCCCAAAAGATGAAAACTGATTGAACAGACCAGTATTCGGAGAGTGATTAATCCTGGGAAAGTTGATTCCTCCAAGCTGAAAATCCATGGCTGGTGAGATACCCTGAAAGAATTTCAGCCCACCAACATCAGATGACCCACTGGAGTCCTTGGAATCACCGGAAAGCCTCGGAGAAGACTTCATTTTCTTGTTCTTCCGGCAGCCACCACCTATCGGCACGTTGCGCAGGGCGCCACCTCTAGTCCAGTACCTTCTACAGGTCTTGCAGAAATGCCTTGGCTGTGTGAGGCTGTAATTGTTGTAGTAGCAAAACTT
>JACGDI010005693.1:179754-231375 GCA_014898725.1 Jacaranda copaia
GCGACAACGAGATGTGGGGTTGGGCAAACACTGCAGCTTTGTCTCTTGTAATGTAACGTTTATTTTCACTTGCCGTTTACCCATTTGACCACCATCTTACGTACTTGACCACATCCCTTCTTTCTTTTCCATAAACAAACTCATCTCCATACCAAGTATGAAAGAAATATTTTATGTACCTATATAATTTGCATGTCTCCGATATTGATTATAAGATGAAATAACAAAATAAAATAAAGAATTTGAACTGTTTATAAATATACTTATGCGGAAGTAATGGTGTAATCAAGAGTGAAATTAGACGAAAATATTTTACCTCAAGACAAGGGTATAATTGAATTGAGCAAAGCTAGAAAAAAATGCTTGACCTCAAACTTGACAAATTAATTTGATGTTAGAAATTCACGCTCAACTAAATGAAAATTCAAATTCGGCTCTCGTTAATTGATTAAACTTGAACTTTTATATGGGTTTTGAATCATTGAGAAAGTTTGAGAAGTTTTAGTTAAATAAAATAATAAATAATTTAATAATCCAAATGTATTAATTTTAATATTTATTGATTCATTATAAATATTATAAATCATCATAAATAAATTAATTAAGATTACAATCATATCTATATATAAATGATATATATTAATAATACTAGTAGGATAATTACGACAAACTCGACCCGCAAAATTCACAAATTGATTAGAATCGTTTGCACTATTATCTAAGAATGTTTAACGTGTACCAAAAAAAGGGGTAAAAGTAAATATGCCAAGTCCCCAGTCAAAATTGAAAGGAATAATGTAGGTACTTTTCAAGAAAACAAAAAAAGTAAATATAAAAAAGAGGCCATTTACATTTACTATATATTGGTAAAGTGAAATACTTGATCATATATTCATTAAAACGTGAAATTTAACATGATTCCCTATATAATAGAAGACAATATTTTATTGTTTGACATGGGAATAAACTTTTAACTAGATATGTAAAGAATGTTCTATCTAATAATTTTGGGTGCTTCATTTAAACAAGTTTATATTAATGATAAAGTTAAAGAGTTACTATCAGTTAGCCTTAATTAACACCAAAATTTGCTAAGTGTAGTTAATTCATTTGATTTGATTTAATAAATCAACAGAGGATGTGAAAATGGCTGAAGGATTAACCAACAGTACATAGCACTAATTCGTGAAATTAATCAGTTGGATTTTTTTTTCATAAAACCTAAATCGCAAAACTCTTTTATATAAATGAATGATAGTGAAATTTAAATTCAAGACTTCTTATTTTAAGTTGTTTGACTTTGATATTGCATTAAATAATGCAGCCATCTCAATAGTTCATCAAACTAAATTATTTATATATATGTACGTCAAAAATTTATTAGGTTTGAACTTTCAACATCACATTTTATATGAAGATTAATATTATTGAACCAAATGATATATCATTTAGATCATCAAATAAACTTATATATTGTGTTTAATTTCCTACCAATCAGCAAAGAGCTTCGTTTTAAGTAGATAGGCTAAGGTGCATGGTGTGCAAGAACACAATTTGACTCGTACAAAGAGTTCCAAGTTGTTTCAAAATTACTTATATTCTTTTTACAATTCAACTGTATAAAGAGAAACAAGTTGCTTAAGTACATTAATTTGCATGCATGGCTGTGCCTTTGCAGATATCAATTAATTAATATCCCCTCCACACACACACACACACACACACATATATATATATATTTCTTCAAGTTAGAAATTTTTTTTTATCCAATTAAAGTATAACTTAGTCGAACCCATCACTCACAAGATAACTGTAATTCTATGTGCTCCAAATTGGAACGGGGCTGGGTCAAACCGGTGTCTATAACCTTGAATTTTGGAGTCGACAACATTGAGAAATGACAGATGTTGATGAGATGGCACAATTCAAGTGCCGCCCAACAGAGAGTCTATATATTAATATAATCAACTGCATGTATAATGCAGCAGTGAGGCGAAGAAGACGAAAGTGAAAGGCTGGAATCTGGTGGTAAGTATTATATGTATGTATGTGTGCTGGAAAGGAAATAAACGTGTTGGGGCCGTAAATTATGAGGAAAGTGCTACGGCTGGTTGGGTAATTAGGAGGGCCAGCCCAGTCCTCAGCAGACTTGAGAGATGGAGTGGAATAATCTCGTGAGAGGGCTGGGGGCGGGGGTGGGTTACCCGTGACAGATAACCAAACACACACTTACGTTGCCTATTTCTATTCTCACGGGCGTTTCATATAATTTGTTTCTAGTCCTCTCCTTCCTTTCCTGCGTTTCCGTACTACTCTTGGAGTTTAATGGTATTATTCTTATAATGTATCATGTTGAAAAATAATTTAAATTTAATATGGGAGGAATTGCTAAAAGATGGAAATAGCCTTAGAGATGCTGAAAACCACCAAGTAACGATTTAGATTCAAGTCTTTTATTTGAGTTAATTTCGATTTGAAACTAAAATCAATATATATATTTGAATCGTTGAAAAACAATATGTAGAAGGATCATATATATGCTACCACTTAGGATAAATAATGCATATATTCATCACCACCTTAGCTGATAAATATAAATACCCCATCTTTAATGCATAGGAAAATAATTGCTGACTTTGGACCATTATTCTTTAAAATTTGTAGACACATTCCAACCAAAATGACCTCGCTCTAAGTACTTATTATATTCTTCTTATAATTGTTAAACAATGACTATTTCGAGCAGAGTTGTTGTATCACATGCTAGCATCAAATCAACCCAACAATTTTGAACTAGAACCAATTAATTAATGGTCATGTTTTTGAATAGTGACTAAATAAACTAGCTTCATTTCATTTGACATTAAAATTCTCTTCTTCAATAGGTATTTTATTTTTATTTATCACAATCAAATGCATAATTTTTTTTTAATAAAAATCACTCCATTATGATGAATTACTTTGATATATATCCATAAAATGGAATATAAAATAAATACAAAATAAATGGTGTGGTACTCGTATCCACTACTGCTAAATATTGTGCTTAAAAGTTCATACTATTAGTTCACTATACATGGATGATCATGATTGTTTCAATACTATTTCAAAAATTGCTAAAAGTTAACCGTATACAAATTATTAACTCAATATTCGAATAATTGTAATTATTTCGATATTATTTTAAAAATATTTTATGCGCGGGAGCTGTACATGTCTTTCTTTTTTTCTTTTTCCCTTTAACATTTACACAACTACGTTTATTTCAATCGATTGTGTACTACACAGAATCTAAATATTCAATTTAATTAAAAGATTTGTCATCTATCATATATTGTTGAAATATCTTTAATAGTATCACCTCAATTATAATAGTTGAATTAAATAATATTTAATTCTGAATTGAGGACGCATGTTTCGAAGGATATATAGTTGGGTTGTCGATGGGCTCAAAGAATGGTCCAGCCCACCAAATAAACCTCTAAAAAAGTCCATAATGTTGAATGAATATTTAACATAACATGGAGGGCCTTGCGCTAACCCGCTCAGGTTTAAATTTGTTATTAACGCTCCATGTGATATGGGATTGTTAATAGATTGAATTTTAATTTAATTTCAATTTAAATTTTAAGAATTTTATTTTATTAAAATATTTAATAAATAAAATTTGAATATAAATATTCATAATTTAAAATAAGTTGATCCGATACAGAATTAAACAATTCGATTTGTTAATCCAAACTTTAATAATTTTTTATTAAATTAATATTTATATATATAATATTAATAAAAATTTTAAAATGAAATTTATATATTACATTGACCCAATAGCTATATTAACGTTTATAGTATGTTATTAATACTAAGTTTTTAGTCTAAAAAATAAGAGAGATATTGATAAAATGTCAAATATAATAATGTATAATAGTTCATTTATACATTAATATAATATGAAATAAGAGGTTTGTAATTCAAATCTTTAACTTTTTGGGACTAATATATAACAAAAATTTGTTAAAAATTCAAATATATCGTAAATTTACTATACAAATATAATATTTTTATACAAACCAAAAGAAAAAAGAAAAGGGGAAAAAAGAAAAAAAATGTTAAATCAGACCAAATTTTTTTTATTGGATTTTGAATATTCATTGGATTTGGATATAGTACTAACTAACAAAAATCCTATAAGATATCGGATCAAATTCGAATATGAATTTTAATAATTGAATTTGGATTCATATTCAATTTATTCGATCTAAATCCGACCCATTGACAACTTTACTGTGATAAATAAAGTTTAGTTTTTATTTACTCTGTTTAGCATACGTATTTGCATATTCTATAATGCTCTATTGTGATAAATAATGTTTAGCTTTTTTACAGGAAAAGCAATAATCGTTAAATTATAAATAACATTAATTGAATTTCATAGAATTAGGATAGATACTTTAGTATCGTATGAAATAAGAATTTCGCGTAAGAATCATAATCATAAATAAAAAAAACTGTATAATGACACGTGAAGAATAATTTCCATAGAAGTTAATAGCAAGCACAAACGATATACATATTAAAATAATAACATTTATTTATACATATAAAAATAACATTTGTTTTTTATTGCTAAAATATATATTTAGATTCATATTCAACTTGTATTTCTATGGATCTACTATTATTAGTTTTTATATTTTTTGGTCGATTTTTTAATGCAACTTTTAGATAAAGATTCCAAATTTATGTAGAGTTTTAATGCACAATTTGGCAAAGGATGATTTACAAACTTTAATGTGAGTTTCGCATGTACATATGTAATTTTTTCTTCAAATGAAGTGGGGTTAATGTAAAATGTTCCCTTTGTTGACCTCACAAATTGATGTAGGAATCTTTTAATTACGGTGTGTGCACTTGTGTGATAAGTTAGGTTCAAATGTGTCTAACTATTTCAATTTAAAATGGGTTGAATTAAAGTTGAAATGGATCGATTCAGAAAAAAAAAAAATTCTATTACAACAACAAATTTTCTTGTCTACAAAAATCAAAATTACAAAACAAGAAAAATTGTACAAATAAAATAAAAATAAATCCATCAATTAATTAACTGTGGATTCTATTTTTAATATAATCCTCTGATTCTTCCATTCCAAATATGATCTTGAAATTTAGTGAACTTCACAATGAATGCCTTGCGCACTGTGGATCTCTTTGAATTTGATTTGAAATAATGCCAATTTAAGGGTTTCACACCTTAATCTCGAATCAAACTCTAAAATATATGAGCTCCGCGAAAAATGCTTTGAACGCTATGGATTTTCTTAAATTTGCTTGAAGAAAAATAACATCAATTCGAGGGCTACGTACCTTAATCTCGAATCAAATTTCAAAAATATATAAGCTCCGTGAAGAACACTTTAAACGCCGTGGATCTTCTTAAATTTGCTTGAAAAAAAATAACGCTAATATTAGGGCTTTGTACCATAATTTCAAATCAAACGTCAAAATATATGAGCTCCACGAAGAATGCGTTGAACATTGTGAATCTTCTTATATTTAATCGAGAGAATTGTTTGACTCTTTTAAAGTTCCTCTCATTTGTTGGAATTTGTGTTTTGTGTAGAATGAACATCGGTCCCCCTCTTTATATAGACACTTGATGGGAGACTTTTAGATTGACTTGAATTTCTTTGACGATATCTCTAGGAGCTTTATTGAAAGTTTAAGCTCATACTAAGGAGCACATGGGGAGACTTTGAACATTTAAATAGTTTATGCTCGTACCTAAGAGTCTTATTGAAAGTTTAAACTCATATTAAGGAGCACATGGAAAAACTTTAACTTGAGAATTTCAGATAGTTTATGCTCGTATCTAGGAGTATTTGGAAATTGAAGACTTGAGTTTTGGACATGAAGACTTAAAGACTTGAGTCTTTGATTTAGAAACTCTAAGGCTTAAGTCTTGAATTTGGATATTTGGAGACTTGAGTCATGAATTTGAAGACTTGAAGACTGGAGTCGTGGATTTAGAGATTTGTAGACTTGAGTATTGAATTTGAAGACTTCAAAACTTGAGCTTTGACTTGAATACTTAGAGACTTGAGACATGATCTTGAATTTGAACACTTGAAGACTTGAATATTTGATTTGAAGACATAAAATTTTGAGTTTTGGACTTGAAGACTTAGAAACTTGAGCGTTGACTTGAAGTTTAGAAAACTTGAGTCATGGGTTTTAGAGACTTGGAGACTTAAGTTTGAATTTGGTGACTTGAAGATTTGAGTCTTGAATTTGAAGACTTGGAGACTTGAGTTATGAATTTGGAGACATGGGGAGTTGAGAATTTTAGATAATTTATGCTCTTATCTGGGAACATTATTGATAGTTTAGGCTCATATCAAGGAGCATGTGAAATTTGAAGATGAAAATTAATTGCCCCCAATATTTTCATCATCATCGGCATCACTTGAATCTTCTTGTTCATCAAAATTCATACTCATTTCAATATTATCTGCATGAGTTGCCAAATCTTCAATAGTTTTTGGTTTAATTCCTTGAAGTATGTAGCAAAGCTCCAATGCATTCCTTGGATGCACATCTCAATTGCTGAAGCCTCCGATAATTGATCTTTGCAGTTAATACTCAAATTTCTCCAACGATTGATGTAGTCAATGATAGGTTCTTCTTTCCATTGGCAAGAGTTGATAAGTTCAATCATGTTGATTGTCCTTTAAGTGCTGTAGAAATAATTGAGGAACTTTTGTTCTAATTACCCCTAACTATCAATGGAGCATGCCTCCAAGTCAATATACTAATCAAAAGTATTGTCCTTTAATGATAAAACAAATTGCTTAACTAGATGATCTCCATATGTCCTAGCATTATTACAAGTCTCAATGAAATGAGCCACATACTGCTTTAAGTTGTCCTTGCTATTGAATTGCTGAAACTTTTAGGGCTGGTAACCAATCGACATCTTCAAGTTATTAATCCTTTAAGTATATGGCTTGGAGCAAGTCATAGACGAATTAGAACTTCCATCAAGTTTGTCTTTGATAGTTTCCATAATGAACTCTTTCAATGGGTTAATGGGAACTAGTCCACTAGAGGAAACTTGTAGTTTTTTATTTGCAATATTTTCATTTTTGGCTGGATGCTCCTTTGTGGATGTTTTACCATCATCCTAAGTCTCAATTTGTTTCTCCACCATGCAGTTGGCATCAAGATTGTCCACTTTGCTCATCAATTTAGATATTTGAAAATCTTCCTCTTGAACATGCTTCTTGAGTCCTTCAGTAGCCTTTGTCAAATTTGCAATTTATTTTTTTTAAGGTTGTAGCACTTGTCACCATCACTGTCGCCATGCTTGAGGAATTTGATGTTGAGTCAGAAATGGATGATGCAAATTCTTCCTTTGAGCCTCCACTATCTTTATTCATATAAATAAAATGTGGCAGCAGCTTTTCCACAGCAAGTAAAGGAGCTACCTCAAAAAATGATTGCAACTTCTTGGATATAATTCTTGTAAGTTGTGATGACGCCAACACTTTTTACTCTAACACTTGAGGAATTTGATGTAGTAATTTTCAATGCAGTAGTTTTGTTGGTGGCCATTTGATACTTCAATTTTGATGAAGGAAAGAGATAAGAGGTAAAGATTGTCCCACCGGGCATGCCAAAATTTGTAACAACAAATTTTCTTATTTGTAAAAATAAAAATTACAAAACAAGAAAAATTGTACAAATCAAATAAAAATAAATTAATAAATTAATCAACTGTGGATTCTATTTATAATATAATCATCTGATTCTTCCCTTCCAAATATGATCTTGAAATTTGGTGAGCTTTGCGATGAATGCCTTGCACACCTTGGATCTTCATGAATTTGATTTGAAATAACGCCAATTTAAGGGTTTCGTACTTTAATTTTGAATCAAATCCCAAAAATAAATGAGCTTCGCAAAGAATGCTTTTAACGCTGTGGATCTCCTTAAATTTGCTTGAAGAAAAATAAAGCTAATTCAAGGGCTTCACACCTTAATTTCGAATCAAACTCAAAAAATATATGAGCTCTATGAAGAACGCCTTGAATGCTGTGGATGTCCTTAAATTTGCTTGAAGAAAAATAATACCAATCCGAGGGCTTTTCACTTTAATCTCGAATCAAATGCCAAATTATATGAGTTCAGCGAAAAACGCCTTAAACATTATAGATCTCCTTAAATTTAATTGAGAGAATTGTTGGATTCCTTTAAAGCTCATCTCATTTGTTGGAATTTGTGTTGTATTTAGAATGAGCTTTGGTTAGGCATTTTATGGGAGATTTCTAGATTGACTTGAATTTCTTTGATGATATTTTTTTGATAAGATAATATCAAATTTCAAAAGATAATATCAATATCAAGAGATAATATTAAATATCTTTGATTTGATTGGTCCATAAATGTAGACATTTTATCTTTGACACTTGTTAATATTTGATTTCAGTATAAAATAAATACCAAAGTATTAGTTAAAATTAAATATTTATTCTTTGGAATTAAATTTAATAAATTTCATAAAATAAATAAATATTTTAAATTAATATCTAAAACATTATTTTACACGTGTCACTCTTCAATTGGCCAAAAATTAACATGTCTACACCTACATAATCACAATATTTAATTTAACAAATAATGATAATACTGTCTACATTTTTCAAATTATAAATTTAGGGCTTGTTTATTTTGATAAATGGGATTTGGAATGATAAGATGAAACAAGGGATTGATGGAATATAAAATTAGGATAATTTTATACTTTTTAAATTACATTTACTTGGTGAGATGAAAAGAATAATGAAGCTAGATAATTATAGTGATTATTTACTTGAATAGATTATAGTATTGTGATAATTAGTTATTTGACTAGAATACCCTGCGCCTAGAAATAGTTTCAGAGAACTCAATTGAAGGAAGTCAAGGAATTTAAGGGTTGATTCGAAATTTTGTAAAATAATTCTACATATTAGATTGAGGCCAAAATTTTGTTTAATTTTTGAAAATCCGCCCAAACTTAACCTAATTACTTGAGGCTCGAAATTTTACCGGGGAGCAAGAAAATAACTCCACAAATATCTTCCCCATCTCACAGGGATCACAACCATATAATTTTCAATGATAAACAACTACTGAAACCACTAGAATTTAAAGGTGGCAGCAAAACTCTAACAGTGGTGATGGGTTTGCTGTCTTCTGGCAATGAGAGTTGTACATTGATTAGGAGGAAAGCTTCCTGGCATAGTTGCAAGCATTTTGATGGCTTCAATTGGAAAACAACCATGGCAAATCGTGGAGATTGGAGGTGGTGGTGCTCTGATTGTGCTGTGGTGTTATGGGGTCAATTAGCTAGATTCTAGATGACGAGAAATGAAATTGGTTGAGGGCTTTCACCCATTGAGTCAGGACACATCTATTGGTGGAAAAAACTCCTACCTTTGGTGACAATGGCATGGTGACGACATGGTGGTGGTTTGGTAGGATTGCTAAAAATGGAGCATGAAGATCAAAAAAAGAACAAGACAAAGTGAAGGCTAAAGAGGAAATTAGGAAAATAAAATGAGAACATAAAAGGAAACTCGCCCTATCATCCCACAAGGCTGAAATTCCTTATTATTTCATCCCACCAAATTGGTTAGATACCACATCCCTTTGTCATCCTGTATAGTAGCAGGCTCGAATTTCTGTGCCAACCTGTCATCATAAAATGTAAACATGTGATGGAATGGGATTTGAGTCCTCACCCTTTTTCGTCACACAAAAACAACTAAGCCTTATAGTTATAGCATTTCAATCCAAATAAAATAAAAATTGACCTGTCAATATAATACATTTTAATTATTTTTCTTTATTCATATATTGTTATTTTTGATGTTGTGTATGTCTTTTAAAACTTTTTGGGAGTGTTAGTCATTTACATGTTTTATGTTATTTTGACATTTTTAGGTTGTTTAAGTCATTGTATATGTTTATCTGTCATTTAGGCTATTTCCAAATATTTTGATAATTTTTTTTCTTTTGTGTTGCCTTTGGTTATCTGAGTATATAATTGTTATTGCACGTGTTATAACTTTCTATTATGCATTATATTCATTTAAATCAGCATAATTATTTTTGTCATCTAGAAACTGGTTAATAATTTTTAATGCTTATTCATACTTTCTATCTTCTAATTATTTTTTAGTCATTTTACTTATTTGATATATTTACATATAAGCAAGGATGCATTAGGATTCCATGAGATATTGAAATAAAAAAAAGAGATATCATAAAAAAAAAGTTTTGTTTGTTTACATTTTCTTACAACAAATTTCAATCGACAAAACAATTCCAAATAAAAGTATACATTCTTCCAAATCACTGGTAAATTTTTTTTTTCTTTTCCTCAACTTCCTCCTCAGAAATGCATTACAACTATAATATAATTTAATCATTACATGCATATATATCTAGGGATGTAAATGGATATTAAATAGATCGGATAGGTTGTATCCGTATCTGTATCCATTTAAGTTTTATAATATCCGTATCCGTATCCGACGGATATTTTTTATTAACATCCGAATTTGTATCCGCTGGATATTATCCGAATTTGAATATATCCGTATCCGATTATAATTATTCCGAATATCTGTTTATAAGTATCTGAATATCCGTTTATGAATATCCGAATATCCGAATCTGTTAACTTATAATAAAATGCATATTTTTCTAATAAATTTTATTTAAAAAATTATCAAATAAATAATATAAAAAAATATGAAAAAAACAACAAACAAACAATAAAATTAGCATACTTCAAAGATCAAAGATAATTTTTATTTTATTGTAGTAATTAATTTTTAAAATTTTAAAATTTAATTATTCATAATTTGTTATATATTGATTAATTTTATCATTTATATATTATTTTTTAATTTTTTTTGATTTAATATTATTCAATTATCATCATTATCATCTAATTTTTTTAATTAATTCTTTACTTTCTAATTTATACATATATTTATTTATATATAGATTATGAAATTTCATATTAAAAAAATAATTTATTATGTACAATAGTATATTATATATGGTAATTTTTTAAATATTATTTATATATTAAAATACATAAAAATATAATATATTATATATAATATTTTTTTAATATTATTTATCGGATATGAATAATAGATTTAATTAAATTACAGATAATCGAATATATAAACGGATATATCAAATAGATATATATTCAGAACGGATATTAAACGGATCGGATAGGCATTTACCATATTCATATCCATTTACAGTCGGATGTCTACTTATCGGATACAGATAATAGTCCCATAAACGTATTCGAATGCGAATGGTAAATGAATTTTCGAATATCCATTTATAACCCTATATATACCAATCACTACAATTATATCTGTATATAATTAATTAATATAAAATAGCCAAATCCACATGCTATCAACCAATAAAAAAATGGTTATTGTGTTGTCTAGAGTAACAAATATCTCCTTCTAAATTTTTTAAAATAAATCATATCCTTCCAAAATATTCGATGACAATCTCAACATAAAATCAAATAAACATCACATTCTTCAAACTCATTACAAAAATAATTATTCGACGATAGAAATATCAAAATACAAATGAATAAACTCATAGTTTTAACTTTTTTCAAAATATATATTTTTTTCTTTTTGGGACTAAACAGTTAATTTACTTAGTCATTTTGATTAATTGTGTGTGTATTAGAGATGTGCGATTGTGTATTAGAATTTTATAGAAAGTAAAGAAAATTATAATTTCTTTAAATTATTAAATTTTAGTTCTATTTGTTGAATATTTTTTGAGTTTATATAAATTCATTTTGGACTCACTATTCAATGAAATTCTATTTACGTAAATTCAATTTACTTTAATTCAACACATTTAAAATTCAAGTTTCAACCTAGCTCAAGGTTAATTGAATTGAGTTAGAGGAACGAATAAATTCCCTTATTAACACCATAGTTCTAAATAAAATAATGTTTGTTTTACTTGAAAAATAGAGCCCTTGTCTTGTTCAATGCTATTTAAATAATACTCTTCCATATCAACAATTACATTATACATTTTGTGCCCTTATGACTATAGGTTTTCTAGGGTCCTACATCCATAATTTTGACTTATCATCATTTACCCATTTTGTAGCTATTTATATAAGTTTGATTTGATCATCACCTTTAAACCATTATGAAATAAAGAACCATAGTTCTTTTATGATTCTTATAAAGAACTATTTTCTTTTAAAATTAAATTATGAAAAATAAAATAAAAACCATTACCCTTCTAATACTCAATGATCAAATTAATCTTATTAATTTTAAGAAATTAAAAAGTCTCTTTTCCTAATATTAAACCCTAAATTTATACATGCCTAGCTCCCAAATGTCAAACAATTGTTGCACTCGTCCAACCTAGATTACACAAATCAACTTATCAAATTGTTAATCAAAAAAATTATATTAGGAAACATAATCCATCCATCACTAGTATCTCAAGTTCCCTCAGATCTTTGGGAGCCTTCTCAAGTTCCCTAAAAGGGTGGCGCTAAGTACATACTGACATTCATTGATGACTTCTTACGGAGAGTATGAGTGTATATGTTGAAACATAATAATGAGGTATTTATCAATTTCAAGTAGTAGAAGACTTTAATTGAGAAGCAAATAGGAAAGGAGGTCAAAGCCTTGAGGACTGACAATGGTTTAGAGTTTTACAAGAAGGAATTTCAAGAATTTGAAGATAAGGAGGGGATTGTGAGGTATTGCAAAGTTGTACCTACACCAAGAAGAACAAAATTGCAAAACAGATAAATAGAACTATTTTGAAGAGAGCCAGATGCATGTTCTTTAACGCCAAATTGTCCAAGAATTTTTGGGTCTACTTGCTGTTTGATGAATAAGTCACTATCAACTGCTTTTGATTGCAAAATACTAATAGAAGTTTGATTAGGATCTTCTATTAATTACTCAAATATGAGGTATTTGGGTGTCTGGTATATGCTCATGCTCGCAATGGAAAGCTTGAGCCAAGGGCAAAGAAGTGCATATTTCTAGGCTATGTAGATGGAGTCAAAGATTATCGTTTGTGATGTACTAATGATAAGGGCTCCAAGGTGATTATCAATAGGGATGTGATGTTTGATGAGTCTACTATGTTGAGGAAGGTAGAGCATGGCGAAAGTAGTCAAGAGGGCGTTAGGGAGAATGTGAAGTTTGATATTGACACCCTACAAGTTTCAAAAGGGACATAGAAGGTGGTAGATGAAGCTGGCAAGAGCTCATTATCACTTTATTAGTAGCAAGAACTAATTCACTATAGAACTATCATTTGGCTCTCAATAGAGAGAGAAGGCAAACCTAAGCACCATAGCGGTTTGCATATTTAGATTTGGTTACTTATGAAGAAAATTATTGGATGTAAATGGATCTACAAGAGAAAAGAAGGGATTCCCAAGGGTTGAGGATCCTTGCTATAAGGTACGATTGATTACTAAGGGTTTTAAATAGAGAGAGGAAGTTGACTTTCATGAGGCGTTCTCTCTAATTGTAAAACATACCTCCATTCACGTGTTACTCACCATGATAGCTTTATTTAATATGGAGATTGTGTAGATGGATGTGAAAACAACATTTTTACTTGGTGAGTTGGAGGAACAAATTTACATGAGTTAACCAGAGGGATTTGTTGTTTTAAAAAAAGAAAAAATAGGTATGCCTTTTGAAGAGGTTTTGTATGGCTTGAAGTAGTCTCCCAAGTAGTAGTATAAGAGGTTTGATGCATTTATTACTAAAATATTGTACCCTAGAATTTTTTATGATTGTTGTGTATACCATAGGAAGTGTATTGATGGTCTTCTCATTTGTTTGTTGCTTTATGTTGATAATATGTTGATTGCCTCTAGAAACATAGCTGATATCAATGTTTTAAAGGCTCAGTTGAGTGAAGAATTTAAGATGAAGGATTTGGCTAATGTGAAGAGGATATTGGGCATGGAGATTATATGAGATAGACAGCTTGGGTTGTTGTTTTTGTCTAAGCAAAAATATATTGAGAAAATACTGGAGTATTTTGGTATGGATAAGTCCAAGCCAGTTAGAACACCACTTGCAGCTCATTTTAAGCTCTCATCAGATCTATCACTAAATATTGAGAAGGAGATGGAGTACATGTCTAATGTTCCATATACTAATATAGTTGGTAGTTTGATGTACGCCATGGTATGCACTAAGCTAGATATTTCACATACGATCAGTGTTGTGAGCAGATATATGCACAAGTCGGGAAAGACATATTAGTAGGCAGTGAAATGGATTATGAGGTATCTGAGATGCTCTGTGAATAGATGTTTGAAGTATAGTCAATTAAATTCTACTGCTATAATTGTTGGCTATGTAGATGTGAATTATGTCGGAGATTTGGACAGCAAAAGATCTATGATAGGCTATGTGTTTCGTGTTTTGAGTTATACTATTAGCTTGAAGGTAATTTTTCAGTTTTTAGTTGCATTATCTGCAACGAAGGCTAAGTACATGGCTTTAACTGAATATGTAAAGGAAAGCATTTAACTAAAGGGGCTGGTTGATGATATGGGTATGAGTTTTGTTATTACTATAGTATTTTGTGATAATCATAGTGCCATACACCCATTAAAGAATCAAGCATTTCACGAGAGAACAAAGCACATTAATGTGAGGTATCACTTTGTCCAAGATATGGTATCTCAAAGTATCATCTTGGTTGCTAAGGTTGGGACTAAAGATAATCCGACAGATATTTTGACTAAGACCATTTTGGGAATCAAATTTGAACATTGCTTGGATTTGATAAACATTTGTAGATTTAGATAATATCTCTTTTTTGGGGGAGGAGGGAGACCAAAATGGACGAAAATTTTAAGTCAAGGTAGAGGATTATTGAGTGTGCTTTAAAATTTAAGCTACAAATGGTAAGAAACAATAAAAAAGGTGAAAAAATGGTGTGGAATCTGGCGAGGTTATGTCAAGATAGGATGTTGGAGCATGCCCCAGCGCACATGTGCAGAACACTATGTGCTGAGGCACAAGGAAGCTATGCCCAAGCATGGGCTTTAGCAAATTTAGGTCGTGATGTGCGCTAGGGTGCAAGTAGATCGTACCATGGCGCCGAGCTCACTAGAACTGTGCACCAAGGCACAAGATTTGTGTGCCATGGTGTGAAACAGCCTACCAAATTTTTGGTTTTTAACACCAGCTTGTTTTGTGATTTAATTTGGTTTTTAGACCCTATGTTCTTCAAGGTTAGATAGAATGAATGCTAGAAAAGTGATTCTAGACTATATTAGAGATTCTCTCTTTAGAGTAGAGGTTAGAATGAGGGTGTTGGGTGTTCTCGTAGAGATTTGTGAGATTTAAATTTATACTTGGTACTTGATTTGAAATAAATATATTCTTATCTTTGTTGGGTGGATTAGGTACATCGCCAAACCACATTAAACCTTGTATGTTTTTCATTGAATTACTTTGATTGTATTTCTCAATTTTATTATTTGGTCTTTCTGAGTTACAAAACTTTATATAAACAAATATAATAATATCAGTATAGTTGAAACATTAGGAAGTCACACATCTAAATACTATATTATTATGCATTATTATGTTAACGATGCACCATTATCTTCTGAATAACTAACATATTTCCTCTTTGATTTTTACGTATATGGAGTGGCCCTATTAAACATAATTGAAAAAGAATGGAAGAATGGGGAAATAATTTGATTTTTTTGTTAAAAGAGAGTGGAATTAGAAGAAAACTAAAACTCTATTAATTCTATAAATGGAAGAGGAGAGTTGGATTCTAGTGATTCTATAGAAAATAAATTTTAAAATTATATATGATGAGGGTAAAAGTTGTGTATTTACTAGATTGGGCTGGAAATTGGGGAATCGACCTGTCTGATCGAGTGGTCCAACTCCAAAAATACTTGGGTTGAGATATGCAATCATAAGTAAATGTCAAGCTAGCCGATGTGCTATCGGCTAAGGTATTTCAATGCTCAAGTAAGTATAGAAACTACTAGATAAGATGAGAGATAGAGTGAGGGCTATATAGTGAAGAATGACATACCTTGGAAGAGGCTAGTAATGGGGTATTTATAGCCTTCTTCGAATGAGTGATATGTCTAAGATGCTTTTAGCATATATGAAGGGCTCTTATCTTTACATGGGGAGCTTTAGGTCATCTCCCATTTCTGTATTATTTTAGATGGCTTTATCTCTAGCTTTTAAGGGTAGAATAGTCCACTGGTGATGCACCTCCCGTTAGGGGTGGCAGTAGAGGCAGCACTAGGGTGGCATGCACCATTACTGCGAAGGCATGTACCCTGTTAGGACATTAAATGTTGCAGTGAATGGATCTTGTAGTGAGTTAGCCTTCCTAGTCGATAAGAGAGTTAACCACAAAGCAAGCTCCGATTGCATTAAAGGGCAACTCTAATCAGGACCTTCGACCAACTGAGTTTGACTTTCGTCCATAGCGCCTAGATCGGGTGAGACCAACATTGCATGATGAGAGGTCAACTAAGTCAATGACATGACTGGGCTTTCAAGATGAAATAGGCATGGCCTGGCCAAATACCTCACAAGTAATTACTGGGTCAATACCATTAGGTTGGGCTTGTTGAGCCATCCCATATCAATATATAATTTTAATTAAAATAAATATTTGTTTGTTTGCTAACTAAATCATGATTTTAAATGTTTTAATTGCGAGTTGGATTTTCAATAAAAATAAAATACCAAACTTATAAAAAAAATAAATTAATAATAATAAGCAAAAAAATTCTAGCTAAGGCTCCAACATTGAGCAATATGTCCGAAGGCACCATTGCGCACAAATCTAGTACTGTGGTGTTGGCGTTCTATCTTAAGCTCTATTTTTGCACCTAAAACTAAAAAGTAGGTGCTGTAGTGCCAAAATTGAGTGCTATGATGCCTAATCATCCTGGGCGTAGGGTACTTAACACTAGAATGCAGGCACTATAGCACCCAAATTTAGCACCGTGGCACCCGCGTTTTGTCTTTGGGTGCCGCAACGCCCATTCATCCTTGGTGCTCAGTGCCCAAGACTGGAAGGTGGGTGCTGAAGTGCCCAACCATTTCATTTTTTTTAAATTATGAAAAATAAAATAGAAAAGTAAAATTTTTATATAGAAAAATTCTGCACTCTGTAAAGCAGCAACAAGCTATTTTTAAACACTATGGAAATATACACGGTTCAAAACCTTTATCAAAATTCTATACTAACCAATTCATCAAGCAAACTTAACTTGCTTATATTTCTCCAGACACTCTCATTCAACAAGCATTCTCAAACAAATCAATCTTGTAAGGATTTAGAGCAACTTCTTGTTCTAACTCTTTGATAGGAGACACAATTTTCAGTTAGCACTTTCATTTTCTTTATCCTTTTCTAAATTAATTAACATAGAGTTTTAGGATTTTGTTTGAAGGATTATTTTCATAAAAAAGAAATCATATTTAACATCTAGTTTATGTAAAATGGTCATGTTTATCAATGTAATCTTATTCACTCTAAATTTGAACTTATGTAGTAATGCACAAAATCCGTCATGGATAATGTGTGATGATATAAAATATTCAAACAAAAGAATTATCATCAAAACCATATTGAACTCACAGTTATAAAAGAAAACTAAATTTTAAATGAGATCCTCCTCCTCTAGTTGTTTAGCCTTCAACGCTTTCTTCACTCTTAATTGAAGTGTTATCATCTCAACATCCTACGAATAAAGTAATGGTGAAGAAATTTAGCGGTGTTGAGATAAATTCATAATAGTTAAATGACAAATACAGTAAGCATAAATCTATTCTATTGGAAATTAATTTAGATCAACTTACTAATAAATTGTGAAGTTATGTTTGGATTTTGGGCAATCCCAACATGGCTATATAGTATGCTTGGAAATTGAGTAGTAGAAAAAATATTATTATGTATTCGATTCAGAAAAGGGGTTTGGGTGACTCCTCCAAAATGCATTTCGTTTTGCTAAAGAAAAAAAAATCAAATTAGTAGTTATCGATATTATAAAGCATAACAAAATGTTATACAATAATTCACCTGATATGAACTTATAAAAGCATGACGCATTCCAAGATTAGGTTGCATTGAATACTGTATGAAAAATTGAAAGTGCGACTACATCACATCATGATTTGATTGTCAGGGGTTCAACTGGGTAGTGGTGAAACAATTGTCGATAGCCTACGCAAGCTTCGATGATGATGTTGCTATGTCTGTCCCCAACATGTAACTTTTCTTGTTGTTATTCTTTGTTTGGGTACTACATGCATGCATTTTATTTGGACGATTGTTGGATTTATGACTAGGAACCTTGTTTAAAAAAAAAATAGAATGAGGAATAAAAAGTATACATAAAACTAGATGCTCAAACATTACAAATAATTATATTGTTAAAATGAAAAAGAAAGATACAAATCCACATAAGAAATATCAAAAAAACAAAACATACTTGCGTACGCCACATTTTTTCTATGAACGAGTTCCACCCCTTGACTTCACTAGCACTGGATCACACACATCATTCATCAAATTATACATATCACATTCTTGAACTTCTTCTTTGGATCGCTTTTCAAAATTTTTCAAATTAATCCATCAAATTTCCCTTTGTTGACAGACTGATTGATAAATCTTTCTCCAATTCTAATGTTACTTGTTTCAAATGATTCATGGGGTTAACAAAGTCAGTGTTTGTCTGCGATCCCAAATAATATAAATTCTTGCACTTTTTTTTTCAGTTGAGCAAATCTATTTTGCTGAATATTAGGTTCTAAGAAACGGGACTTGAATAACATTTTCAAACTTCTCCAATGATCCATCTAGGAAAAATGCACATATAGGGAATGAATCAAACTTTAATGATTTGAAGGTTGTGATCATATACATATTTATCGGCAAGTTTATCAATATTGACAGAGTATATGCATCCATTAGACTTTTCCCAATTCTCAAACTTGAACTCATATTTGCCATGATCATCATTGCCCATTTCTTTTTGCACAAGTCCTTGTTCAGCGAGAATAAGCTCTTGGACCTTTAAGAAAATTTTATTCATAAAGACTATGGCTACATACTATTCAAACTTTTTTAGGGAACTATCCTTAACTTTGGGCTTTGTCTTTTCACAAGCTTCCTACTTTTCAAAAAAATCATTTCATATTTTTTTAATGGTTTGATGATAATGCTTAAGAAACTCGGTGATTGTAAACCTATTTCTACATGAAAGCTTAATTAACACATTCATCGACTCTGAGCAGCCAATTGTTCTCATACCACCCGTAAATTGTCCGTGAAAAAATGCATCTACCCATAAGTATCTCTTATCATAAGTTTCAAGGACTTATGGATGGGTGGACACATCATGCTTTTTTATCAAATTATTCCATGTCTCATCAAATTCTTCCTCAGAGCATTGCCTTTGTAGTAGCCTGGATAACCCATTCAAAAATCATGGCCAACCTTGCTTGAGGCATTCCTTGCAAGGTGCTAGCTACAAATTTTGTAACTAGTATTAGGAAATTCAGATAGAATAGCAACACGCATATGGAACCTTTCCATTCATGGCCACACGATAGTTATATAATAACCCCTAATATGATTAATTCATTTCGTTGCATAAAATGCTAGCACTAAACATATTTGTATTTCCATGATTATTCACCCTAGATAAAATAACAAGGGGGAGCTTTTATATGTTTTTACCATAAGTACTATCAAATATAAGGATGCCACCAAATGAATCAAATTCTACCATCGATATTCCATCACACCAAAAGACTTTTGTAAGACCACAATCTTTATCTACAGTATATTTAAAAATCATGCCTTCATTATGTAACCTCATTTCTTCAAGTAAGCATAATGTCGTATTCACATCACCATCTTTGATCATTTCCATTCGTTGCTTTTAGAGATAGTTATTTGTATCTTTTCTTTTGAATGTAAGTTATCTTGCACCTTTGACTAGGTGTTCCATGTAATTCAATACCGCATAGGGTCTCATGCCAATCTTAGTAAACAAAGTTAACAACGACTTGTCTCATGGATTTAAGTACCTTTAAAATTGGTTTAAATAATAACATTAGTTTAAACAATTAGCACATAATGATAAGAAATAAGATACTACAAACATAAATTTATTCTGTATTTAACATATTACTGAATAAGTAAAATAATAAAAGGTAGCTGTTGCAACGGAGGTGACATATTGGATCATTAGGGTCTAAAGGATGATTGTGCTTTTGAATAAAGTAGGTCATGCTATATAGATCAGAAAGTCAATTGTGCATAACACAAAGGGTGGTCAGGCGTCCACATCTGAGATGCGGTTTTGCTTCCTTATGCATCCTGGCCTGGGTTCTCCACAAAAGCCCTCAAGCGAACAAATCCATTAACAATTCTTTACCAATAATAATGTTTCGTCTTTAGCCAACTCTTTGCAATCAAAACAGTTTCAAGGTTGCTTTCTTTTAGACTTCAACTTACATGCATCACACTTTGGCAACTCTATTTTGCTATTTTCTCTATGAATGTCAAATCCGACTCCCTCCCTTATCCAATGTAAAATGACTCTGCTTCATCAATTAACTTGAACACTAACTTGCATATCTTATCTAGATTCGTATTCTTGTCTAAATAATCATATGCATTGTTAATATCTTCTTTGTCGCTCCATTCATGCTTAAACTTTTCATTATTACTCTTTAAACTATCTTTACTCTCTATGAAAAAACTGAAGCCCTCTTCGTGTTCCATTTTTACATCACCCACTTGATTCTTGTATTCAAAACCTATAAAATGAAATATTAAGTATTAAAATTTATAACATAGATTTGAATCACCATTAATGGTGGTCCAAGAATAATTCTAAACATACATAAAGCTTAAAAAAGTTTCTATGCTAAAACATGATCACATTCCTTAATTTGTGACTATATATTGTTTATGTGCAAGGATTTAATTTGATGAGGAAATGAAAATAAAATATTAAAAATTACAAACTTTTGATTTATGTTTTAAGTCGACTTGGTTTCATCTCAACTCGATAAGCTTCAATTTAAACTTAATAATTTTGTGTCAATATATACAACTTGAGAAGAAATCCAAATCCCGAGGGAATTACTACTTATGAAGACAATATATACAATATACATGAGAATTCGAATTTGAACTTAAAAGTTTTTTTATTAGACTTTGAATGCTTGCTAGTTAATATCCATTTCTAACTTCTGTTCTGCAAATGAAATAGGAATCCTAGAATAGAAATCAGGAAATGTGAAACACTTTGAGCACTTTTGCATTTTGTTTTCTTTTTCTTTCTTTCTTTCTTTTTTTTAGATTTTGGTCTGCCAGTGTGTTGAAATAAAAAACTAAAAGAAAATTGGTAATCATCAAATTGAATCAACTAATTGGTTTGGTGTTTGATATGCCTTTTTGGTGTATCAAAATTTTAGTTCGCCTCATGCCAATTATATTTTTATAAATGCACATCCTAATTCTACATTGTATACTGTTATTAAAGAATCCATTCCATTTCCGTGCTCTCCATTTCATCTCAACCTTCAACATTTGAGTCACATAAATCCTCACTTGTCTAAGTTGTTAGTGTAGATACACTTATCATGTCGATTGAACCACTTCAATAAGTCTTAGTTCATCTAGAATGGAGTCCAATTTCCAAGATCTTTATGCTCCTAGATACTAATTAGAACCCACGTTTATTACGTTCTATCAATTTCTCTTATTAACAGTCACATTTATCATGTTTGACTAGCTACATCATTTTTATTAAAAAAAATAAGCCATTAGTCACATATTTTCCAATCTTCACCTAGGTTATAGACATGCATCTAAAAGTTGGCAAATACGTTTTTATGTGTTAATGGCATGATGAATAATAAATATACACATGGGATCATATGAAATGGGTTCCAACCCCCCCACCTTTCTTTTCCCCTCTCCCCTACCATCTTATATGTAGGTACGCCACAAGGGCACACATATTGGCAAAAATACACAAAGGCCACCGTAGACCTAAGACCAAATTCAATGCTACAAATTCCATTCTTTCAATTGTTGGCAAGCTAAAATGATTTTGAAAACTCTGACACCCTAGTCTCAACTTCTAAAATTCTACAAAAGGTTTAGTTCTTCAAGATAAAAATTAAATCATTACATTATAATGCAATTATTATTTATAGTGCCTAATTTACTCTGACAATATCAAAACTCTGAATGTCAAAACTTAGAAATATATATTTATAAAACTGTAGAGAAACATAGATACACATATAACTATAAATACTTTGCATGTGTGCATGAGAGAGAGAGAGAGAGAGAGAGAGAGAGAGAGAGAGAGAGAGAGAGAGAGAGAATTTTAAACATCACAAATTCATCTTTAAAAGAAACAACAAAACTCTTACTTTTATAAAAAAGTAATTTGTTGAAGCACCACAATTCCTATTTCCACCACATTTTAAACTCAATAATTTTATGTGAATTATGAATTGATCTAAGGAATAAATTTTTCGACTCTCGAAATGTGCATCGAAATGTATCAGTGCTATCTCAAAATAAGTTGTCTCTAATTTTTTTTCTAATTGAATTAGAATTTAATATTAGGAAAAGAGGATTTTTAATTTTTTAAAATTAATAAGATTAATTTGATCTTTGAGTATTAAAAGGGTAATAATTTTTATTTTATTTTTCATAATTTAATTTTAAAAGAAAATATTTTTTATAAGAACTTTGCAAGAATAATAATTTTTTATTTCATAATAGTTTAAAAGTGAAAATTAAATTAAATTAATATAAACGGCTAAATAGTAGCTACATGATAATAAGTATCATAAGTAGAATCATTGGTGTATGATTGTACAAAACACGTTATAACTAGTTGTTAACGTTTAGGATCCTTTGGCTTGAAATAAAATGACATAAATTGCATATTTGTCTTACATACTTATTCTTCTTTTTTCCTTCAAAATTTACTTCACCAAGTGAAGTTAAAATAAAAAATTTGCATTTCACCCCCAATTTATGAAAGAAACAAAAGGGTTGGAGTACTGTAATTTTTATACTTTTAAGAAAGACCATGTTTTGTAATGTTTTGATGAAATTTAGTATAAATTCATTATTTTTAGTACAGAACGGTAAAGTTTTAATTGGGTACGAGGTTAGCCGGTATTCAATTTCAAGTACCAATAGTCGTTATCCCTCCAAAGGCATAGCCAAACGGCTTCGGAAATCTGAAGAACTGTTGAGGCTGATCGAAGAAGGTTCTCCTCGCAACGCCCCTTTTTCAAATTCTTGTCTTTTTGTTGATCAGAAATGCATGTAAACTCTCGTTTTGTTGGAGAAGAATAGATGCATAACATATGCTCGATGAAATGCCCCATGGGTTACATAATTTCTCCAAGTTGATATTTTTTTTCTTTTTGTTTTTCTATCTGCAAGAGTGTTAATTATCGGTTCAGTTATTCTTGTTGTACTTTTGTTTCGTTGTAGTTTGTAGCTGGGATATATAGCAGTTCTGTCAAGTGCATGGCTGCTAATAAACCTCGGACTAGTAGTTTCTCGCGCAATGTTTCAACAGCAGCCAATGCGGTCCCACACATTCCTGGGCTTAAGCATGGTCCAAATGGAACCATGTTTCTTTCATCTGGCATTCCGGACCTTGACAGTAATTTCCTATTAACTTTAATATATGCTTAACTTTACTGTTACATGATCATTCTTTTGATATAAACCATCTATGGTTTTGTCTCAATAGAGATTTTGGGAGGTGGGTTTGCATTGGGAAGTCTAGTGATGGTTATGGAGGACCCAGAGGCACCGCATCATATGTTATTGTTGAGAAATTTTATGTCTCAAGGGCTGGTTCTCCACCAGCCTCTTATTTATGCTAGTCCTGCAAAAGATCCGAGAGGGTTTCTTGGCACTTTGCCTAATCCGATGGCCTGCAAGGATGATAAATCTCGTGGCCATGACACAGAGCAGGTGTCAATCCATTTCCTTTTTCTGTTCATTTGAGTGTGAGTGTGCTTGGGTTGTTAACTTAGAGTTGGAGGGTTTTGAAAGAAAAGTTTCTATATACCCTGAATTGCAGGAGAAGGGGCTGAGAATTGCTTGGCAATATAAGAAGTATTTTGGGGAACATAATCCAGAAACTCAGAGAGGTAAAGTTAATAAATCTTTCATAGCTCTCCGTAGTTACTCTCTTTTCTGCTTGTGCACCACAAGCATTGTGATGATTGTCATTATCGGTTTTAGTTCCATACTATTTATGTCTTGTTTTTTTTTTTCCCATCTGTCATGTGATGTAGACAATTATATTTGCTACTTGGTAATCAGGGGTGTAGACTAATTTTACTTTGGGGGAGCATATTTGAGTAGTATTATATGGATAATCATGTAGAAGTAAACAAAATTGGGAACAAAAATGAACTGCCGGTAAGACTTATTTTCTTGTAAGAAATAAAACCATGGCAAAAATATTGTGATCCTAAGAGTTCAGTGATTTATGCTTGAAGGTCTGTAATTTGCTGAACATAACTAATGAAAAGCTTATCTAAGAGGAAGGACTGGCAAGAAAGTGAAGTACTGATCTTGTCAAATAAAAGAAGCTGATTCTTACTTACATGCATAACATTTATGCACGCTAGTATAATTTGACATAACATAAAGGATTAAGTATTGTTTTAAAATCTAAGATTGCATAACTTGTTGGAGAAACATTGGTTAGAAGATTTTCATTATTCAAATGTTTGTTGATGACCTTCTCATATGGAGTAAGTTTGTCCTTCATATTGTACATTTGTTTTTTCTAAGCGATTCTTTAGCTTGCTTTTTTGGCCTATTTTCTGTTAGCAAATAGTTCTAGCAGTTTGCACATATTAATGATGTAATTTGTTTGATATGCAGATGGAAAGTCAGAGTACTGCAGTGACTTTGATTTGCGGAAGCCCTTAGAGAGACACTTTTTTAGTGGACAACATATTGAGTGCATTAGCCTTAAAGATTCTGCTGATCTTGCCACATTTCATGAACGTTGTTCAAGCTTCTTATCTCACACTCCTCGGTAGTATCATTTTACATTTCTGTGTTTAATTACATGACTGAACCATACAAATTTTAAAAGCACGGTTACTCATGATTCAGGACATCACTAAAAGGCCTGTTATGGTGTTTGACAAGGTTTCTATGGGATGGAATAGATTGCCATTTTTATTTCTTTTGCTTGGTTCTAATTGAACAAAATTATCTTTAAGTTTCAAGCTTCGGAGGGAGTGTCTGCAATAGCGAAACTTTAGCTTATTTTGTCATAGTCTTTGCTGCTGAGATAAGAATCCTTCACTCTGACCTTGACCGATAACTGTTCTTGGATCCAACTAAAGTTATGAAGGAAAGCTAACTATCTGAATTATGGGGGAATAGTTTTGAATAGGGACGGTCTTAGACCTTTGTTTTTTTCGAGCCTAAGAACTCAGCATTCTGTTGGAGTGGCTTGATCTGTCAGTTATAAGTTATTTGCTTTTGACTGAGTTGATGATGGATTATAGCATGCTCCAAACCCTGAGGAAAGTAGGAGTCAACAGTTGATAGCTTAAGACCTTCTAAATACAGGAATCACAATTGAAGAGCTTAACCTATTGGCATTTTTAAGAGTGAAATATTGTGGGTAGAATTAGTGTGAATATTTAGCCTGATGTGAAGCAGAATTAACTAAATTCCAACTTACAGAGAAAATTAAGTATGAATTATAAGTGCTTATTTGGCCTTTCTAATGAAGTTATGCCATGAATATGATACTAAGCAAAGCATGAGAGTGACCAAATTTAAGTTGATTGCTTGACCATCCTAATCAACCTGCATGAAGAAGTTGCAGTGTTACTTTCCAAATTGGCCCTTACAAATTCAAAGAGATTGGACTGTTTCATTAGCTTGTATGTTTTAATACGAGTCAGATTCCTGCACCCAAACATGCTCCAAACAGCTACTGCTTAGATTATGTTTCAAAATTGTATCCATGTTTTTATGTGCTCTTAAGATGTTTAGAGTTTCAGCATTTGTTCTGTGGATCCATTGCTGCTTCATTAATCTTGGTATTGCGTTATATTGGTGCTATTAATTTCAGGAAAATAAAAGAGTAAAACTATGAACTAAACTTCTATTAAGAAAGGAAACTTGTTGCTTACAGAGCATGGCTGTCATCCTCTTTTATGCATTTCATTTTCTCTTTCTATTTGAATTCTTCAACTTTTGCAAACACTATTAATTGTCATAAACAAAGAAGAGGACAAGGACCCAGATCTCATATGTTCTTCAAAGAAGTTGCGGGTTTAAGACTTAAGTGACACCAATTTTCTTTAGCCAATGGCGTTACTGTTGTTATTCTTGACACCTTCCGGAGGTAACATCTTTGGTGGCCCTTACAATAATGCTCAAAGTAAAGGAACTCTTTGTGCGGCTATTCATCAATGATTCACAAGCCATTCAGAGTACATTTTGTTTGAGCTCTCCATAGTCTTCTCAATCCTCATACTTGCCCAAATTGAAATTTATTTTCTTTTTAAGGCTTTTCTATGAGATAATCACCTAGACTTTACCTCAAATTGGTGTATAAACCTGGGTCAACTCTGACACTCTTCAGCTGAACCAATCATTTTGTTAGTTTCCTGGTGATTGTTTTTGTCATCTAATTTGTTTTATCTGTTTCAGAACCAACGAAAATTTGACAGGTGGTCGTATTGCTGTTCAGTCAGTGTGTTCACCACAAAGTGAATTTTCCGACAAGGTAACTAGAATTTAGACCTTAGATTTTCATTCAAATGCAAAACATATGCAAATACAATAACATGCCTAGAGAATTTACTTTATAATATAGAATACATACAGATCTCTTACCGATGCTAATTCCAAGTCTAGCCGCTATATTCTCATAAAATAGGAATATCATATGCTGAAGGATCCATGTGCTTTTCCCGCAGGAATGGGAGGTGCTTTCTTTTGTCAGATCTCTAAAAAGTGTGCTAAGATCGTCAAATGCAGTAGCAGTTATAACCTTTGCGCCTTCTCTCATTTCTACAACCTTCTCCAAGAGGTTGCAGCATTTGGCTGACGCCTTACTTTCTCTCAAAGCAATTGCAGGTGCATATTCATCTTTTCTGCTTTTCATGCAACATAAATTTATCCACTTTGTACTTTGTTAGAAACATAATTTATGGTTTATGCTTCAATCAGATGAAGACAAGGAACTGGCTAAGCTTCTAACAGGATATCAGGATATGGTCGGCCTTCTTAGTGTGCACAAAGTCGCACGTATCAATACGCAGGTACTTGTGGTTTTGCTAGCTTTATGCTACGTGTGCTGCTTTATATTTAAATAACACCACTCCCTTTAAATAAGATAAGAATTTTACATATGTAAGAGAGAATGGTAATTTCCTGTTGAAATATCAGATTATAATATACATATAGGGCTGGCAACATCTTATTTTATACTCTTTTTCACGTAGCTTATTATTTTAAGAACAGGTGCCTGTAATTCTAGAGGCAACCACATTCTCAATGAAACTGCACAAGCGAAGATCCTTAGTTTTGGAGTGTCTGAACCAAGCCCCTGTAGATGGTTCAAGTGGAACTTCCTATGCTTCTTCTGGTGGTTGTTCTGCCTCTTCTAAGACAGGGGCCCTTGACTTTTAGTTGACTCGTGTGTTTCATCTTGTGGTTGAGGGCAATATTTGTTGCATTTGTATTTCAACAGACAGATTATGGATGAGGAAATCTGAAAGCCGATGCACATCGTCCCATGTGATTTTCTTTAGGTGGGAGATTAAATTAGAGCATCTCCACCACCTCAATGCTGTTTGAATTGTTACTTTTTGACACAGCAACCCAAATAACATTGGGAGGGTCCACCCAATACTATTGGGGTTCCATATACATAGAACTTTAATCCTAAGGTTTTATTTTTTTACTATTATTTTAATTAGTTTGTTTATTTTATAATTTATTTTAATTGAAGTAAAGAATTTCAAAATTTAGATTAACTTATGTATTAATAAGTGAACTTTAATTTTTATATATTTATATATAAAATTATATATATTTTATATATTTAAGTGTAAATTTTTATTTTATATTTTTATTGCTTACTGAAAAAATTTGATCAGTGTGAAATTTTTTTTGAACATTTAAAGTTAGGTACATAATTGATAAAAATATAAATATAAAAATAAATAACACAGAATAGCCTCAATATATTACAATAATGTTGTGCATATTAAAATTATGGGTGAATTATGTCCATATCCCTTTTGGTTTGATCTAATTACAAAATAATTCTCGTTTTGAAAATTAAATTTATTCCCTATATGGTTGTCACCGGCCAACATTTAACCTTTGTCATTGGTCAATGTTAATGTTTTGACCTAGGGCTGTTGAAAAATATAAGTGAAATTCTAAAAATGCACTTATTGTATTTGATCTCATTTTTGACCATGTATGACCTTTTTTTTGGATGAAAATACCCTTAGGGGTGGTATTGTAAGGTTTTAGATTTTCTAGGAATTTGTTTATAATTAATATTCTTTTAAGATTTGAGCATAATTAATTAGCATTTTAAATTACATGCTTAATAATATCAACTGACAAATATTTAAAACAATTAATTAAATGTATTTATTGATTAAAAACAACTAAATAAAAAATTTTTAAAAAGTAATAAGTCAAAAATTTATCAAAATTTATTCTTTAAAATTATTTGTAATTAATAATTTTTAGGACTAAAAAATATAATTAGTAGTTTAAATTACTTACTTAATAATATTTAATATAATTTAATATTCTTCAAATTTTATTAAAGAACGAAAAAAGACCCACCCCCACCCCCCAAAGCACCTTTACTTGCCCAGTAACGACCCGCCTTGCCGTTGTTGGCCTGCCCTTGATTGTTGGTCATCTAGCTACCCTAGCCAACGGTTGGTTGTGGCAGTGGGGCTACTAGCTACTAGCCATGGACAAGCTAGTAGCTAGCCGGCGACCATGGCCATGCTACATTCTAAGGTGGTGACAAGGGTGACGGTTGGGGGTGGGTGGTGTATTTTATGTATCGAGAAATGTGTATACATATATGTATTTATTGTATATTTATATATATATCTTTATATTATGTATTTATTATAAATATATATTTACATTTATATGTATACATATGCACCTTTATATTATAGTAAGATAATGATTTAAATTTTTATTTTTTTATTTAATTATTTTATTTTTTAACAATAAATGAATTTAATTAAATTATTAAAGTAATTTACTCTTAAAATTATGTTGTATAAGATAATATATTCAAACCTTTATTTTTATTTTTACTTATTTTATTAATTTAATAAACTATTATATATATTTACAGTTTTATGATTATTAAATATGTAACTCCAAATTCATAGAAATATATTATCTAAAATTATAAATTTAAATTTCTAAAAAAATTATAAAAATATATCAAACAAATCCTCATAAATTTAAAATTATTACAAATAGGTCCCAGGGTATTTTAATCTTTTAATATCTCTATTAATTTTTCCATTTTTTCTTTTTTTTTTTCAATTTTTAACGGAAGGTCATAGTGGTTGTTTCACACTTTTCGTCAACACCACATTTTAGTTTCAAAGTTTAGAGGGATAAATGTAATTTGCAAAATAATGATGGTTTTTTTTTGTAATTAGGCCTAACCCAGGGGGTATGAATGTAGTTTATCCTAAAATTATATAAAAATTAGAATTTTGGGATGGAGAAGAAAAATATTATTTGGGGTGTTGTTTCCTTGGGATGCTATTTTTGTTGGTATAGCAAAAAAATAAAATCCGAAACAGAACCAGAGGTGGAAATGCTCTTAATACACGATTTATTTTGGGAATATGAGAAAAGAATCCTTTATTGCTCCAACAATGGGATTATTATTCGACAAACATTTTCCTCATAGATCATCAAAAAGGAAAACAAGAACTGGCACAGGACAAAGAAGAAAATGGTCTATGTTCTTGATGAACTCAAGAAGCTTTCAATGTGTTGGCAACGTCAATGACGAAGCGGTACTTCACATCGGCTTTAGCAAGACGCTCCATGGCTGTGTTGAGATAATCAACTGAAATAACTTCGATATCTGCTGTAATGCCGTGTTTGGCTGCAAAATTGATCATTTCTTGCGTCTCTTTCATCCCTCCAATGCCACTCCCGGCTATGACTTTTCTCCCTATGCAGACAATTTTCAAAGTCAACTTCATTCACCCATCAAAGAAAGAACAATGGCAAAGTTGAAATCCATAATTTTTTTTTTAACTACATCCCTCTAACTTTGTCAAGATGACCGTACAAAAGTGAGAAGTTCAAACTTATTTTTAAAATTTTAACAAATACTTTTAGTGCTAACTATTTTAATTACAAAATTGTTCCAAAAGCGTATTTTTAAAATTAAAATTTAATATCTTATAAGTGCTCAAAACATGTTATAGATAAACCATAGCTAGTCCCAAGCACCTTTGAATCAATCAATACTTGCAGAAAGAAATGAACTCCTTAGTATTCCAAGTTGAGACAATGCAAATTTGAGAGTGTAAGACCTCAACGAATCATAATAGGAGACAAAAGGGTACCCATTTATCTAGTACAGGCAATGCTTCCATAGATTGCTTACCAGCAAGTAACGGAAAAACAGGCAGCTCAAGCGGTCGATCTGGTGCACCAAGCATGACAAGCTTCCCATGAGGCTTCAGAAGGCCAATCAGTGGCAACAGAGGGTGAGCAGCTGACACAGTATCAAGAATGCCATCCATAGTACTCACAGCAGCCTATACACACACAAAAGAAACAATTAGCAAACTTCAAGGATAGAAGAACAGAGAGGATGTAAGAATGAAAAACAGATGCTTTAAACCAAAAACCTGCATCTGATCAGGATCTTTACTGATCAAAAATGAATCAGCCCCCAAATGTCCAAGGGCTTCCTCTTTCTTGCTCATAGATGTGCTAATGACAGTAACCTTAACACCAAAAGCCTTTGCAAATTTAACGGCAACATGGCCAAGACCACCTAAGCCCACAATGCCAATGTGCAAACCAGGTTTGTCCAGTCCAAAGTATCTCAATGGGCTGTAAGTGGTGATCCCTGCACATAGAAGAGGAGCAGCGGCAGCCAAAGGCAAGTCGTCGGGAATATGAACAACGAAATGCTCGTTAGAGACCATGAAATCGGAGTAACCACCATATGTGGTGGTTCCATCATAGTAGATTGAATTGTATGTGACCATTATTTTGGGACAATAGTTCTCTAGATCATTTGCACAGCTTTCGCACGACCGGCATGAGCCCACCATGCATCCTACACCAACTTTATCTCCTACTTTGAAATGTCGAACTTTGCTTCCTACCTCTGTCACCACACCAACAATTTCATGCCTGCATTTATCAAATGACGATTCTTAGCATGGCAGATCAAATATCCTACAATAAAATTGCGTTTTCTTTGAGCAGCATATCGACTTCTACATTTCTACTTGAATGCATGTTCAAGAATAATTGCAGAATTGAGACAGTTAGAGCACTAAGTGTAAAATAAATAAATTAGCAAGATATTATCACTCTAGGGGCAGTTGTACGGGTTCTTGCTCATCAAACCAATTTTAAGAACGTTATCTTTTCTCCCTTTGCCATTAACTGTATATATTGCCGCCAGCTCTAATCATGGTAATGTCAAAACCTAGAATCTAATACAACACATGAGGGGAAAAAGAAAAGAAGAGAGAAAAAATCAATAATATGCATCAGAATTATGAATCCTGGATCAGGCAGATGAACTTTGAACGAGAGTACCACATCCAAAAACTTGCATGATAACATAGAAATGCCTACCAAACCTAATCTCAAATTTATCACAATCTAATGAAAAGAATCACAAGGTTTTAAATCTCAAAATCATGCCCCAGGAATTCAAGATTTTCTTTTTGAGATAATTGCATTAAACCCTGCAACCTATAGCTCTTGTTGCACATTGCCTCTAACCGTTGTTGATATGCAATTTCACCTCTTGAACTAATGAAAATGTTCGCCAACACCACATTTATACTGTTCCAGTGGAATGTAATCAATGAGTGTTGGACACGTAAGTTGATGGCAATGGAATATTCTTATTTAATTCCACCAAAATAGTGCAAATGTAGTGTTAGCGAATATTTTAATTAGTTCAGGAAATGAAATTGTACATTTTAATTAGTTTAGGGGGTAAAATTGTACATTGATAACGATTAGGGGGTAATGTGCAATGAGGACCATAGGTTGGGGGTTTGATGCAATTAACCCTTTTTTTTTTATAAATATAAAATGCTTGAATATAATGTTACCAGCCACCCTCCTTAGTTCATTTTAATTTAAGTTCAACTAATCTAAGTTTCTTGCAGTTAGCAACCGTATACTATATTCAAATCCCATAACCAAGAAAATAGAAAATAAAAAGTGAAAAAGAGTAGAGCATTGTAGCACACCCTGGGACTAAAGGATACAGAGAGGAGCCCCATTCATTCTTGACAGCGTGAAGATCAGAGTGGCAGATGCCACAGTACAACACTTTGAACTGCACATCATCATCACCAGTTGCCCTGCAAAAATAACATCATCATCAAATTCCCCATTAATACACTTATAAAGACAGGCTTTTTATTGCATAAAAGATTGGAAACTGCATTACTCTAAACAGAAAAGATCTAAACTTTTCAAGATTTACACACACTTTCACTTATAGAATCACAGAAACATTGTGCTAGCTAGTAATATTAAAATTTCACCAGGAAAGAAAAGAAAAGAAACGAAATGCAAAACCTTCTGGAGAAGTGGAAAGGGGAGAGGACCCCAGATGGGTCTCTGGCAGCCCATCCAAAGGCCTTCAATGGATGCTGTTGCTCTGGATATTTTGCCATCATGAAACCTTTCAAAGTATCCCAAGAAACACGCAGTAAAAAAAGCGCACAGAAGAAAGTGTGAGTGGTGTAAAGTTGGCGAATGTTTATGTTGTCGGAGGCCAAAATGAGTGGAATTTAAAGGAATGTGCAGTGGGGTTCTTGGTGGGGCCACAGGCGATGGCTGGACAGTCGGCCAGCATATAATCCTAATACTTCTCAATGGCGTATGTCATTGATGATGTATTAGTTAGAATTTTCCATTTCTTGTAGATTTTTCTGGAAAATACTAATTTGTTATTGGTGAGATCTAAGTTAGAATCAGGTTGAAAGTAAAAATTTTGACTTTTAAACTGAGTAATAACTTTTAGAATTTTCAAGATTTGAAGTTTCAAGCAATAAGAATTGTTTATACAATGTGCAATTTTACCTAAGTTTCATTACGTGATAATTGATTATCAATAAGATTTTCTTTTTGATGAAAATAATCAATAAGAATTTTATTTCATAATAAAAAAGATTTAAAATTATCAAAGTTTAAAACTAAGTCAAATGATTTTAATTCTAATCAAATAAATTCCCTTCTTATATTTTATGTTATGAAATTTTAAAATTTTAAATTTACAATATTTTTTCTTAATTTATGAAATTTAATTGGAAATATAACATAAAATTTATGTTGAAGCAAATAAAGGTTTATCCTGATGTCAAATAACTAACGAGAAATTTTATTCATAATGAGAAGATTCAAAATTACCACCACTTAAAAATGTGTCAATGTTATAATTCTGGTCAACATCACACTGAATAGTTAATTGGTCCAATGATATCGTCCTTCCACTTGTACATACAAAATTTGGAATTCAAATAATAACCAACTCTTGATATATATACATGTGTGTAAATAAATAAATAAATAATTTTGGACAGACATTCTCTTCTTATACTATTTGTTATGAAATTTTTAAAATTTGAAATTTCAATTTTTTTTTCTTAATTTATGAAAATTGATTGAAAATAGAAGGTACGATTCATGACGCAACAAATGAAAATTTATCATAATGTCATACTTTGTAATAAAAAGATTCAATATTGCCCCAATCTAGAATTGAATAAATGATGTTCAATAGCATGTAGCCTAATAGTATTAGTCTATCATATTTGTGTGTGTGCGTGTGTCTATATGTATATATATATAACACAACTTTTGCAGAGAATTGGATTATGTTTAGTGAGTAAGGATATTTTGGAAATGGTTTATTATAATTTGAAGTATGCCCTCGAGGAATGCACCGGGAGAGTTGGTGTTGTTTTCCCAATTGAAAAACATCGTGAGAAAATAATGCCAAACAAAACGTAAGAATCATTTATGCATGCATGTGACAATTTTACGTAGTTTCCATTGTATGAAATTTGTGATTGCTAAAAAATTTGAAGTTTTATAGCAGCTGGAAAAAGGATCCCTTTAAATTCATTTGCTACATTTAAATTTTAAATTTATTCATGTGAACTTTTACATTACATTTAGATTTTTGTGGAAAACACTATTAAGAAGTAGATTAAAGAGTTTGTGACTTTTAAACGAGTAATAACTTTTAGGATTTTGAAGTTTCAAAAGGCAAGAATTGTTTATATACGGAGGACCTTCGCGTGGGTTCCATGCTTCCATCAAATGAATAGTCATGAATATTTAAAAATTTAAAAAGTTCCAAACCTTCTAAAAGTTAATATAATGTTTAGTTATGCTTTATGTTTGATTATGATAGACATTTTTGAGGGAATGAATGTTGGGAGTGAGGTTGGAGAATTGAAAATTGTGTTAGAGAATGTGATGGGTTTTTGTTTATATTTTGTGGAACAGTTAGGAATTTATTTTGGAGAGTTTTGGTATGTTTATTTTTGTTTTGAGCGGAGACATTTTTCACTGTATCAGTTAAATTAATATTTTTTTTGTTGGGTTTTTGGAATGAAAATAAAATTGAGGAATTTTTTTGATTGTAAGAATAATAATATATATGTGTATATCGGAAAACGGGGGAAGCTTTGGGGATAATTAGGGATACGAGGGAGTATTTTGAGAAAACCTTTTTTAGTGTTTAGAGGAAAAATGAGTGTATAATTGATTCTATTTCTGCAAAATAATTTTATTTTAGAGAAACATAACCAAACATTATCTTAGAATTCATTTAATATCTATATCTATCTGTATATATTTATTTATACACACGCACACTGAGTATTCACTAGGTGTGAACTTCTGCCCTCACATAGTATGTGTGAGACTTATATCATTGAATTAAAGACCACTCGACAAGGATCCTATTAAAATCATATACATATTATGGAATTTTGAAATTTTGAAATTTGAAATTTGAAATTTTTTTCATGATTTTGAAGTGTAGTTTTAGTTTTATGATGGGTAAATAAAGATTTACCATAATGGAAATGATGAAGAAACAGGGGACGACCAATAGCAGCAGGCGTGCAATTGGGCGCTCGAACGCACACGTTAGGTGCCTAGACACTAGGGCTTGACCACCTACCCCCAGGCATGGGTGCTACTATTCATATTGGCAAACTTGCACACTATGCACACTCGATGCAACTGTTGCGCACCAGGATGCACAATACAGGCCTAGTAGGCCGTTCTTCAACCAAAATTCATAGTTGTTAGAAAATTTAATTAAGATACCATGTATTCTTGTGCTTTGTGCAACATATAATTGACATATATACACATATAAAATTATATAAACATATAAAAATTATTTATTCAGTATAGAAAATGAATAGGAAAGCCTACTTGAATGCAAGATAAAAATAGGATTAGTCGAGGCCTATAACTCCCATAGTCTCCTTAAAATAATATTTCTCCTTACATGGTGTTAGAAGACTCATGACAATTAACCTCCTAAGATACAACGACTCTTCTCTAGTCTAAGGTAGCACTCTAATAGAACAGAACTAGCGAACTTTACTAACTTGAAACTCTTCTTTAATGGATAGTGTATAAGTGTGCAATGTAGTGAGACAGAATGCTAGTATGTAAGCTTCTAATTTTCAGTTGTTTGGGTTGGTTCTAGGCACTTCTATTTATGGTTGTGTAATGTAATTTTGTTGACGAGACATGATTTTTTTCTAGAATCATAATTCTTTTTTTTAAGGACATAATTATAGAATAAAATCTCATAACTTACTCTTTTAATGAAAAGTTACATTACTACTACAGAGTTAGAAATTCAAGTCATAACTCTAGCTTTTGAGCTAATTTTTCTATAAGAGTGTGTCCATTGGGATATATTAAAAATAAACTTTAACTATTTTATTTATGCACCCTCACTCTTTTCTCCAATGTAGATAGACTCGTCCTACCTACTAAAATGTTCTCAAATCATTTCTCAATTTTCTTATTCAATTATTAAAATTTTAGCATATAAATATGTTGAATTTTACAATCCCCCACATGAATAAGAAAATTATCTTGCCAACCATGCTTATGAATATAGACATACTCGAAAGAGTTCCAACTTGAGCGAAACTACATCGAGATATGTAGTTTGTGGCTTGAACCTTCCCTAGTGAGGACTATTAGATGTACTCGCCAACTAGTGAATGCGATGTCTTGAACTGTTCGGCTTTTTGTGTACACCAAGACAATAGAACTTCACAAAACTCCACCCAATAGTCAGTTTAAGTTCTTACGGTTGTGTTCATTTTAGCCATGAACAATTCTTGGGATTCATGAGTACTCTCTGAGAATTTAGCTTTAAAAATTCTCATTGGACTTGTCCAGTCCCTACTCACATAGGTAGCTTCTTATTAAGAGGTTCCTGTTGCACTTCTACTTGAAGATTTGAAGTATAATAGCCATTAAAAGCAAAGCTTAACCTTAACATTTTGCAGGTGGCACTATCTACTTATCATAGGAATAGGATATAGGCTAGACCCCTATAGTACATCTACGTCAAGACAAAACAACTTGTTTTTTCCTTTGAACCTATTTCTTAGGATCTCCAATCACATAGTTAAGGTTTCCATTGTAGTACCTCATTTATTTTATAGGTTTAAGTCTCATTTCTCTTGATAAGTTTTCAACTTGCTTTCTATTTAAGCCTTTGGTTAGTGGATCCGCAATGTTCTCTTTTGATCTCACATAGTTAATAGAGATAACTTCATCAGAGAGCAATTGTCTAATGTTATTATGTCTATGACGTATATGTCTAGACTTACTATTGTACATACTGCTTTGTGCCCTACCAATTGTCGATTGACTATCACAAAGAATGCAAATTGTAAGCATAGGTTTGGGCCAATTTGGGATATCTTCTAAGAAATGGCGTATCCATTCTACTTCCTAGCCTGACTTGTCTAATGCTATAAACTTGGATTCCATAGTTAACCTAGCTATGCAGGTTTGTTTGGATGATTTCCATGAGATAGCCCCTCTTCCTAAAGTGAAAACATATCCACTTGTGGACTTGGTTTCACTCAAGTTTGATATCCAATTAACATTGTTGTAACCTTTTACTACAGTCGGATATCTTGTATAATGTAACCTATAACTTAAGGTATATTTCAAGTACCTTAAAACTCTAATTAGTGCAGTATAATGTTATTGACCTGGGTTGCTATTAAGTCTACTTATCTTGCTAACAACATATACTATATTAGGTCTTGTAAAAATTTTCGAGAATGTGGAAAAGTGAAGGATTCGAGTGAATCTTCTAGTCAGAAATGGGACGATGCTGGAATTATTGAGGATAAGTTTGATGGAGCACTTGTTCTGAATGTTATTAAGAGTCTTCTGAGTTTCGAGTGGATTTTAGATAGTGGTTGTTCCTATCATATGTGCCCACGAAAAGATTAATTCACCACTTATCACAAATACGATGGTGGTAAAGTGCTCATAGGAAACACGTATTTTGCAGAGTTGTAAGGATTGGCACAGTAAGTATCAAAATGCACAACAGAATTGTAAGGGCATTGATAGATGTATGTCATGTTCTTGATTTGAAGAAAAACCTAATTTTGCTAGGTATATTGGATAAGAATGGGTGTGAGTATAAAGCTCGAGTTGGAGTTCTATGGGTTTTCAAGGGTGCTCTGCTAATCATATAGGGAAAGAAGGGCAATGACCTTTACATATTACAAGGAAGTATAGTTTTTGGTATTGCAGTAGTTTCTTCGTTGCCCAATGATACTACGAGGTTGTAGGATATACAGGTTGGACATATAAGTGAGAGGGAAATGTCAAAGTTGAGCAAACGGGTTTACTTTGTGGAATAAAGACTAGGAAAATGGATTTTTGTGAACAATATGTTCTTGGCAAATAATAGAGAGTGGATTACATTCACTTAGATCTGTGGAGGCTTTCTTAAGTTCCCTCAAATGGTGGTGCTAGGTGTATGCTGCATTCATTAATGACTTCTCATGAAGAGTAAAAGTGTACATGATGAAGCATAAGGATGAGGTATTGTCAACTTTAAGCAGTGGAAAACCTTAATTGAGAAGCCATCGGGAAGGAGGTCAAATACTTGAAGACTGACAATGGCTTGGAGTTTTGCAACAAGAAATTTTTCAAGAGTTCGATGATAAAAAGGGGATTGTGAAGTATCGCACAGTTATTCACACACCACAATAGAAAGGAGTTACAGAACGAATAAACATGACTATTTTGCAAAAGAGTTAGATACATGCTCTTTAACGCTGGATTGTCCAAGTATTTTTAGGCTAAAGCTGTTAATACTTCTTGTTATTTGCTGAATAGGTCACCATTGATTGTTTTGAACTGCAAGACATCAATAGAAGTTTGGTTAGGATCTCTTACTGGTTACTTAAATTTGAGGGCATTTCGGTGATTGACCTATGCTCACGTTCATGACAAAAAACATGAGCTAAAGGCAAGGAAGTGCATATTCCTAGGCTATATAGATGGAGTCAAGGGTTATTGTTTGTGGTGTATTGATGACAAGGGCTTCAAGGTGATTATCAATAGGGATGTGACATTTGATATGCTTGCTATATTGAAGAAGATGGAGTAGAGAGAAAATAGTCAAGAGGGCATTAAGAAGAAGGTGGAGTTTGAAATTGACACTCCACAAGTTTTAAAAGGGAAATAAAAAGTGGTATATAAAGTTGGTGAGAGCTCACTATAACCTAATCAACAGTAAGAAACTGATTCACTACAGAATTATTGTTTGGCTTGCGATAAAGAGAGAGAGGAGGCATATCAAACCACCACAACAATTTACATATTTAGATCTAGTTGCTTATACTTTTACTTCGATTGAGGAGTTTATAAGAGACAAAGATATGTTGACAAAAATTATTCTAGGAATCAAATTCGAGCATTGTTTGGGTTTGAGAAACATTTAAAAACTCAAACGCCCTTTTGGGGGAAGACAAAGATGATAGATGGAGAATTTCAAGTCAAGGTGGAGATTGTTGAGTGTGCCATGAAATTCAATTTGGAAACAATGAAAATAGTAAGAAATGAAAAAAAAATAGTTAAGAAATGGTAAAAAATGATGAAAATGGTGTGAAAACGGAGGACATGATGGAAATAGTGCATAAACGGGAGACAACTGGTGATAGCAGGTGTACCCGAGCGTGCAGGAACACCCAAGGGGGCGCACACATTGGGTGCCCCCGCATTTGTTAGGCAAATACCGCCGCATATGGATGTGACATACCTGTGCCCAAGTATGGGTGCTAATGCCTATCTTAGTAGATTTGCCCAATATGCATGCCTGGGTGCAATTTTTGTGCGCTAAGGAGCATGATAGAGGTCTGGCAGGCTATTTTTTGACCCATGCTCATATGTAATCGATTTTCCCCCCATTTCCTAAAAATGACCTTATTCAAATTAGTTCTAGACTATTTTTGAGATTTTTTTTTATCTAATAAAGGTTAGAACTAGGGTGTTGGGTGTTCTCATGAGATTTGTGAGACTTGAATTTGTATTTGACACATGATTTGATATCAATAAAATTAATCTCTTTGTTAGGTAGAGTAGGTACATCGCTGACCTAGTTAAATCCTGTTGAGATAGGACGAAAATGGTGCAGAAATAGGGGATGACTAATAGCAGCAAATGCTAGGGTACACATGCTGTTGCACCTAGCGCCCCATGCCTAAACGCAACCTGCTTGCGCCCAAGCATAGGTGCTACTACCCATCTTGGTAAATTTGCACACTATGCTCATTGGGGCATATGGCTGAGGCCCAACAGGCCATTTTTCAACCAAAACTCACATTTAATCAATTTTTTCCTTGTTTTCGAAAAATGATTGAAAAATGACCCTATTCAAATTAGCTTTAGACTATTTTTCATATTTTTTCTCTCTAATGGAGGTTAGACGAGAATATTAGGTATTCTCATGAGATTGGTGGGACTTGAATTTGTACTTAGTACTTGATTTGAAATTAATAAAATTCATCTCTTTGTCGAGTGGATAGGCACATCGCTAAACTACATTAAATCATGTGTTCCTTCATTGAATTACTTTACGAATATATCCTAATTATTGTTATTTGGTTCTTTTAGGTTACAATATTTTTTCACTTTCCCTCTTTTCCTACTCTCTTTTTCTTCACTCTCCCTTAGGCATGGAAATAGGCTAGGCTAGGTAAGGCTTTGGTTTAAATAGGCTAGGTTTATTATGCAAATGATGAGCTTGAGTCTAGTCTATTATTTATTAGAGGTTTTGTTTTAAGGTAAGGCCTAACCTTTTTAATAAATTCTAATGCCTTAGCCTGACCTAAAAGCCTACTTAAAAACTTATTTTTTCTACTATGGCTTCAATTAAGTTTAAACATCATATAAGTCTAAATCTTTAATATGCTCAAACTTATAATAGTCTTGATAAGAAATAATCAAAAGGATAAATAACAAGTGTATAATTATGAAAGTTCAAATCGAATTATAACATAGCATCATTTTAACAAAAAACAATAATAAACAACATAATAGATTCCATAAAGGTCTAATTAAAGAAATCAAACACAATTAGTCATTTAATATTATATCATTATCATTATACTTCTTATGTAAAGAATAATAAATGGGCCGGCTTACTAGGCATTGTAAGCTTTTATAAGAGTCTAAGTTTAATCTATTTAGTTAAAAGGCTACATTTTAAGCCTTGACATGGCATTTTTATTAAATAAGTTAGATTAAAATAGGCCATAAATAAATTAAGCCATAGGTTCCTAATGAGTAGCGTGGCCCATTCTCATCACTACTCTCCCTCTTCTCCTACTCTACCACCGATAGTATCTTTTTTTCATTTTTGTTTGTTCATAAATTGCTAGAGGCCTAAATGTTGTTACGCTATTAATGGTTATTTTAAGTATTACTAAAAGATAAAAACTAAAAATTCAGTCACCTCTACTAAAATAATTAAATAATACTATATAAATTATTTTTTAAATAAATACATAATTTTAAATATTAGGCAAGAGACGATCTTTCAAAATGGATAATTCCAAGAAGAATAGCAAGACAAAACGAAGTTACGAGGTCTTTTCCGATGTATAGAATATCTATGGTTGTTTATGTAAGAAGAACTAACAAATGTACAAACAACTCTCATTTGAATCTTTGAAATTATATATAAGACTATTGATTATGCCATTAAAGATGGATTTGTAATTATATTTAGACCTCTGACTAAGATTGTATATTTATAATAATGACAAAAATTAATAAGAATTTTACTTCATAATAAAAAGATTGAAAATTAGCACAATTGAAAATTGAGTTAAATTACTTAAATTATGATCAAACATTTTTCTATATTCTTTGTTAATCGTTACGGAATTCGTAAATTTTAAATTTTAAATTATCTTTCCTTAGTTTATTTATTTTAATTGGAAATGCAAGTTAACATTTATGTAGAAGTGAATGAAGATTTATCATAATGTTAAATAATTAATATGAATACTATTTTATTAAAAAATTCAAAGTTATCATAAATTAAAATGATTTTAATTTTGGTCAAACATCCCCTTCACATATTATTTGTTATGGAATTTCTAATTTTGAAATTGTATTTCGAAAAAGTTTTAAATTTTTATTTCCTTAACTTATAAGTTTAACTGAAAGTACAATCTATTTTTTATGATAGAGTAAATAAAATCTGCCATAATATGTAAAATAATCACATAATCCTGACGCTTATCTACAGGGTATATCATTGATAAGTTATTAAGTTAGAATATTCAATTTCTGCAGATTTTTCTGGAAATTCTAATGTTTTCATTGATGAGGTATTAAGTTGGAATTAACTAATAAATCTTTTGGCTTTTAAACAAGTAATAATATTTAGGGTTTTCAAGATTTTGAAGTTTCAAACATAAGGATTTGTTTGGTATTATCTTAAGCATTTTGGGACAAAATATTTTGGAATATGACATTTTAGGAGTGAAATCCAAAATTGTGATGGGTATTTGATTTTGTTTTGAGATGTGGCAAAAAATTATTTTGGTAGAAAAAGATATATTTAGTTTTTTATTTGTGGAAAAGATATTTTTTATTATAAATGTTAAATCGATAAAGATTTTTTTATTAGTGAGACGAAATTATGTTTTTAAATTAATTATATTAAAACAAATATATATATATAATTGTACTGAGTGTGAGTAAAATATATGCATATATGTATGTGTGTGTATATATATATATAAAGATCAATTCTTTGGGGGAATTGGGTTTTGATTGGCGAGTCATGATATTTTGGGAAGGGCTTACTATATTTGGAGTTCGGCCTCGTGGAACGCACCTTCGCAGTTGAAAAGCATCATGAGAAAATAACGCCAAACAAGGCCTAAGAATAATTTATGCATGAGACGATTTTACGGACTTTCCATTATCTGAAATTTGTGATTGGTCAAAAATGTGGAGTTTTATAGCAGCCGGAAAAGGAGCCCTTTAAATTCATTTACTACATTTAAATTTTAAATTTATTAATGTGAACTTTTCCATCAAGATACTAAATTTATTGAGTAGTATTGTGTGTCAAATAAGAATGAGGTTAAAGAATTTGTCACGTTTATAATAATTTTTAGGATTTTCAAAATCTTGAAGTTTCAAACGATAAGAATTATTTATAGATGGAGGACTTTAACTACATTGGTTCCATTGAATAAATAGTCCTGATTATTTAAAAATCTAAAAGTTTCAACCTTCTAAATTCATATGTCATAATTTTAAATTTGTAAATTATGGAAATTTTTAGTTTTTGAAATTTGAAAAAATTCTCCTTGATTTTGAAGTGTAATTTTAGTTTTATGAAGTGTAAATATAACATCAAATCATCAATAATAATTTTTGTTCGTAATATGAAATCCAACAATTTCTAAAATTTTTCAAAAATGTTACGTGATTGATTTTATCCATTGCAATATAAAAAAGAAATAAATTTTTCAAAAGAATTACGACAATTTTATTTTATTTTATTTTGCTACAAAGTAAAAGATTTAAAGAAGTTGTGATGGATATTATCTCTCTCACAATTAAAAAAAATTAAAAAATTGGGACAAAATTTTTCCATCAAAAAATAAAGATAAATGAACATAATTATTATAAAAGAAAGTTATACAAAATACGAAATTAAAAAAAAAAAATTCCGTTCCAAAGGTACATGATACCTCAAAATTGGTTTCTTTCTTCTCTGCTCTCCATCTTTACCTTTTTTCACTTTCCCTCTTCTCCCACTCCACTCCCACGGAATGTCCTTTTCTTTTTTTTATTCATATTTAAATTATTTTGCCTATGCATAGAGCTCTAATTTGTGACCCTTTTTGCGGTGTATATTGATCATCCTAAAGTTCATTTTATGATGAATTCTTCAAATATTCACTACAAAATATTATTTTTCTAATAGTGATTGCTTTAAATATAACTAAAAACTCAATCATCTTTACTAAAACAAATAGTACTATATAAATTATTTTTTATTTAAAATAAATACAAAATTTTAAATATTAAGCAAGAGACGATCTTTCAAAAGGAATAGATATTCCAAGAAGAATAGTAAGACAAAATGAAATTATGAGCTCTTTTCCAATGTATAAAATATCTATGGTTGTTCATGTGCGAAAAGCTAATAAATTTACAAATGACTCTCATTTGAATCTTTGAAATTATACATGTACTATTGATTATACCATTAAAGATATAATTAGATTTAGACCTCTGATTTCGTTGTGAAGATTGCGTATTTAGAATATTGACTACAATAATAATAATAATAATAATAATAAGAAGAAGAAGAAGAAGAAGAAGAAGAAGAAGAAGAAGGAGTCAATGACAAAATAATGAATAATAATATAAAAGTTGTCAATAATTATATATAATAGGTGACAAAAAATTTAGTTTTGTCACCTCAATAATTTTTATAAACTAAATACTGATAATAATATTGTTTAAATCGCCACTATCGATAATTAGCAACACACTTATGATGACAATCTAGTGATAATAAAATTTATCACTATTCACCATAGGGGTATCACTAATTGCTAATGATAATAATTTAAAACATTAGTTTCTGTAACTAACGGAGTCATATTATGACAAAATAAATTATATTGTCAGTAAAAATATATTATTAATTACAAAATATGACAAAACATATATTCAAAATTCAATAAAATTGCATTTGTGTATTTAATCAAATAATGCTAAACGAAATGAATTTGCCAAAACTTTTAACTTTCTGAGGGGAGGATGCAAAAGGTTTCCTTTTTTAAAGAATTTTTTCTTGGCACAAACCTAGTAAAACTTTCTATGTCCAAAATGTTCGGTGATGCGTATGTATCTCTAACTCGAGCTAAAGTATTCATGAAGGTATTGGGGGTTGGAAATCTATTTAGGCCAAGCTCACCCTTAGTAGACAGGCTGAGCTCATCCCCAATAGACAAGCCGAGCTGCACTCAGGAGGAAATAGCTGAGATGAGATCATGAAATAGCCGAGATGCCCAAGGAAAATAGCTGAGCGGCGCTCAAATTCGCTACGATTTCAGCAGTTCAAGGCACAACTGAAAGCGGAGAAACATAGACTACTTGTGGCTTCGTGTTATTAATTTTGGTGTATGTGAGTAATTAGTGGATTAGTGGGCAGTTATAATCCCAGTTAATGGGGTTTTTAGTCATATAAAAGGCTTTATGCAAGATTGTAAAAGAGACTTTTTTCCTTAATCAGAGAGAAATATAAAATTACTTTTTATTTTTCAATTGGTGCTCTGAAAAATTATTATTTTTGGCATCAATTTAGTGATGTCTGTGGGAATTTAGATTAGGAGTCAAGGCATGAGAATGAAGGCATGAGAATGAGCAATTAAGAAGATAACGGGGAGAGAGGTACGAGGATGACATCGCAGAGTGAGCAGACGCATGTGGCCACCGTAGCCTAGCCCTTAGTTACTGCGGGACTAGTGTTAGTTACTGAAGGAGGGGTTACCCCAGTACCTCCGATGGTGGGGTGAATGACTACAGTACAGTTGGCCAACTTTTTATGGTCAACATTTGGTATTATCGTCTTTACCTAGTCTATTGGAGCCATGCACGCACCCCCTAGCCGAGGCTGCTAGTCCCCATGGTCATTCCTTATTTATTAGGAATGGCACCCAATATTCTGCCCCCTCATACCACGGTGCCTTTTTTGGGGTTGGTTAACTTTATACCTCCAGCAAGGGTGAAAATCACTCCGGTAGCACACATGCCTTAGGCGAAACCCCCGTGCAAACTCCCAAGGCTACCTTTGTTTTAGGAGCAGTTGCGCAAGGCATAGTAATAGCGGGACGGCCATTTCCTATTAATCCAAGGTTGATCGTGGGAGGACAAAAGGTAACGGTGGCACCAGTAGGAGGAACAATGGATGAACCAAGAAAAGAAAGTGCATGTGATACTTCCAAGAAAGCAGACAGGGAGATTCCCACTCATTTAGCAGACATAGAAGCGATGGCGAAAAGTTAGGTTTCGGTGGGACATGGTGTGGATAGAACACATAAGCCCTAGTTAAACTGGGTAGCAGAGATAGAGGAGATGAGAAGAGAATTGGGAGAGATAAGGAAAAGGATGGAAAGGAAGGCGGGAGAAGGGGTTAAGGCCTCACTATTTGTTGAGGCCATATTGAGTGATCCATTCCTAAAGAATCACAAGTTCTTCAACATGCCCAAGTACATGGGCACTTCTGACCCTGCTAATCATCTGTGCGAGTTTGAGAACTTGTCCTTGCTGTATCAATTCTCAAATGAAGTGAAATGCAGGACTTTCCTCACCATCCTGGGAGGGGCTGTGCAGAGGTAGTTTAGACAATTACCACTTTAATTCATTCATACGTTTGACGAATTCGCTTGAAGATTCCTACATCAATCACTAGTAATAAATAGTATCAGAGGAGTTCATAGAGCTTTTTGTCTTTTTGGCAAGGGGAGGCTGAAAGTTTGAGAAGTTTTGTAAGGTGGTTCCCCATGGCCACCTTGGAGGTTTCATTAGCCACTCTAGAATTATTAAGTGGTGTCTTTGCTCAAGGACTGCTACCTAGCCTTTTCTTCCAATCTCTAAGTAGGAAACCAGCGAAAAGCTATGATGAACTCCTGAGGTGGACAAAAATGTATATTCATGAAGATGAGGATTATGAGGTGAAGGAGAGGGAGTTGAAGGAGAAGAGAAAGGCTAGGAGGGAAGATCCTATCGGTAAAAAACCTAGATAGGAAGAAAGACTTAGAGCTGCACTTGTGTGACATGAGAAAGCTCCACCAATGACGGGGTCTAAGTTTGATCACTATATCCCTCTGCGACTACTTAGGGAACAAGTCATGTTGGCTATCGAATATCTTAACTTGCTCCAATGGCCATGCTTCCATAAAGACCCATTGAGGTGTCCCAGGTCTAACAAGTTTTATCATTTTCACAACGAGTATGGGCACATGACAGAAGAATGTGATCACCTACAGAATAAGTTAGAGTCGCTGGTGCAGGATGGGCAGTTGGAGAAATTTATGCTCCAAGCTGGAGTCAGATGTAGAGACAGGCGCCCTGCACAAATTCAGGAGGTGCAGCCGAAAGTATGACAACCCAATGGGGAGATTGATGTTAAAGATGGGACAGTCAAGGGGGTGATCCATATAATTTTAGGAGGCCCAATCGAGAGAGACATGCATTGAGCTAGGAGAGCCAGGGCTCAGGCTGCGGTGCACAAAAAAATAGAGATGGCCTCAATCTCTAGCACTAATGATATCCCAATTTTTAGTTTAGACTAAATAACCTAAAAACACTACATCTGCCCCATCAAAATGCTTTGATTTTTACAGCAATGATAGCCAACTTTGAGATGGCTCGTATTTTTGTTGATAGAGGCAACTCGACAGATATCCTGTTCTATGATGCTTTCCAATAGATGGATATGGAAAACACCATGCTCAAGCTAGTAGAAACATCACTATTTAGATTTTTAGGAGAGGTATTTTGGCCTAGGGGATAAATTTCCTTATCAGTCTCCCTAGGAACAAGAGTATACTAAAAGACTTGTTTGGTAAATTTGTTGGTAGTTGATGCTCCTTCAACATGTAATATGATTTTGGTAGGCCCATATTACAACTCTTCCAGGTAGTAGCTTCCCCATACCATATGAAGCAGAAGTATGTGGTGGGGCAAATGGTAAAAGAAGTGGTGGGAGACCAATATATTTCCAGAAAGTGCTATGTTGATGCAGTGAGAAAAAGATGCCATAAGGATGATGAGGCCAGTTGTAAGCAAGCATAGAACAATGCGGGCGCACCTCTGGCCACAGAAAAAGTAACAAAAAATTGAATTAGAAAGAGAGCTTCTGTCAATAGAGTTAGTTCTTAGAGATCCTAGTAAAGTTACGCGAATAGGTCCCCACCTAGAGACAAACTTAAAGGTAGAGCTAATTACTACATTAAGAGATTGTGGATGTTTTTACCTTTTCTGTCAAGGACCTTATAGGGATAGATCCAAGAATAGCCACGCATAAGCTCAATGTTGACCCGACTATCAGACTAGCAAAGTAGAAGAAGAAGCATTTTGGTCTTGAGAAAGATAACATAATCAGGGAGGAGGTGGAAAAGCTACTGGCTGTGGGGCATATTATGGAAATTTAGTTTCCCGAGTGAATCTCTAATGTGGTATTGGTGCCAAAGCATGCACATACCTTGTTGAACAAAGCTTGTTTGAAGGATTTTTACCCCTACCTAGGATCAACTTGTTGGTGGATTCTACTTCTGGGTGCGAACTCCTCAACATGATAGATGCCTCACAAGGATATCACCAAATTCCCTTTAGCTTAGAGGACCGCAAATGGGTAAGTTTCATCATATCCTAGGAAACTTGCTGTTATCTGGTCATGCCTTTTGGTCTACAGAATGCAAGAGCCAAGTATAAGAGGTTAGTAGATTGGATGTTTAGGCATTAGATCAATCAAAATGTGGAGGTATATGTTAATGATATATTGGTAAAGAATGCAAGTTGATTTGATCATATGGGGGATTCGAATGAGACTTTTGAACCCCTACGCAAGTATAGGATAAAGTTAAATCCTGAGAAGAGTGTGTTTGGAGTCAAAGAAGACAAGTTCCTATGTTATCTGGTGACAGAAAGGGGAATTAAGGCTAATCTGGAGAAAATTTGAGCCATTTTGGAGATGAGTCCTCCAAGAACTATGAATGAGGTCCAAAAGCTAGCTAGGAGGATAGCCGCTCTGAGCAAGTTTATATCCTGGTTGGTTGGTAGAAGTTTATCTTATTTTGGGATATTGTGGAAGGTAAAATAGTTTAAATGGGGAGAAGTAGCACAGTGCGCGTTTGAGGAGTTTAAATCCTACTTAGCCGAACTTCCTTTACTGATAAAATTCATTCTAGAAGAAACTCTCTATTTATAACTGACAGTATTTGAGCAAACAGTGAGCTTAATACTTGTAAGGAAGGATGGAGCCGTGCAGAGGCCGGTGTACTATATCAGTAAGATCCTGCATGCAGTTGAGTTGAGATACCCAAAAATTGAGAAGACGGCGCTAGCCCTAGTGGTCACGGTAAGAAGGTTAAGGCCATATTTCTTGTCCCATCCTATAGTCATGCGTACTAACCACCCTTTAAAGCAGACTCTCGAGAAAGTTGATGTGGCAGAAAAATTGGTCAAATGGTCCATGGAGTTGGGGGAATACAATATTAGCTATGTCCCTAAGAATGTCATAAAAATGTAGCCCTGGAAAATTTTGCTGTGAACGCACTTATAATAGGGGATGAAGGCCTGTGGGTGGTGTATATGGATGGATCGTAAGGACATAGAGGAAGCAAAGCTGGAATTGTAGTTGTTGATCCTAAAGGTGAAGAGATGGAGTTTGTGGTAAAATTTCATTTCAAAACCTCCAATAATAAAGCAGAGTTTGAGGCCGTGAAATGGGGGATTAGAATGGCCATGTAGAGTGGCGCTAGGCATGTCCAGGTGTTTACTGATTCGCAATTGGTGGTGAATAAGGTTGAAGGATAGTATGAGGTCAAGGAGATTAGAATGAACAATTACTTGCGAATTGTGGATAAATTGAGATAGCAGCTAGCCGAGCTTTAAATAACCTAGATCCATCGGGAGAAAAATAACACAGTAGATTGTTTGGCCAAGATAGCCAGCTCTCTGATTGAGCGCAACACCAAGCGAATAACTATCCAAGAGCTAGAGAAATTTAGTCTTGAGGCTAAAATTCTCACAGTGGAAGAGGGTCGGGATTGGAGAACCCCTATCATACGATACCTACAAGGAGACAACCCGAGAGCTTATCACAAGTTGCGCGTGTGGGCGACAAGGTTCACTATAGTAAATGGATTGTTGTATAAAAAGGGTTTTTCTCAACTGTTGCTATACTATTTATCCCCTCAGGAAGGGGAATACGTCCTATGATAAATTCATGAAGAGTGCTATGGGAATCACTTATGAAGGACTACACTAGCATCCAAGACTATCTGAGCTGGGTATTTCTGGCCTTCTGTCCGAGCTGATGCAGGAGAGTTGTTGAAAAGATATGACAAGTGTTAGAGCTACGCCCAGATTAGCTATGTACCTACCGTGTTAATTCCTATTTCTTGTAAGTTTAAGTTAAGCCGAGTAAGTTTCTATTTCTTGTAAGTTTTGAAATCCAATCATGATTGTTCCTTTAAATCTCGCTAATATAAATAATAAATGAATGTCCAATTGAAGATGGTGAATGCCAAACAAAAATTAGCTTGGCTGATCTAAACATGACGAATGTCTAAATAGAAGATGGTGAATACCAAACTAAAATTAATGCGACTGATCTAAATAATGGATGAATGTCCAATTGAAGATGGCGAATGCCAAACAAAAATCAGCTTGGCTAATCTAAACATGACGAATGTCCAAATTGAAGATGGCGAATGCCAAACAAAAATCAGCTCGACTGATCTAAACACTGGACAAATGTCCAATTGAAAATGACAAATGCTAAATTGAAATTAGCTTGGTTGATCTAAACATTGGATGAATGTCCAAATTGAAGATAGCGAATGCCAAATTGAAATCAGATCAGCTGATCTGAACATGGGACAAATGTTCAACTGAAGATGGCGAACTAAAACTAGTGTGGCTAATCTATAACGATGGACAAATGCCTAATCTACTCGTAAGGAGCTGAAATTAATATTAATGCAGTAGCCTGAAAATATTTTGGCTTTATAATTCAATCATCCTTTCATAGTGCAAATATATATCAAAAGTAATCAACACTTCAAAATAAGGATTTTTTTTCATTCAACAATTCGGCCGACACTCGTTATGAAAAAAAAAAGAGTTGCCCTAATAGGTAGGCCAAGTGCTGTATAAAGAAACTTTTTAACTACTAGGGTTGGCTACCTCAATGGGAGATGTAGCAGCTGGTGTGTCAACTTAGTTCAAGGGCTCAACCATAGGGAATATCTTAGCCCCTCCTAAAAGCTCGATTGCTAACTCTAGCTTAGCTGTAGATTGAGGCTTAGCAGGCTCACCTTTACCTTCGCCAGTAGGGCCCTCTTCACTTTCTGAGTTTAAGAAAAGAGACTCCAGCCCAAACAGGTAATTTATGTTCTCGTCCAGCTGACCCGTGCACTGCATGCCCTTAGCTTCTAGCTAGTCTGCGTAGGTATTAATTCCATGATGATAATATTTCAAGGCCTTATTCACAAGCATATGCTTGAATTCATTGCTCTTCAGATACTCGGCTAGATGCGATCACCAACTAGCCTCTAGAATGTTTTTCCCCTCCTTGGTAAATTGAAATACCTCAAAGAAGGAGTCTCGCCCCTCACGACGGCCCTCATCTCTGGCTTTCCCCAAGGCCTTTTCCTGCTGAGACATTAGCTCGGATATTTTCAGCTCAGATTTGGAAAAACTGCTAACTATCTCGTCATGCTTGGCCTGTAGAGCTTAAAGTTGTTGCCTCAAGTTCGTGAACTGGCTCATCTCAATGTGAAGCCTATCGAGCTTGGCCTTCAGCTTCTGGTT